>JAZKJV010001425.1:807095-1217046 GCA_037367405.1 Ottelia alismoides
TGTAGTCTGATTCCCAATGTGATCACGATTAAATTAATTTGTTTGTCTGATTTAATTTAATCGATCAGCCACAATGAAACCCCCAGCAAAAGTATCGAGATCCAATATCCGAATTTACTCGCTCGAGCCCAAGCCCGAGCCGGTGCCGGTGCCGGAGCCGGAGACGGAGCGGAGTAGAGCGCGGCGCGCGGTGTGGTCCTCCATTCCTCCTCTCTATTGCTACAAGAGCTTGGGTTTGGACTCATATAAAAGTCCACAAAAGTTTAGATCTCTAAGGTATGGTACTAAACTTCCATCCAAACTCAACCATGATTTAAATTTGAGAATTCCCAACTTTCCCTCCAAACCATTTGGTTTCCCAATTGAAACCAAATTATTATCAATTGTAATTAATAGATTTTCTAATTAAAACTTAAATACAATTATTTAATACAACAATCCCCCACGAATTCACCAATTTGAAAAAGAGATTCAAAAGGAATTAAGAGACTTCTTTCGGCTGCCCACACTTTGCTTTCTATAAAGGTACCTTCCGGTTTGAACCTCTACCTGAGTTTAGTACTTTCACTTTAATAGGAACGAAGTGAACTACGTCTTGAACTTCAGACCTTGGTGTTAAAGTATACGGTAGAAACAACAAAGCGTTGTTCTTGGTGCAATCTTCAGGGTTGGTGCTCTTAAAGGCCATACACCCTTATCCTGTTTCATGAGTGTGTTCAGGAAAGACCCTCTTCCTTTAACTGCGGCCCACAGTAACACTCACATAGGTGGCGTTCTCCAAGGATGCACTGCTAACATTCTGCCCAAGGCTTGAACCCATTCAGAGCCTACGCTCTTCCTAAACTTGCAGCTTAAATGGCACTCAGGCTTCCATGGATAAGACACTCATGCTTACGTATTAAAATTAGAGTACCAACCAGTTCTCCAAACATCTTGATATTACCGCATTGAACTTACTTTGTGGGATCTCCACTCAGATAGGTTGGGTTGCTACTGTAGAGGAACTCCCAATGGGTCTCAGTCCCATCCCAAGCCTAGACTTTAGGACTAAAGATCTATCAAGTCCCTTAGTCAACGGATCTGCCGTGTTATCTTTGATCCAACAAAATTCACAGCCAACACTCCTCGAAACAACAAATCCCTTAACGTCTTAAGTCTGATTTGTATGTGTCTCCTTGTTTTCTGATGAACTTTGAACTCTTGATCTTGGCAATTGTATTCATATTATCACAATGTACCGAGATCGCAGGAATAGGTTGACCTACCATGGGAATTTCAGACAGAAGTTCCCTTAGTCATTCCGCCTCAATCCAGTGGTGTCCAAAGCACACAGCTCGGCCTCAAAGGTGGATCGAGCTAGAATGGTCTGCTTCACAGACCTCCATGAGACTGCACCGCCTCTAAGGGTAAATACATACATTGTAACACCATTACTCCCAGACTCCTCTATTTCCCTATCCAGCTTGCATCACTGTATCCTTCTAGTACAGATGGATGTCTACCATAATGCAAACTCAGGGAATAGTTCCCTTCAAGTACTTCAGTACCCGATCCAGAGCCTCCCAGTGAGTGATGATGCGCGAAATCCACCTCTTTAAAAGTCGATAATTGTAGTATAGGAGGCGGATTTCGGTCGTCAAAGTACCACAATCTTTGAATGTTGTGGAATATTTTTACTTGGTAAGTTTACCAAGGTCGAACACAGGAAACGGTGATTTTTAGTTGCGCGGTCTTGAATCAAATTAAATAATCAAATTTAAGCTCGATTAATTTTTACGTTGATGAAAATATGCAATGCAACGATGAAAATGCTATGCAAAAATAAACAGAATTTATGCTCAGGATCTGTGATCTAGAATTCCAATCCAAACAATGATGATCAATTTCCTTTATAATAAATCACAGATCAAAAGATATCAAATCCAGAAATATGTGTCCAATTAATTCATAATGCGAATAAGAGTAAATAGATCTCGGAGAATTCCTGCAATCAATTTTATCTCCAAAATTCTTCAAATTATATTCTTAAGAGATGTTTGCAGTCCACAAGTCAATATGTCTGCTCAATCGCCTTTATTTAACCCCTACATAAAATAAGTCCTCAAATAATATCTTAACTCCAACGAATCCCTGCAAAATAAGTCATCAAATATTTCAAGGAAAATGTGGCACAAATATGTCAAAATAAGCCTGCAAAAGCCAATAGATATCCTCAATAATGATTCTCAATAAATGACCTCAGATCTGTCCACAATGTACGCCAAATGGTAGAGCACGGAATTAGCTTCGAAATGACATATTATATACTAAAATCGGAGTCCGTATAAGAAAGATATGATAAAATGAATTTCCAGGGACTAAAATGTAAATTAAATAAAGTTTTCTTTACAACTAGGTCTCTGGGAGGACTTATCTGTAATTTCAAAAAGTTGGATGGGCTTCTCTGCAATTTACCCAGGCGGGGGGTATAAATGTAATTTCTGAAAGTAGCAGGGGGTCGGTTGCAATTTACCCACGAACGCACGTGCGACGCACGTGCGTGCGCAGGCTAGGGCGCGGAGCTTAGGTTCGGCGGCCGGAGGAGAGGCTCGGGCTCCGCGCCTGAGGTTCGGAGCTCCGAGGCGATGGCTCGGGGGGAGGCTCGGCGGGGCCACGTGGCGGTTGGAGGACCGTCGGATCAAGGGCTTGGGCCCGATCCGACGGTTGATGGCGGCGGAGGCTCCACGGGTCGGCAAGGCGGAGGCGTAGCGGGGGCGCCGCGGGTTGGTCAGGGGGGCCTTGCGGCTGAGGCGGCGAGGCCGTGAGGCGGAGGGCTGCACGTTGGAGGGTGGCGGCCTGGAGAGGTGCGCCAGCGCGCGGAGGCACGAGCGCGGGCGGCGCCGCTCAACGGTGAGGCGGCAGCGGGGGGCGGGGTGGCCGACGTGTGTGGGCACGGCGGTGCTGAGGAGGAGCGGTGAGGTTGCGCTCGGCCGACACACGGTCGAGCAACTGGAACAGAGGCGGTGTGGTGGGGGAGGCGTCGCGCGAGGCGGAGCCTTGCGGCGGAGGAGGCGGAGAGCGGAGGAGCTCTGGACGAGGCGAGGCACGAACCTGCAACGTTAGTGCGAAGAAAATAAAAAAAATCGAAGGAAGGTGGGTTCTGCGTTGGGTGTTGAGGGTCGGGGATGGATTTCTGTCGAAGAGGGCAGGGATAGGGAGGAAGAGACGGAAGGGAGAAGGAGCACCGGCCTGTGCAAGGCCGGCAACGATCGGAGGGGGAGCGGTGGAGGACAAGGGGCAGTCAGTAATGGACTGTACCCTTGGATCACGCCGGAGAGACGCTCGCCTTGCTGTCACCAAGGCGTCGAGGGTCAGGTGCTCCAGATATGGCGGATGGCGATGGCGGTCGTGGCGGAGGGAGCTTTATAGGACGCCCTCGTAACGGCCAGCGGAGAGGAGGAGGCGGCGGTTACGAGGGAGGAGGGGTAACGGCGGGGGTGGGGGGGTTGAGGAAGAAACGGCTGAGGAAGAAGATGGTCGGGTCACGTGCTGGGCACGTGACCTGGGGGAGCGGCCTGGAGAGAGAGTGTGTATGGCGGGGTGCCACGTGGCACGCCCTGGAGCTGCCACGTGGCACCCAAAAAATTCAGAATTTTGGAGGGGAAAAAGAGATAGAAGATGACCTCGTATCGAAAAATTTTCTTCACGAAAGTTGTTCGTCTCGACGAGATCTACAACTTTCATGAAGGACCCAGGAGCAAAAGAGGTTACCTGTGAGAAGTGGTATTTTTGATGGCTCTCCATGTGTATAGAAAACTGACTTTTTGGGTTTTGTATTTTTCTGGTGGTTTTAGAGAGGATAAAAATTATAGAAAAAATACGATAAAATATAAGAAAATTAATTACACACTAATCTAATTTTTTTTGGATTTTTAATAAATAAGAAAATAGGAAAATAAAATAAAAGTAAGAAACACACAACTTTTGTACAGACCGACAATGGACATTCGGACTTGGTCAGTTTCTTTGATTTCAGTTTTGATCTGGATTTGGATTTTCATGTCGCTTAATAAAACTTTCATCAAATAACACAAATGAAAAAGAAGTAAAATTAAAAGAGTTAATTATATACATAAAAACTCAGGTCAAAATTGGTAAAAAGTTAAAATGCGCAAAAGAGGCCCAAAACCCAACTTTCACATATGAACTCCGAATTTTATGAAATTGGTCTCGTTTTGAAGGTATTTGAAAATGGAGTACTTTAAAAGTGAGTAGACCAAAATCGGACATTGTATGTGGGAGATATGCTCATTTTAGCCTGTCAGATGTGAAATTTGACTTTAGGATTATTTGACACTTATTGGGGTTAATAATTTTTTTGTATTTTTTGTTTAATAAGGTTAGTAATATCTACACAATGGAGGTGGTTTTGGGTCAATCGGAGTTAGGATGAATTAATTAAAAATATGAGAAGTTAGCAGCTTTTTGGGCTAATTTACACTTGGGATTTTTAATACAATTTATGCAGATGAAATGCAGATATTATTCACACATGCATGATGACTAATAATGCTCTATTAATGATTAATTGCAGGTGATGGGGAACAGAGCCTAAATGACCAATTTTAGCATGATGAATACGAGATTCATCATACCCCTATACTTAGACCATGCTCGTCCCCGAGCATGAATGAATGACTTAGTTGATTACATCCCTGACTGTGTAAGTGATTTTTCAAGGCTTAATTCAGAGAAGACCCTTAATTTGAGTGATCCTAAAATTCTGGGCTCACCCCAGCTTTAATCAAAAGGAATCCAACTTCTCTAATTTTCAGACTCTCTGTTTGTACATATAATATAAGGATATGATTTTAAGTGTACTGCATTTCATGAGAGTCGAGTCGGGGAATCACTCAAAGTTCTAGTCCCAAAGATCCTCCTCTAGACCTAATCCTCAACACTAGAGAATAAGTCTATTCTTGCTTCAGTCAACCGTCTCATTAGTTTGTCAGACTTGAAAGTGTAGATGGACGGCCAGATGATGGAGGGCATAGGATTGTGTCTGATTTTCTCTCCCTCACATTGGAACAAGGTGCCTCTCGAGTGCCTTATTACTCAACACAAGTATATTTTATTTTGTTGATCAATGTGTCTGTCAAGAGAATTTGAAGTCGTCTGCACTTGTTTTTCTGGGAGTACACCGTGGTGTGTCTCTTTTGAGTATCCAAGATACCTTCGACACCCAGACTTGTATCGCTTACGATGCAAAGCCCTTTTATGGTGTCAGCCCGACTCCTTGGTCTTAATTAGCGCTTGGTCCAAGTGGACACTTTGAAAATGTTTGGGAGCGCTCGCCATTGGTGGAAGGTCATTTTGAATTTGACTTTAGATGATAGAGCTTTTCTTGACATTTATATTTCTTTTTTTTTGTTGGCTAGCTCCACTGCTTTTACCAAAAGTTGGCGCACACTGATCAACAATTTTCATTAAGTTTCAACATACCCTGGCACTTAGGTCAATATCAAAAAGATAGCATATGAACTTGTTCACATACTGGCTAGGTTTTTGCTGACACTCAGGTTTTCTGAAGCCTTCATTAACTTTATCCCATCCTCGAATATCATCAGATCGGGTCTAAACTCAAATCTCTAGTCCTAGTTCCACAAGTGATATCTCAACTCATCTCATCAATCATGCATTTGTGGAAGTGAATGTGCTGATCATATTCTTTTTGAAGGTAGAGATGAAGAGTGCAATATAGCGCTCAAATCTTTCAAACTAGGGAAGTGTGGATTATTAAGTTCAAAAACCCTAATGACTAAGGGAGGCTAACTCAGAATCTCAAGATTTCAGAAATCAAGTGTCCTCAAAAATCCTCAAGCCTTGACTGATAGTGAATGTGTGAATGTGTCAGGAATATATCAACCAAGGAATGCATGAAATGCTTGATGAAATGCAAGACCATGAGTGTTGATTTTTTTAATGCAATTTTTTTTGTTGTTGCTGTTTTTTTTTTGAAAACGGGTATTAAACACACTACTTGCACCCATCCCCGATGTTAAAAAAAATTAAAGTACGAGCTATGGATAAAGTAGATAAAATATATACAAATACACCCCCCTATACTTAGCTTGTGCTATGTCCCCATGGCACAAAGTGAAATGTTTGACATATCTCGTACTAAATACAGAAGGATTAAAAATAAAAGAAGAGAAGTGAAGTATAAACAATGGTAGCGGTCCCCTTATACTTAGGCTCAGGTCAGCCTAAGTATAATCGGATAAATACAGATGGGGAACCGGGTAGATTTACGGATGTACAAGATCAAGGAGGTTTGCGACGGACCTTCTTGCGGGAGTGTGGAGGGAGATAGTATGGAAATGTGGAGTGTGATGAAGAGGGGGTCGATGACAAAGACCAGTCATCGTCGGAGTCGTCCTCAGGAGAATAGTAGTCGTCTACAGAGGATCTCCAACTTTTGTCGATCAGAGGTAAGTGCCCTTGGATCAGAGCTGTACCTATTGCACTTATCTGATGAACCACATCATGATCGGACGAGGACTCGTCAGAAATCACCTGATGTCTAAGGTCAAAGGTAACTTTCTTGGTCGGTTTGTTTCCTTGAGAAGTATTGGGAGGAAGTTGGACAGTCTTCATCTCCATGTCTTGAGTAACCGATGTGGCATTTGTGAGTTCCTCATCAGATGAATCCCCATAAAAGTCGACCAATTCTTGAAGGGTCATGCACTGCTTCGGTCGAGGGAGATTGTTCCTGGTGTTTCTGTGGTTTAATACTGGGGGCGTTGATGTCACCTTCGGATGATCATGAATTTTGGTGACATCGGATGTTTCCAGAGTCGGTTCCTTATATTGTTCAAGTATCTCATGAATTACTGCCGATTCAAAGATTGGACCACTCAAATAATCATGGTGAACTTCAAAAATATGGTCCAATTCTTCAGAAGCTCAAAAATCTTGAATTTTCCTAGGAGCAGTGATAGGGTGGTGAGAATCCGAAGTTTGTCCAACAGTCAGTCTTTTGGGTGACTCTCCTAGTGTTTTTATCAGTGTGTCATGCGGAGATGTCTGATAGTGTGAAATATCCTGATCATAACTGTTGGTTTCAAGTTGGTTTTCCTCAGAGCCGGATGTGTCATTGGGGTTGTGTTCATTGTGGTTCGAGTTGGGGAACTTGATTTCCTGAGTCTCGCAATCGACGATCACCTTAGCGGCGGCTAAGAACGGCTTTCCTAAAATAATAGGAGACTCAGACATCCTTTCGGGGTGCTCAATGTCAAGGACAATAAAGTCCACCTTATGTTCTTTACCTCGGAAATTTACGACGAAAGAAACAATCCCCCGCGGTCTTTTGATAGATCGATCAGGTAATTGAACGATCACCCTAGTCTTTTTGAGTTGTCCGAATTTATTTGATTAAAGACGGACTTCGGGAGGATGTTTAATGTGGAGTCGTCTTCCAACCGAACATGAGTGAATATAGAATCCTCGATTTCACATGTGACCCGAGTCAATCGCTTGACTTTGCGGCTTTTGAGTTTATAATTCATCACCAAAGAACTAGCCATAGATATGACATGATATTCAGTCCTGGATCATTTCTTGCCCGTCTTATTGGGGTTCAGTCGACTCTTCACAAATCTCTTAAGATCGGGCACATATTCTATGGCATTGATCAATGGAAGCTCTAAGATCAAACTCTTGCAAAATGCTTCCATTTCAGAATTGTCCAATTTTTTTTGAATTTTCAAATTTTTCTATTTTTTGGTATTTTCTGTAATATGGTCAGTTGGGGGGTCAGAGGTCAGTGGTTGTGTCTGATTGTGATGATCCAGTGGTACGCATGGTGGTGACCTCACTTCTTCTGAATTTTCCATTGACTGGATGAGATCATATATTCTCATAGTTAAAGTGTCTGCTTTATGATTAATCCGAGCAATCTCATCCTCAAACATCTCATGACTAGTGATTGAATAATCAGTCTCCATGTGTCGTGATTCTGGCATGTAACCTCGAGTAGAGTGTTGATTGTTCATAAACATTATGGTCTGGTCATGAGTTGTATTTCCTTGACTTTGGTTTTCTTGTGGATTGTCGAAGGAAAATTGATTATACTCAAGAGGATAATCATCCTGAGTAGAGGATGGTTCAAGAGGTTGTGAGATCCTAGTGACCGAAAATTGTGTTCTATTATCAATAGCGGTCACTCTATTATTCATCCTCGATTCTGGTCTCTCTCTCGTGTCCATAAAATTTTCAGAATGTGAGAGAGGACTATTCCAAGAAGAAGTGTGGTCATAGGGTGGGATGTATGGGCGGTCATAGAATGATGGTTGAGGGAAAGAAGAATATCGGGACATGGTCGTGGAGATCGGGAAAGAAGACCACTGTGCCGACATCTTATCAAGAGGGATGGAATGATCAGCGAACCATGATTTGCTTGCAATTGCAAGGTCTTTGACGCACACAATTCAAACACAAAACAAACATGTCGATTCACCCACTCAACAATGATGAAGGCACGTTAGGGTTCGGCCGCTTATCTTTTCAATTTTAATTTAATGACAAAACAATCTTGCAGATTAAGCGGAGCTGTTAGGTGCCGAAATATTTTACAAAGACTGTCCCGAGTTCATACAACTAGTTGCTCCTACTTTCAGCCAGTATAGGTGTAAGTACGGATCATAAACGGCTACCCGTGTTACTTGAGGACGGAGCCTTCCGCGGTGTCCTCTAAACCACCTACTCTGCTAAGGGAAGTCGGATCGTAAACGGCTACCCGAGACCCTCACTGAAAAGTAGCTAATTGTTTTTAAAATCAGTAGTCTGAATGAAGTATTTCGGTTTTTGGCTTTACCCTAAGGTGTGCGATCTTGTCCCTACAAACAATGAGTGGGTTTCTCTCCACCAAACACAGGTTAATTTTAGATCAATTTTATTTACAGTCACCTTGATTAGCAGTCCCGGTTTTAAGTTAAGATTATCACTGTAGTTTATGTGAGCACAAAAATTCACGCCTAACGAGCAGTCCCAATTCCGTTTAAATCCTAAGTTGTAAAACTTTGAGGAAGGAGGATCGGAAAAGCCGATGCAACGTAAATCAATAATGCATGCTTAAGAGAAGGACTTACAGTGAATCCTCGCGTTCTTCATGCGGGATGCAAGACAAGGAATTTAAATTACACTAAATGCTATGCACAGATGGAAAACGCCCTAAACAGATAGTTCTATTAGCGGGAGGAATTGATTGAAATTTTTGGCTAATGTTGAACGATCTACAGTGCGTTTAATTAGTGAGATTGTGGCCTAAAATTTACGAGCACAATCAATGATAGAAAAATAAGCGTATATGTGCCTAAGTCCTACGCCACTCAAGTCGGGTCCCAACCACACAAAAGGGGTTGAAACAGACCCGACACACCACAGAAAAAGTTCAGTCTGAATTATTACAAGGGTTCAAAGAGAGGGACCCTGAGAATATTGCAGAAAATTAAATCTATACTAACTCTCTCTCACAAAATTAAAATTCAGTCTTCATCGCAGATTCTTGATTTAATATCAAAATCCAGCTCCCAGAAGTCTGCGAAGAGAGATTTTACGGTTAGTAGCAGAAGTAAGAGAGAAATGCAAAATAAAATGCAGAAAAAAAATACACAAAAATTAATCTTACAAAAATTAATCATAAAAAATGATTTAAAACCCTAAAAATCGTTGTTCCCTGGCAACGACGCCATTTAATGATGCACGAAATCCACCTCTTTAAAAGTCGATAATTGTAGTATAGGAGGCGGATTTCGGTCGTCAAAGTACCACAATCTTTGAATGTTGTGGAATATTTTTACTTGGTAAGTTTACCAAGGTCGAACACAGGGAACGATGATTTTTAGTTGCACGGTCTTGAATCAAATTAAATAATCAAATTTAAGCTCGATTAATTTTTGCGTTGATGAAAATATGCAATGCAACGATGAAAATGCTATGCAAAAATAAACAGAATTAATGCTCAGGATCTGTGATCTAGAATTCCAATCCAAACAATGATGATCAATTTCCTTTATAATAAATCACAGATCAGAAGATATCAAATCCAGAAATATGTGTCCAATTAATTCATAATGCGAATAAGAGTGAATAGATCTCGGAGAATTCCTGCAATCAATTTTATCTCCAAAATTCTTCAAATTATATTCTTAAGAGATGTTTGCAGTCCACAAGTCAATATGTCTACTCAATCGCCTTCATTTAACCCCTGCATAAAATAAGTCCTCAAATAATATCTTAACTCCAACGAATCCCTGCAAAATAAGTCATTAAATATTTCAAGGGAAATGTGGCACAAATATGTCAAAATAAGCCTGCAAAAGCCAATAGATATCCTCAATAATGATTCTCAATAAATGACCTCAGATCTGTCCACAATGTATGCCAAATGGTAGAGCACGGAATTAGCTTCGAAACGACATATTATATACTAAAATCAGAGTCCGTATAAGAAAGATATGATAAAATGAATTTCCAGTGACTAAAATGTAAATTAAATAAAGTTTTCTTTGCAACTAGGTCCCTGGGAGGACTTATCTGTAATTTCAAAAAGTTGGAGGGGCTTCTCTGCAATTTACCCAGGAGGGGGGTATAAATGTAATTTCTGAAAGTAGCAGGGGGTCGGTTGCAATTTACCCACGAACGCACGTGCGACGCACGTGCGTGCGCAGGCTCGGGCGCGGAGCTTAGGTTCGGCGGCCGGAGGAGAGGCTCGGGCTCCGCGCCTGAGGTTCGGAGCTCCGAGGAGATGGCTCGGGGGGAGGCTCGGCGGGGCCACGTGGCAGCTGGAGGACCGTCGGATCAAGGGCTTGGGCCCGATCCGACGGTTGATGGCGGCGGAGGCTCCGCGGGTCGACAAGGCGGAGGCGTAGCGGGGGCGTCGCGGGTTGGTCGGCGGGGCCTTGCGGCTGAGACGGCAAGGCCGTGAGGCGGAGGGCTGCACGTTGGAGGGTGGCGGCCTGGAGAGGTGCGCCAGCGCGCAGAGGCACGAGCGCGGGCGGCGCCGCTCAACGGCGAGGCGGCAGCGGGGGGCGGGGTGGCCGACGTGCGTGGGCACGGCAGTGCTGAGGAGGAGCGGTGAGGTCGCGCTCGGCCGACACACGGCCGAGCAACTGGAACAGAGGCGGTGTGGTGGGGGAGGCGCCGCGCGAGGCGAAGCCTTGCATCAGAGGAGGCAGAGAGCGGAGGAGCTCTGGCCGAGGCGAGGCACGAACCTGCAACGTTAGTGCGAAGAAAATAAAAAAATCGAAGGAAGGTGGGTTCTGCATTTGGGTGTTGAGGGTCGGGGATGGATTTCTGTCGAAGAGGGCAGGGATAGGGAGGAAGAGACGGAAGGGAGAAGGAGCACCGGCCTGTGCAAGGCCGGCGACGATCGGAGGGGGGAGCGGTGGAGGACAAGGGGCAGTCAGTAATGGATTGTACCCTTGGATCACGCCGGAGAGACGCTCGCCTTGATGTCACCAAGGTGTCGAGGGTCAGGTGCTCCAGATATGGCGGATGGCGATAGCGGTCGTGGCGGAGGGAGCTTTATAGGATGCCCTCGTAACGGCCAGCGGAGAGGAGGAGGCGGCGGTTACGAGGGAGGAGAGGTAACGGCGGGGGCGGGGGGTTGAGGAAGAAACGGCTGAGGAAGAAGATGGTTGGGTCACGTGCTGGACACGTGACCTGGGGGAGCGGCCTGGAGAGAGAGAGTGTATGGCGGGGTGCCACGTGGCACGCCCTGGAGCTGCCATGTGGCACCAAAAAATTCAGAATTTTGGAGGGGAAAAAGAGATAAAAGATGACCTCGGATCGAAAAATTTTCTTCACGAAAGTTGTTCGTCTCGACGAGATCTACAAGTTTCATATGGACCCAGAAGCAAAAGAGGTCACCTGTTAAAAGTGGTATTTTTGGTGGCTCTCCATGTGTATAGAAAACCGACTTTTGGGGTTTTGTATTTTTTTGGTGGTTTTAGAGAGGATAAAAATTATAGAAAAAATACGATAAAATATAAGAAAATTAATTACACACAAATCTAATTTTTTTTGGATTTTTAATAAATAAGAAAATAGTAAAATAAAATAAAAGTAAGAAACACACAACTTTTGTACAGACCGACAACGGACACTCGGACTTGGTCTGTTTCTTTGATTTCAGTTTTGATCTAGATTTGGATTTTCATGTCGCTTAATAAAACTTTCATCAAAGAACACAAATGAAAAAGAAATAAAATTAAAAGCGTTAATTATATACATAAAAACTCAGGTCAAAATTGGTAAAAAGTTAAAATGCGCAAAAGAGGCCCAAAACCCAACTTTCACGTATGAACTCCGAATTTTATGAAATTGGTCTCGTTTTGAAGGTATTTGAAAATGGAGTACTTTAAAAGTGAGTAGACCAAAATCGAACATTGTATGTGGGAGATATGCTCATTTTAGTCTGTCAGATGTGAAATTTGACTTTGGGATTATTTGACACTTATTGGGGTTAATAATTTTTTTGTATTTTTTATTTAATAAGGTTAGTAATATCTACACAATGGAGGTGGTTTTGGGTTAATAGGAGTTAGTATGAATTAATTAAAAATATGAGAAATTAGCGGCTTTTTGGGCTAATTTACACTTGGGATTTTTAATGCAATTTATGCAGATGAAATGCAGATATTATTCCCACATGCATGATGATTAATAATGCTCTATTAATGATTAATTACAGGTGAATGATGGGGAACAGAGCCTAAATGACCAATTTTAGCATGATGAATACGAGATTCATCAGTGAGTACGGTCAGGACAGCTAGTGTATCTACTCAGCTTTGCAACCGAGAATGAAATATCAGGTCTCGTGCAATTTGCAAGATACATTAAACTTCCTATCACTTGTGAATACCTTAGCTGGGCTACATGTACTCCACTTTTATTCTTAAACAACGTTTTGGATGAATCAAAAGGAGTGCTTACAGCTTTGCAATCTTGATATCCAAATTTCTCAAGTACCTTCTCAACATAGTGAGATTGAGAAATTACAATCCCATCAACTGACCTTGTCAGTTTGAGATCCAAGATCACATCAGCAACACCCATATCCTTCATCTCAAACTTGCTACTCAAGAAGGCCTTAGTCTCATTAATAATCCTCATATGTGATCCGAACAACAATATGTCATCAACATATAGGCACAAGACAATACACCCATCACCTTTCACCTTGGAATAGACACACTTGTCGGATTCATGAACCTTAAAGCCACATGATAAAATAGTCTTGTCAAATTTTTCATGCCACTGCTTTGGTGCTTGTTTCAATCCGTAAAGGGATTTGACAAGCTTGCAAACCTTTCCCTCATTCCCAGGAGTCACAAGCCCATCCGGTTGATCCATATAGATCTCTTCCTCAAGATCGCCATGCAAGAAGGTGGTCTTCACATCCATTTGGTGGATAGAGAGATCATATACATATGTCAATGCTATGAGCATCCGGATTGTGTTCATCCTAGTCACAGGGGAATAGGTATCAAAATAATCGATACCTTCCTTATGCCTAAAGCCCTTGGCAACTAGTCTGGCTTTGTATTTTTCAATTGATCCGTCAGGTCTAAGCTTTCTCTTAAACACCCACTTGCACCCAATAGTAGAGCACCCTTTGGGTAAATCAACCAACTCCCAAGTTCCATTAGCCATAATGGAATCCATCTCAGATTTGATAGCTTCCTTCCATTATTTTGCTTCGGATGAAGCCATGGCTTCCTTGTAACTTGGTGGATCACCCTCGATCTGGTAGACAACAAAGTCGCTACCCAGATCCTTGGCTATCCGAGGTCTTTTACTCCTCCTTGGCTCGATCATTGGGTTCAGGTTGAGTCTCAACCCCCACATTCGTTATCCTTTCCACTTGATCTGGAATAGATCCTGATGTAGAGGCGCCCTCAATGGTCAGATTTTGAGGAATCCCAGTCTTCAACGGAAAGACATCCTCAAAGAAGGTAGCATCACGGAGTTCAACAATAGTGTTGACATCTATGCCCGGTATCTCGGACCGAATTACCAAGAACCTATATGCATAGCTATTTTCCAGGTAACCTAAGAAGACCGCATCAACAGTTTTATTACCAAGTTTCTTTCTCTTGTGTTCTGGGACTAAAACCTTAGCGAGACAACCCCACACTTTGAGATATCTTAAACTTGGTTTCCTATTTCTCCAAAGTTCAAAGGGACATTTCTCCATATGTCTCAGAGGAACCCTATTCAGAATATGGCAAGCTGTATTCAAGGCTTCTCCCCACATATAGGTTGGAAGTCCAGAACTCTGTAGGAGAGCATTGATCATGTCAGTTAAGGTTCTATTTTTCCGTTCTGCTATCCCATTTGATTGCGGTGAATATGGGGCCGTAACTTCATGAAATATGCCAAAAGATTTGCATTGTTCATCAAATAAGTTAGAGGTATATTCACCTCCTCTATCTGACCTAAGGCGTTTAAGTACTTTTCCTGTTTGTGTCTCAGCCTCATTCTTAAAGATAAGAAATTTCTCTAAGGCTTCATCCTTGGTTTTCATTAGATATACATAGCAGTATCTACTGCCGTCATCTATAAAGGTGATAAAGTATTTCTTATTGTCTCGGGTCAACACACCATTAAACTCACAGATATCCGTGTGCACTAGATCAAAGATCTCACTATCTCTAGAGACAGACTAAAAAGACTTCCTAGGTGTCTTAGCTTGCACACATATTTCACATTTTTTGAGTTTTATCAATAGTGTGTTTAGGGATCAACTCTAAATTCATCATTCTTTTCATTGAATTTAGGTTTACATGTCCCAATCTACCATGCCCTAGATCACAAGATTCTAAATTATTCACAACATGAGACACAGAACTAGAACATTTAGAATTCAAAACATTCAATTCATTAATGTTTACTGAATCACATCTAATTCTAAATAACAAATCAAAATCAGCCAAATAGTCTTTTCCATAAAAAATACCATGTCTCAGAATAACAACTTTATTACATTTAAAGTTTAATTCAAAACCATTTCTAACTAAGATAGAGCCAGATAACACATTCTTCTTGATGTCAGAACATGCAGCACCCTGTGCAACGTCCAGACACGTCTAGAGGAGAACCTCAAGTTGACTTGTCCCGACCCTAGCACCCTGGCCGCAGAATCGTTCCCCATCTTCACAGTCCCACCGTTGTAGGTCTGATAAGAAGAAAACAACGTTCTGTCAGAACATATATTTACATTGGCTCCCGTATCCACGAGGCACTCATTTGGATCATGGATATGGTATAGTTCAGGTTTTACAGAGACATACCCCTCGTTAGCCCCGAGTCCCATAGTGATCATGTTCACTCGTGGACTCTCGTCTGTAGCCTTAGGTTGAGCCTTCAAGGACGGACAGTCCTTCTTCCAATGGCCAACCTGATTACAGTGCCAGCATGGTTTATTCTTTGCCTTTTTCTGGATCTTGCCCTTTGGTTTCATTTTATTGTTATTAGGACCCTTTCCCTTCTTATCATTGTCCTTCGAGGTCATGAAATTGACCTTAGCCTGAATATCAACATGAAGCACAGGTTTTTGTTTCCTGTGTTCCTCCTCTATGGCAATTGCCACCATCAAGTCATCCATAGAAATTTTCCCCTTTCTGTGTTTCAGGGTCATACCGAAGTCTTCCCACGACTTGGGGAATTTTTCTATGATGCACATGACCTGAAACTTCTTTGGAAGTTTCATTTCGGCATCCTCTAAACCATGGAGCAGGAGTAAAAACTCGTGTGCCTGTTCAGAAACTGACTTTCCCTCGGTCATGGAAAACTTCAAAAACTTAGCTACGGAGTATTTCTCAATACCGAGGTCTTCGGTATTATACTTCCGATCCAAGTCTTCCCATAGCCCCTTCGCAGTCTGTGTGGACGAACAGTATACGTCAAACAACGTGTTGGACAGAGCCAACAAGATCCAACCATGACATATACGGTCGCGTTCCTTCCATGCAGATTGCGCCTTCTGGCTATCGGGTGAGGGGTTTTCCATCTCCACCGTAGGACAGTTGGTTTCAAGAATCGAGATTAACCCTATGGTGGTTAACCAGATCTTCATGTGTTGTTGTCAACGCTTAAAGTTCTGTCCACCGAATTTTTCAGGCATACCCGTCATATCAACCCTCGATTTAAACATTGTTTCCAACATAATTTTATAAACGGTTCCAGAAATCCTCTCTAAGATTGTTGTTAACAAGATAAACCAAGCATATATTAAACAGTAATCAAACGAATTCCAATGGATTGACAGATCAATATTACAGATTATTAAGATTAATAACGTGCAAATCCAATCCATTATCCGATTACAATAAGCAAACCAGAATCGATTAATCAGACGGAAACAAACAAATGGGCGTGATCTAGAAAAGGGCAAGCAATAAAGAAATTGCGGCAAACAAAATACAAGAAAGATAAGGTTAGATATCACCGAAGCGTCCATGAAATGGACTGTCCTTAGAGAGGATTTTGCCCCTACAATACCGGTGTATTGGGTACTGGCGATCCGCTCCTAGGATACGACGGTTCACGATCGTCGTCCGTGCACACCGACGAGACCGTCCTCGAAAGCACCTTCGAGAACTTGCAGCCAAGAAGAAACAGGTCGTAGACGCGAGAGAGAGAGAGAGCGATAGTGACGGCGGGTGGAGATTTCTTGCGAGTGAAGAAAAACGGCGTCGGGTGGGGGATATAAAAAGAAGGGCTCGCGTGCCCTAGCGCGCAATCCCTTCGGTTTCCGAAAACGCCCCTCAACGGTCGTGTCCTTTCGGATTCCAAAACTGCGACCAAGTCGAGCCGTTTGGATCAAGTCTGATTCCCAATGTGATCACGATTAAATTAATTTGTCTGATTAATTTAATCGATCAGCCAAATGAAACCCGCAGCAAAAGTATCGAGATCCGAATTGACTCTCCCGAGCCCGAGCCGGTGCCGGTGCCGAAGACGGAGACGGAGCGGAGCGGAGCGCATGCGCGCGTGTTTGTGTTCCTTCATTCCTCCTCTCTACTATTGCTACAAGAGCTTGGGGTGTGGACTCATATATAAGTCCACCAAAAGTTTAGATCTCTAAGGTATGGTACTAAACTTCCATCCAAACTCAACCATGTTTCAAATTTGGGAATTCCCAACTTTCCCTCCAAACCATTTGGTTTCCCAATTGAAACCAAATTATTGTCAATTGTAATTAATAGATTTTCCAATTAAAACCTAAATATAATTTTTAATACAACAGCGACAACATATTCATATCTGAATTTTCCATGATCATGTTCAACTTCTCTAGCATTACCATCATCACCATTGTCGTAACACATACCACCCACACCATGATTATCTCTAATGTCTTCATCATATGCGATTCTACTTTTTTCCTATGGCATTTTTCAATCATGAGAGCATGAAGGTCAAGTCAAGATATGTAAGAAAAAGGCACAAATGCGCAGAGAAGATCGAGTATACACACAATCAATCCAAACAAATATACACAAAACATACTCCTCAATTCATCAACTCAACTCAGTGATGACCGTGAAAGTTCGATCTTTTTATCTTTTCAATTTTAGAGTTAGGTGAATTTCACAAAATTGTACAAACATGTAGGTAGGCCTGGGATTGGGACACTAATCCTTAGTGTGCATGTAGAAAATAAAATGTGAATACAATGAGAGGGTAACTCTCCCCAAGACAAGAATTTTTTTTCTTTTTGATTTTTAGGGTCGAGTAAACTTAGCAATCCCAATTTTATTGGTTGTCAATTTTTTTAACAGAAATGCAGAACCTAACGAGGAGTCAATTCCTTTAGAATCCTAGGTGGTCAAAATCATAGGGAGAGAGTCAGAAAAGCAATGCGAGGCAAAAACAGTGATGAATGCTAAGTAGAAATGCTCAAGCTGCCTCCAGCTCTCTTCATTCAAGGATTCTAAGCATGATTGAAACCTATCTATATGCAATGCAACTGATGAAATTGTCATAGAACAGAAATTGCTATTAGCGTAAAGCACTAGATGCTAACTATCTAGATACGAGACCTGAGGTCCAATCTCAGAATCCCATTGGTGCCTACCACTGCGGGTCCTGCAAGCGTTGTATAAAGCTTCTCTCGATGAGTGATCTCAAGTCTAAATAGTCAACAATCAGATTTGAATAGGTCCAAGCACGAATCTATAGGTACAGGAAAATATAATTAAGGTTTTGGACCTTAATCTATCGAGCAAGAAAATCCTAGAATAGGGCTCAATCATATAAAATAAATAAAAATAAAATCATGAAACAAATAAAAAGAAAAGTAGAGAAAACACGACAAAAACCAACGAGGCCCTCTAGCGAACAGTCACTCATACTGTAAACCTCATGAAGTGGCAGTGTCCTGGAGTGTCCAAATTATTAAAGTGATGTATCTCTCTATCTCTCACTTAAATTACAAAATAAAATAAAATAAAAGGCAAATAGAGTTGTCTTCAAAATTTCCTCAAGTCCTATCTTGATGCTGTCTCCTGCCATATAGGTCAGAAAGTCGACTCCTCGTCTCGGGGGATATACCGAATCTTCTAAGAAATCTGCCCTCAATCTGTGGTCCCTCGCAATAAAATCAAACAAAGAAGATGGTTAGACATCTCACAAATAATATATGAAATGAAATAAATAGCACTCTAAGACCTCACTGCTGGCGAACCTTGATCTGGTACTGTGCACTGCTCCGGCCACCTACAAGCCCATCGTTGGTCTCCAATCACTCCTACAGCTTCGGCGAGTCTCCAAGAGCTTCAAAATGGTCCAAGGGCCACTGGTAGGCCCCTGGAGGTCGATGGTACTCCAACGAAGACATGGATGGTCTCTTGACAAAATCGGCCCTCGAATAGGGCTCGTTAGCTCCCAGGACCTGCACAAAAAGGTTGATGGTTCGAGGGAAAACTACCTTGACCCGTTAGCGGGTGAAACGACAGTGAAATGAGGTGGGGTAGAGGTGCTCCGATGAGTGGGGGAGATGGAGCACCCAACTCCAGATCCATGGAGGATTTGGGTGAGTTAAATGTAGTGGGGCGTAGGGGAGGCGTGAGGAAGGAAATGGGTGTGGTTGGCATGTCATAACAGAGGAGGTTCACGGTGGAATGGTTCACCGAAGAGGAGTTTCGGCGAACTACGAAGGATGATTTGTGCGCTAAAATACGCGATCAAAATGCAAAATAAAATGCAAGAATTAAATGCAAGGACTAAACTATCTAGAAAGCAAGGTAAATGGACCTCGTGTTAGCCATGGGAGCCCGAGGCGAACCATTCTTACAATAAATATTATTGTAATATTTGATTTTTCAATAAAAGTTATTGATTCTTTTTACTCCCTTTCTGAGATTAATTGAATGAATGCACTGTAAGGTCCCTCTATACAATTAGGGTTATACCATGGCCATCTTAATGATCATACAGTTGTTGATTCAATAATTGAATCATAGAGGTTGGTGCTTGGATGAATATCTAAGGAGTTAGATTGAGGACTCATCAAGCACCGTCAAATGATTGTTAAGATATGATTTCCATCCTGAGTAGGAGATGGCAATCCTTTCTCATTGGGATGATATCTGACCGACCTCTTAATGCATGTTCTCTGCATGGGAATAGAGATTCGGAGGTATCAGATTAGTTCTGTCAAAAAGTTGACTTAATGAGATCGAGATAACCAAAGTCCTATATCGTAAACTATCGCGATATAGGAACGCATCCTCTGACCAGATACAGATGTGTTACTATATGTCTAAGTATGTACATTTGGCAGACCAATAGGTTGGTGAGCTAACCAAGTTCTATACACTGGTTATGAGGCATATGAGTAATATGATTTCTCAAAGGGATCATACAGGTTCCATGCATGGTCGTCGTGCTTTGGAAGCATGACAAGAATTTGAAGGTATGATATATGCTTTTGGAAAGCATATGATCGATACCAACACCCAAATGACAAGGACTGAGAAACTTGATGATGAAACCATAAAGATAACAGTGCAAAATTGATCTATACTTCGGGTTTTGTCATAGGTCTTCTACTATGCATGATGTACAGGTATTAGGAATACCTGAGGGTGATGTGATCATAAACGATTGTATAACCATAATGCTTCAATTACGAGGGAGTGATGAATCAAGTCTGGATTTTAGTGACTCCTCTCAGTAGAGAAGTTATTTGATCTTAGTCCAAGTTTTGGACATTGATCTGAATGAGATTCAGATGCAATGTGAAGATTAGATTTACGACCTTGATTAAATCAAGCATCTATGAGAGGTCCATGAGATCTGGATTTGAGATGTGATCTCAATATCCAAGTCACTATACGTGGAACGTACAATTTCCATGTCCTTATCTCCAAGTATCTGCGGAGAAAACACATTATTCTTGAAAGAGTTCAAGAATAATTCCATAGTTGAATTATATCTAAGCATTGAGAAATGGATAATTAAATGTGATTTAATTATCACGAATAATGTCAATTTAATTCATATTATTTGAATACATGAGAATGATTATCCAATATAATTAAATGTGTTTTAATTATTATGGATATGAATAATGTGGATAGCACTATCCAATTATTCATGTATATTATAAATGTGATCTGTAATATATTAGAGAGAGATCAATTGTGATTTATATTTGTTGATTAATTATTAATGTGAATTTGATTCACATTGAATGATTAATTGAAAATATAATTACATTCTGATTTGGGTTGTGAATGTGATTCACATAATTCCAATGGCATGATTGCAATGTTCACAAGATAATTATGAATACTTTTTGTGAAATAATTTACAATAAGTATTATTATAAAACTTGGAGATATCATGAGATAATGAGATCTCATGAGATAATGAGGAGATTGACCCAATCCACCTAAGAGGGTGGACGGCCACCAACTTCCATTGGAAGAGGGTGGTTGTCCCCCCTTTTTAGGGATTAGGTCAAATCCTCTTATCTCTTATCTCCGAGGTCAAAGTGATTTAATTTGAATTGATTTATATTAATTTATATATATATATATATTAATTTAAATTGAATTAATTGTTGTTGATTTTTTACAACAACATCATGGCCATTGAAACTAACACAAATCATTCCCATCCATTGATTTTGTGTTGTCCATGGATTGAGATCCATGGACTCCCAAAACCCTATATAAGAAGAGGCACCCCTTGCTCTTCGGATTACAACTTTGATTGCATCTCTCTCTCTCTCTCTCATTCTCACGTCAACTCTTCCTCTCTCCTTGAATGGGCATCCATCTTCTCATAGAGAGAAGGTCGCCTTCGTCGTCACATCATCGTTGTGTTGCCGCTTTGACGACTCTTGGGTCTCCATCTTCTTTGGTGTGTCTCGCTCGTGAAGAAGGCATTCGATCTCGTGAAACAAGATCAGGAGATCCATTGCTAGGATCAACGACTTGGATTGCGAGAAGCACGCGACTCATCCCAGTGCTCGCAAACGTCTCTTCAAACAGATCAGACTTGAGACATGAAGTCTTTTCTCTTAAAGGCTCGATCACAACCACGCTACAAGATGTATTCATTTATTTATTATGTGGTTAGATGAAACGATCCAAGAAGTGTTCTCAGATCATATGGTTTCATCAAAAAATTTTAGATTCCGTTGCACCGAGCAACTAGTGTGACTAATCACTATTGATCGTATATATGCGATCCTCACGCTTCCGTGATGCGCTTAAGGATTCTTCAATATCCTTTACCTCGAGCAGCCACGGCTATGAGATGGGGAACCTCATGGCAGAGCATCACCGGAGATGGTGGAACCATCCTCTTCTTTACTCCTCCATGCGCCAAAGAGCTAGGCAAGCGAAATGTCACCTAGATCAAGCCCTGGAGATCTAATTTGGGGGAAGAAATGGCAATAAGGGGATTCAAATGGAAAAAATTGTAGAGGTGATTGTATATATATAGTGGTGATGCAGTAATCTTCGATGAGCGGTGGCGTGCAAAGAAGGAAGATTTGCAAGTAGAGATATGGTTGGCGTGGATTACAGATGAGTGATAGACATCTTCTATGAAGAAGGTACAAGTCCTCGAGACTTATATCATGGAGGAGAAATCGAAGAAAGTCAGAGGTTACAAGGTGATGCCTAAGTCAGAGGTTGGTCCACCTAAGCTGCTCCAGAACAAAACAACCTCAAAAATAAGAAATAATTATAAATAAAATAATAAATTAACTAGTTAAATTTAAGTTATAAAATAAAAAATGTTTATTTTTTGTACTATTTTAATATGATTTTTATTTATTTTTATGAGTTATTTTATTATAGGTTATTTTTATGGTTTTATTTATAGGTATATTTACCTATATTATATTTATTTTATTTTTATTTTGTATTTTATATTTTATTTTTTTATGTATAAAAATTTATATATTTTTAACTTATTTTAATATACATAAATATATTTTTTATACTTTTCTGGTATATTATGTACACTTAAATAAGTAAGGGTATATGTTACATATGTATAAGTATTGTATATTCATCTATGTATTTTGTATATTATTTTATTTTATTATTTTCTATATGATTTTATTCTCTTCTAAATATGTACATATACTATAAATAATAATTTCAAAATTATAAAAATATAAAATAATGAAATATATAAAGAATGAATAAAATGAATATTCTATTCAGGTATATTGTACAATAGGGGTCCAAAATCTAACTTTCGCATCTTAACTCCAAATTGAATAAAACCACCTTCATTAAATATCTAATAAAAAGTTATATATAATTAAAGGTGATTATGGTACATTTTTAGCTCATATGGAAGAGATACAGGTCTGAGAATTTGGATTTTAGATTTTTATTTTGAGTGTAAACTGTACATTGTACATTATTTTAATGTGAAATAAAATTTATATTTTTCTGTGTAGTTTTACTACAACTTTCAAGAATTAAATTTCTTTATTTGTGGTATAAATAAGTAATAATAAAATAGGTCCCAAAAATAGAATGTTAGAGAATAGAAATTAGTGTTTTTATTATATATTTGACCCATATCTCTCCCTACTCCATTCCATGTCGATTCAGTCATCAAGATGCCTAGGTCTCGAGATTTATGGTCATAAAATACCTTTGGCATTTATTTCTTTTTCTTTTCTTTTTTTATTTATTTTTTTGTAAACAATGTATTTTATACAATATATATATATAGAATAAATAATGAATGTCAAAATAGTGATATTTACATGCATTTAGCTAGGGTTTAAAAGCCAAAATGAAAGAATAAATGTGATGAAATGGAAATTCGTCAACTACCATTGGTGATTTAGATTCTAATCTTGAAAGTGATTAGAAAAATGAGGTCAATGACAATAATGAAGAAGTGGGTGCTAATGAATTGATCATTTTCAAGAAAGATTCAATCGCATAGAGATGTGAGTGAAGGGAGAAAAATCCCCCCACCCCCTTGCGAAATGATGAATGTAATAGATACCCCATTAGCATATATGTTGGGTACTCTAAACTTAACAAAAGTTATAAATGCTTTATCTCTTCACTTTTTGCTTCTGTGATTCACAAGAATGTTGAATCTAGTTTCAGTCCTAGATAGGCTCTTGATATGCATGAAGAGATGGAGTCCCTTGAAAGAAATTGTATGTGGGACATTGTGGATATCCCAAATTGGGTGCGTATAGTATGTTCAAAGAAGTTTTACACCATAAAATACAAACCAAGTCGGGAAATAGAAAGATAAAAGGCCATACTTGTTACAAAGGGTTTCAATCAAATGTATGGCATTGACTACCTGGAGAATTTTGCCCATGTGACAAAAATAGATATAGTCAAAATGTACTTTCTCTTGTTGTTCTCAAGAATTGGAAGTTTCATCAAATGGACATTAAGAATGCCTTTTTGAATAGAGATCTCCTATAAGATGTTTACTTCACTTGCCTCCTAGTCATGAGAAGATTGGAAAATACAGTAAGTTGAAGAACGCGTGCTATAGATTGAAACAGTCTCCCAGAGCATGGTTCGAGAGGCTTAGAGTTATGATGATTAGATTAGGCTATCATCAATGAAATGATGATCACACTCTCTTTGTCGAAAGGAGTAAAAATAAAATGGCCCTTATCCTCATTTAAGTTGATGACATGATTATCAAAGGAGATGATGAAGAGGAGATAGCTCATCTAAAAAGAGAGCTTGATGTAGTTTTTGATCTGAAGGATCAGGAAACCCGGGTATTTTCTGGGTATTGAATTGGCAAAGTCAAATGAAGGCCATGTTCTTTATCAAAAAAATATGCTCTATATCTGTTGAAGAAAACTGGAAAAGTTAGGATGTATACCTACATATGTGGCTATCGAGGGTGGTCATAAATTGAGCATCAAGGATGGAAAGACACTTGATGAAGACTCTAAGAGTAGTTACTAGAGACTTATGGGTAAGTTGATTTATCTTACTCTATCCAGACCAGACACTACTTATGTTGTCAACGTGGTGAGTCAATTCATACATGCTCCAACTGATATTCACATGAAAGCAGTAGAGCGTAATATCTACGTGAAAAAAACCCTAGAAAAAGGCTTATCTTTACTAAAGATGCAAAAATTGAGATAGAAGCATACTTGAATGCATATTGGGATGGATGCACAAATATGATGAGATCAACAACCAGACATTGCATATTTCTAGGTGGCAACTTAGTGATCTGGAGAAGCGAACGATAATCAGTCTGTGCAAGGTCTAGTGCTGAAGTTGAAATAAGGACGTTGCTTTGGGTGTTGCTGAGATGTTATGGGTCAAGACTATTTTGATAGATATTGGAATACTTTTCGAGTTACCTGTGAAGTTGTCTTGTGACAACAAAGTTGCTATAAATCTATCCAACAATCTTGCCCTACATGATAGAAGCAAGCATGTGGAGATTGATCGTCACTTTATCAGAGAAAGAATTGACTTTGAGGAGCTTGTCGCGTTGTACGTGAAAACTGGGGATCAAGTGGCCAGTGTATTCACCAAGGGGCTTCCTGATAAGCGGCCTGAAGGCTAGGGTATAGGTGCTAAATTGGTCGTTGCGACCCAAGCGATCAAGTCAACTTAATCAAGAAAAATATCAGACCACTCGAAACAAATAAAATCAATCAAGTACGAAGATAGCGGTCCAGCTATGAGTTTAACCTGGTATAGCACCCAGGGTCGAACTCGAGGAGCACGGGTTGGCCAAAGGCCTACGAAGTAGTAAAAATGAAATAAAATAAAATACAAATATTTTTAGTGATTTTTAATGATTTTTATATTTTTTTGGATTTTTAATATGTGAAGAAAATAAAAGAACACAAAAACAAACACACTTTAGCAATTTATTTAATGCATCAAAAACCAAGCAAAAATTCAAACAAAAATATTTTTATGTTTTTTAGGTTTTTTAGTGTTTTTGGTTAATTTTTGATAATTTTCTGATGTATATTTTATTTTCTAAAAATCAAACAGTAGCAAAGAAACAAGGTATTGTCCAGCCAGACCCAAAAGCCCTAGATAAAATATCTAAGGACCTCAAAAGGGTCTGGAGGTATTTTTCCTGTATACTAGATAAAACAAGGGAAATTTGAGTACCAAAATTATTGTTTTTGGGTTTTTAGATTATTTACTATAATTTGTATGGGTTTTTAGGTGTTTTTAAGTTTTTATGGTTTTTAATCAGAGAAAAATAGCCAAAATTGGCTAGAAAATCAAGGAACACAAAATAAACAGTACCTAATTTTTATAGAATTTTTAGGAGAGTTTTTATATTGTTTTTTGGGTTCTTAAAACTAGACAGTAGCTAAAATGATGGTTTTTGAATTTTTAAAAATAACAAACAAAATCAAAAATGTCCTCAAAAATTCTCAAAAATTCTACAACATGGCAGGAGCCATGTGTCAAATTTTCATCGAATTTGGAGGTGATTTGATATTTTATTCAAAAATCACAAGAGGGCACTGTGCACAGGGACTGAAGTGCAAATACCCTAAGTTCTGGGGGTCCAGGTGCAATTAACCCAGCAAGTCACGCGCGCGGCGCGTGCCTGGGGCACTCAAAGACCTATCTGTAATAAAAATAAGGTCCGGGGACTAATTGGTAACACGTACCAAAAGTCCGAGTACCTTAGTTGCAATTTACCCAAAAATAAACGCACATGCGAAATTAAACCATTCACAGGGGCATAAATGCAATTACTAAAAAGATTTCATTCATTTAAGCACCATCCAGAACTACAAGGGAATATATTGCAAATAACCCAAAATCACACGTGACGAAGCACGTGGCTCACACAGACAGAGGTATAAGTGCAAATAAACTAAAGCTCATGGTCCAACATGCAAAATACCCTAAAACTAAACAACTGACTAAAATATTTACAGGACTAAAACGAAATAAAAGAAAAAGAAGGGCCTAAGGATAAATTACCCTTTATTAAGTCGAGCCGACGGATGGGCGCCACGTGGGTAGATGGACAGCTGGGGACGAGTGGCGCCCCAGGGCTGAATCCTCGACGTTGATCTGACGGTCCAGGCGCTGCCACGTGGAGGATCGAACGGTGGACTGGAGTAGTGGCTGAGCCTCGCTGGATCGACGGTGGAGATCGACCCTCGAAGGATATGGCGGTCGATGCTGCTCCTCGAATGGACGAACGAGATCAAAACTGGAGCTCGGGGTCGATCGGACGGCGGAGAAGGATGGTGGATGAACAGGGCTCCGGCGAACTTCGTCGGGCTCGTGACGGCACTGGTGTCCTCCTGGCGGCTCGCTGAAGATCGGAGAAGAAAGCTGCGGGCCCTCCGCGTCTAATGGAGGCCTCCGATGACCCAACCGAGTCCTGGGGAACTCCAGCGAGGTCGGCGGAGGCAGAGCAGCTAGGCCAAATGGTCCAAGCCCTCAGATGGGCTTGGATGAACCTGCAAAGTGTGCCAGCAAACTCGCGGGTCGAGGGCAAAGTGCCTCGACCCCGTTAGGCGTGGTGAAAATGGTCGGGGAGGCGAAGTGGTCGAGCTCCGGCGAGGGGATGGACGGAGGGGCTCGAATCCCCAGCTCCTGTGCGAGCTGGGTTGAACGGAGGTGCGGAGAACGTGCGTGGGAGGAAGGCGGAGGTGACGATGGATTCCGATGATCGAATGGGGGTGTGAGGTGGTCGGAATCAGCGAAACACGGCGACGGCGAGATTTGGGGGAAATCTGAAATTGACGAAAAGGAAAGGGAATAGGGTCTACCTGGGTGGATGAATCGACTATGCTGGAGCTGGGGATGCTCCCGGTCCTCGCCTCAAGGAGCGTCGACGTCCAAGGCTCGAGCTCCAACTCAGGGCGGAGCACGGCGGTGAAGACTCGCCGGATCAGTGGTTTTCGCCTCCTTTCCTCGCTGCGACAGGTCGAGACTCGAGCTGTCACCTCTCTCTCTCTCTGGAGCTCACTGGAAATCGAAGCAAATGGCCAAAGATGGCGCGAGAAGGCGGCTGAGCTCACGATTTATATGGCTAGGGTTCCGAAAAGAGGGGGTCCGGGCAAGCTCAGGAGCGCGCGGATCCCGAGGGAGCGGCTCCGGCGAGGCTGCCGGACGCGAGTGGAGTGATCCGGACCCGGGGTTTGGTGGATTGGCGATCGGGTCATTCGTGGAAAAATTGGAGAAAACGGGTCGGGCGAGGAGGACCCGGCTCTGGTGGTCCTGGGGGGATAGTTGACCGGGGGTCAACAATCCCCCGTGGACCAATCAGAGGCCGCCAAGCTATGAAATTTTATTTAATTATTTTGAGTTAGAAAAAAGCCGAATTTACAAAAACTTAAAACATGAATTATTTTTATTTTATTTTTTTCTATTTTTTGGTGATTTTTAATTAATTTTTGGAAATAAAAATAAGGTATTTACATTATATAGCTATATATAGGTATAAATACAATATGTAGGTTTTTGATTTTTTGATTTTTAATTATTATTTTTATACAATTTTATTCCTATTTTATATTTTATTTATTTATAGAATAAAATGAGGAATAAAAGGGTATTTTTATTTGGTTTTTATTATTTATATATATAGGTAAAATAAATAAATATATACATCTATACACAAGGTATATATACAATGTATTTTTGTGTTTTGAATTTTGTAATTTTTATTTGATTTTTGTTTTGAGTCTTTTCATTTTATTTATTTAAAATATATAACCTAGAATATTTACAAAAAGTTTAGAAAATGATTTTATTTATTTACAAGGTTGAATAAATATAGGAGTATGGTCTATGTACATGGTGAAAGGGCATTTTTGAACTTTTTGATTTTCAAATTTTTATTTTGTTTTTAATATTTTCTAAATATATACAAATATGTACAAGCATATTTTTGGGTGAGGAAAATATAGTTTTATTTATTTACAAATATTTACACATGAGCCCCTATCTCCCTCTACTTTGGCTTTTATGCGGTCAGGCCCATGCTGAGCCCTCCCTTGGGTTAGGTTGCTCAATATTTATTCTAAATATTTCCCTCTTTTTCTTTTTAATCTTTATTCTTTTATTTTTGCACAAAAACATGCTAATTATAGATTTTTACACAATGCATGCTTCTGCTAATTATTCCTATTTACAAGTATCTACATGCATTTGCATAGGTTTTTGTAGCTAAAATATAAGAATAAAGAGTGATGAATGGGTATTCATCACCCTCCTATACTATACTTTGCTAGTCCCTTAGCAAACACTTATTTGAAAAAGAAGTGAAAAAGAAAGGAAAAGAAAAAGAAAAAGAGGATGTACATGGATCAAGGTTGATTATTAAACTTGCCTTCATTAAATTGAGGTATGGAGCTCAATCAGATCTTTGGATTATTAATGTGTCGGAACCTTATTTAGACTTAAGCTTAAAACCTAACAGCCTCTAAGTTCCACTAATCTATAACCAAGACTCCTCAATGCTCCAGATCAGAACAAGTCATCAACCACAAACCCTGAAGACCATGAATCTTTTCTTGTCCTGTGAATGTGAAGTCTAAGCTCTCCACCTCAGAAATGGCAACTTGACAACCCTCCTAAACAAGGTAACTCTATGACCTCAATCTGGCCACTCTTTCCTCGAGGAGCGGGGTATTCCCTTCTAAGTTCAAGTACAACCGGCTCAAGAAGAGGGGGGAGAAGAGAATGGGTCAAGGCCAGTGTAGCCAAGTACCCTTGGGAGCTTGACCAGTGTAGCCAAGTCTCCCTGCTGCAAGCTACAACAGGTGGATCATGAAACCAAGCTTTGCTTATTGCACTTATATACATACTCCGTGGGATTATCATTTTCTCTCAGACCCACCACTTTTTTGGAGTTCTTTTCTTTTTGCACATTTTTTTTTTCGAGTGCATCTATACAACATGTACATGTGCAGCATATATACAAGGAGTTTTTCCTCTTGAGCCAGTAGACTATCCCTCTTTTGAAGCTTTATTGCAACCCACAACTCCCGTCGTTAGACCTCATGGCAACCAGACCAAGTTAAGACGCACTTCCTTCACTATAAGAAGAAGAGAGGTTCCGCCTAGAAGTACTACCCTCATATGCTACCCCAAGTCAAGGAAGACTGCCTCCTCACCACCTCATCCGTAGAGAGCTCGGTGCATAGTGCTGGTGTTCAAGTAAAGACATAATCTATATGAGTCATGTGTTGTTGTTAAGTGCTCTACTTAGGCTCATTGAGATGACCTGTGATCATAGCCTAGTGGACTCAAAGAATTAAGTCACCATGGACCTGAAAAGCCTTAAACCTAAGCCCTATAAGGTTCCTCTTAGAAATTAGGTGGATTAAGATCTTAATCAAGCTCCATTTCTCAATTTGATTCCAGGCTAGTTTAAATGTCAACTATCATCCAAGAAAAACTATATACATATGTACACAAAGATGCTTATTTACACAATATTTTACAATCATGCAAAATTTTTGAAAAATGTTTTGAAATCATGAATGGATGATGCATGAAGTGCAAGTTTTGCAACAAGATATTTACACACATTTACACAAGATTTTTGCAAACTTTTTGATTTTCAAAATATTTTGGAAAAATTTTGTACTATATACATGATTTTGATACAAAAATATTTACACAAGCTTTACACAAAAGATTTTTGAAATCGTTTTTACAAAAATACTTTGTACACTAGCTATGTATGTGCAAATAAAAGAAGATGTACATGAAAATTTTTAAATTTTTGTGGTTTGTAGCCATTTTTATTTATTAACACACTCACACAAAGTACGAGTTATGGCTAAAGTATATATGAAATATATACACATCCCCCTATACTTAGCTCGAACGATGTCCTCAGAGTCAAGAGCGATGAAGAAGACATAACTCGTGCTAGGTATAGGGAAGTGAAAAGAAAGGCTATACAAAAGGGAGATGAAAAGTCAAGAGGGACTCAGGTCTCCCCCCTATACTTAGGATCAAGTAATCCTAAGTATAGTAGGCTGTACATGAAGGGAAAATCGAGTGGAGAATGTACAGGGTCTACCCCCCCTATACTTAGGGTAAAGTCTCCCTAAGTATAGGCAGCAAAACAAGGGTAGACAGAAACAAAAGAAATACCCAAAAGGTCTCACATCCCCCTATACTTAGGGTAAAGTGCACCCTAAGTATAGCATAATCACAAGATAGAGAAAGGGATGTGGGACTAAAGAATGTGATGATATGGACATCTGGATCTATATACAGCGGAAGATCAGTGAAACTCAGGCATGAGATGCATTAGATGTGAGTCAAAGATCACATCTCACGCAAAATGAATAGGGGCAAGATCGACGACCCGCGGCTCATGATCTAGAAATGGCTTGAGCCGTTGGCCGTTCACTCGGAAGGTACTCTCAGAAGACAACTCAGATATGTCGATGCTACCGTTGTCGTGTACCTTCCTAACCAGATAAGGTCCTTTCCATTTGCTCTGTAGCTTCCCTGGAAATAATCTAAGCCTCGCATCAAACAGCCATACTCTCTGTCCAATCTCAAAATGTTTGTGGCTGATATGAGAATCATGCCACTCCTTGACTTTCTTCTTATAATGTAGGCTGCTTGAGAAAGCTGCATCTCTAAGCTCCTCCAGGGCAGCTAGCTCTGCCCTCCTCTGGTTTCCCATACCATCTGGATCCATGATAATGTCTGTAACTGCCCAAAGTGACTTGTGCCTCAGCTCAACAGGTAAATGGCATGGCTTGCCATATACGAGGCGAAAGGGAGATGTGCCCAAAGGTGTCTTGAAAGACGTCCTATATGCCCACAAGACCGAGTCCAAAAGCTGTGACCAATCCTTTTGGTCAGGGCGGACGACTTTCTGCAGAATAGTCTTGATCTCCCTATTCGACACCTCGGCTAGACCATTCATCTGTGGATGGTAAGGTGTAGCAACACGATGGTCTATGCCGAACTCGCTAGCAAGTGCCTTCACCTGGTCGTTGATGAAGTGAGATCCCCCATCAGAAATCAGAACTCGTGGAACCCCGAACCGCGTGATGATATGCTTCCTCAAAAATCTGCAAACTGTCCTCGCATCAGCGGCTCGGGCGGGGATAGCCTCCACCCAACGACTCACATAATCTACGGCCAACAGAATGTACTCAAATCCCTGACTCTTAGGGAATGGACCCATGAAATCGATGCCCCATGCGTCAAAAACCTCACAGAAGTGAATGGGCTGCATCGGCATCATATCACGCTGTCCACAAGTGCCCATCCTCTGACAGTCAGTACACCTCTTCACGAACTCATCGGAGTCCTTGAAGAGGGTAGGCCACCACAAGCCGGATTGGAGCACTTTCTGTGCCGTTCTCCTCCCAGAATGATGTCCTCCTGCCTCAATCTTGTGGCAGTAAGTGAGGACGCTATGGTGTTCCTCCTGAGGAATACGCCGACGCCAGACGCTATCCCCTCCCTCGTGGTAAAGGATGGGATCCTCCCAATGGTAAGACTTGGCCTTCGCAAGGAAGGTCTCAAGCCTCTGCCTGGGCCAATCTTGTGGGACTTTCCCAGCAACGAGAAAGTTCACAATATCGGCATACCATGGGAGTGAGGCGATAGCAAGGATCGCCTCATCTGGGAAAGTATCTCGGATGGGATCAATCTGCTCAGTCTCCTCAGGCTGCTCTAATCGGGAGAGATGATCCGCCACCACATTCTTGACTCCAGGCTTATCCTTAATCTCAATGTCGAACTCCTGGAGTAGAAGGATCCATCTAGTCAGTCTGGCCTTGGCATCCTTCTTTGCCATGAGGTACCTGATGGCGGTGTGATCTGTAAACAAAGTCACTCTAGATCCAATGATATATGATCTGAACTTATCCAGGGCAAACACTATGGCTAGCATCTCCTTCTCTGTGACCGTGTAATTCCGCTGGGCGGAATCCAATGTGCGGCTAGCATAGTGTATGGCAAACGGAACTCCTCTGTCCCAGCACTGCCCCTACGGCAAAATCGGAGGCGTCCGTCATGATCTCGAATGGGAGAGACCAATCAGGTGGCTGAAGGACAGGAGCCTCAATGACACACTGCTGGAGAGTAGCAAATGACGAAAGACACTTGTCATCGACAAGGAACTCGGTGTCTTTCGTCAAGAGGTCAGTCAACGGCCGGGCAATCCTGCTGAAATCCTGAATGAATCTCCTATAAAATCCAACGTGCCCCAGAAATGACCGTAACTGCCTCAGATTGGACGGCGGTGCGAGTTTCCTAATGACATCAACCTTGGCCGGATCAACCTCCATGCCCCTGTTGGAGATGATGTGGCCAAGCACCGTCCCTTGAGTCACCATGAAGTGACTCTTCTCCCAAGATAGCACCAAATGATACTCAATACATCGCTGGAGCACTCGGTCTAGGCAGTCAAGACAGGAGTCGAATCCGTCGCCGTAGACCGAGAAATCGTCCATGAAGACCTCCAAACACTCCCCTACCATGTCCGAGAAGATCGACAGCATGCACCTCTGAAAAGTCGCAGGAGCATTGCATAGCCCAAATGGCATGCGTCGAAAAGCATATGTGCCGAAGGGACAGGTAAAGGTGGTCTTCTCCTGGTCCTCAGGAGCGATGGCCACTTGGTTGTAGCCCGAGTACCCATCCAGGAAGCAATAATGGCTCTTCCCTGCCAGTCTCTCATGATCTGGTCAATAAAAGGCAGGGGGAAATGGTCCTTCTTGGTGGTTTGGTTGAGTCTCCTGTAGTCAACACAAACCCTCCAAGAGGTGGGTACTCGTGTAGCGATCTCCTCTCCCGACTCACTGATCACAGTCGTGATGCCCGTCTTCTTGGGCACCACATGCAAGGGGCTGACCCACTTGGAGTCGGAAATGGGATAAATAAAACCTGCACCCCACCACTTTGATATTTCCTTCATCACAACCTCTCTCAGGTTGGGGTTCAGACGCCGCTGGAACTCACGCGACGGCTTCGCCCCATCCTCGAGATAGATGTGGTGGGAGCACACTGATGGACTAATCCCATGGAGATCTGCTACGCTCCATCTGATCGCCTTGCGGTTCTTTTCAAGAACCCCCATCAAACAAGATTCCTGCTCTCCAGTCAACTCGGCGGAGATGATGACTGGGTACATCTCTGGCTCGCCCGCAAGGAATCGATACTTCAGCGAAGTAGGGAGCGGCTTCAGCTCTGGAATGCTGGGTGCCGGCAAATATGGTTGCGGAAGAAACTGAGTGAAAGCTGCAAGGTCGGCCAAATCTGCCTGGGAAAGTGAAAGCGTACTCTCGCAAACTGGATCGGGAGAAGGCTGCTCTACTGCACTGTCTCTGCTCGGCTCTGCATCTACCTCCTCCTCATCTATAGGCTCAGATGGACTCAGGTCTGGCATCTGATCATAGCAATCGGCCCAATCAGACTCTGAATCCGAGGGATCTGTATCAACCACGGTGGCATCAGTACCACCGGAAAACAAGGTGGCCTCAGCACCACCATCACTAATCATCGTGTTGCGATCAAGGACCGGCTCTGCTGCCTCAATGGTATCCTGAACCAGGTCTGTGCTCTCCAGACTCTCCTCTGCTGTCGTCTCTGCATCAGCTGTATCTGAAAGTGAGAGGATGGTCTGTGTCTCAAGATCTGCCCAAGCTGCCTCATCATCTGTGAGCACAAAATCACAGTCCTGGTGGATGTCTGGCTCTGCGTCTGTCAGCTGCTCTGAATCTGTACTCGCATCTGAGTGGGCTCTGAATCTAGCTCTGTAGTCCTCGACCATCTCTATTTGTATACTCTCTCCCTCGACGCGAAAGTACACCTTCCTGCTATCATGATCAGTCACCGCCTTGGCTGTGGCCAAGAACGGACGACCAAGGATGATGGGGGTATCAGCCACTGACTCAGGGATCTCCATGTCCAACACTACGAAGTCCACGGGGAATTTCAGGCCCTGAATCGTGACGATAACGTCTCGTAATAACCCCTTCGGCCTCTTGACAGATCGATCAGCGAACTGAAGGACTGTCCTGCTCTGTCGAAGAGTGCCCAACTCGAAGCGGTCGAGAAGGGCTGCCGGAAGAAGGTTGATGGACGATCCGCTATCTAGAAGAGTACGGTCGAACCTCTGCTCACTGATCTGGCATCTGACATACGGGGCCCCTGAATCTGGCCTCTTGGCTGGCAGTCGGTTCTGGATCGCAAAGCACGTGGCTTTCGTCAGCACATGTATCTCTGAAGTGTGGTTCCTCCTCCTCCTCCTGACTGTAGTCCTCTCTCTCAAAGATCGCTGGAGAAGGGGGATGTGCTGCAAAGCCTCCTGGAGGGTCAGCTGGATGTGGAATCGATCTATCATACTCTGGCTGAATTCCTCATGCACTGTCTTTTCTGGATCTTTTTTCTTCCCCTTCCCCATCTGAAGGGCTCTAGGGAAGGGGATCACTGGGTCCTTCTCAGATGAAGGACTAGGAAAAGGTCTAAACGGTTCAAGGACCGGATCCACACATACATCATGCACCACAGTGGGACCAGAAGAAAGTAAACCTTTTCCTTTATTCACAACAGAGTTCTGAGATACAGGAATACGAGGAAAAACATCATCTCTATCTGTACAAACACCGGTGGCCTCAGTACCACCACGGGCTGGCTCTGTTGCTGCTGCTGGTAGACGTCGTGCGGCATCAGTACCGCGGGCCGGCTCGGCTGAACGGGGTGGCATCAGTACCACCTCCTAGATCTGGTGAAGTGGCGGCCTCAGTACCGCCGGTGGGATCAGCATCCTTGGTGGCCTCAGTGCCACCATCATCGTCTGGAGCGGCCTCAGTACCGCTCTCCTCCTCCTCCTGTGGCGCCTCGGGGTGAAGCTCAGACGAGGCGCCGCCGCCTGCTGGGGTCCTACCGCTCTTAAGTGTGACAAAATCAGCATCAAATAGATCCGAAGATGTATCATCAAAGGGGTCACTAGGAGTGGCAAACTCAGTATGTACTACCTGCTCAGATTTCCTCTTGAGGTTGTTCGGGTTCGGCTCAATCTGGGCTGGAATGGCGGCCTTCCCTCTCACCAGGTCCCGCATCTCCTGGCGGAACTCGTCCATCTCCCATCGGAATGTGGCCTGCTGGTCCGTGAGGAGGCGGGCGATGTCATCCAAAGCGGGGCTCTCGTGGGAGCCCGACGGGTGGCCTCTCTGTGGGTGAGGCTGCTGGAACTGTTGTGGTGGGTAAGAGGGGTAGGGAGGAGGGTGCTGCTGCTGATATCCCGGGTGAGCCTGCTGCTCACGTCTCCATGACTGTCCCTGCTGCTGATAGGGACGAGGACCGAAGGATGATGGCTGGTGCTGCTGATATGCTGGGGGCTGCTGCTGCGGCTGGTGCTGGTCTCTCTGCTGGGAGTACTGCCCTCCCTGTCCTGACGGCTGCTGCTGGGGCTGGGCACCACCACTCCCCCACCTGAATCCGGGATGGTCTCGTCGGATCCCGGGCTGGGGGCGGTCATACCAAATCCCGTTGACATCCATCAACGGCTCTGCATCGTAGGGGGCTGGCGGGAGTACTGCCAGAGGCTGGTCCGGCTGGTAGACCACCATCTGCATCTCTGGAGATGGTGGGGACTGGTAGGTGGGCTGCGGCTGCTGGTACGGCTCCGCCTGTACAAGGTGAACCTGTCTAGGCTGCACGTGGGTGCTGGAGCGCTGGGACGAGCTGCTGCTGCTGCCGGCGTCGTCTCGCGACTGAAGACGGGGCTGAGAAGCCGTCTGTGCCTCCTAGAGACACATGAGCTGTGTCTTCATGTCGCTCAGAACCTGTACCATCTGCTCCATCTGCGTGATACTCTGGCACTGCTTCTTCTCGATCAGCTCCATGCGGTCCAGCTTCTCGCTGATAATGCCCATGTCCGCAGCTGACGACTCTGCCTGTGCTGCTGCGGCTGCGGACGAACTGGATGGACCTGCATCTACCCGTGCTATCCGCTGGTATTGCACGAGTCCTGACTGATGTGGCTGGGTCTTCTGAGTGTACAACCTGGTCTGAGACATCACCATATAGTTCTCAGCCATCTCCTCGAAGATGGCCCAGACCTGGTCGTGGTCCTTGGCGAAGTAGGACCCGCCGCAAGAAGCATTCACCAGGCCCTGTAGCTCTGGTGTCAACCCGCTAAAGAAGCTCTGCACAAGGTTCGGCTTCGTGATGTCGTGGTGCGGGCATCTGTCCAGAAGCTCTCGGAACCTCTCCCATGCCTCGTGAAACTGCTCGTTGGGGAACATGGAGAAGTTGCTGATCAGGGCCCTCGCTGCATTCGTCCGCCCGAGTGGATAGTACTTGTTCAAGTACTCGGTGCGGAGCTGCTCCCAGGTATAGACAAACCTCCCCAGATGCTTCAGCCAGGTGGCTGCTCTATCTGCCAGTGAAAACGGGAAGGCTATCATCCGGATCGTGTCCTGGTCCACGTGGCGATCGTGAACAGTGCTGCAAATCATCAGGAACTCCTGGAGGTGGAGGTGGGGCTCCTTAGTGGCGAGTCCATGAAAACGAGGGAGCATCTGCAGGGTGTTCGGGGGGAACTTGAAGTCCCCCACGATAGCAGGTACCACCACCCAATGGTGCATCAGTGTAGATCCGGGGTTGTGCAACTCCCGCATCGGTCTAGGTGGTCCTCCTCCTCCCGCGGCTGCTGCCGCTGCGGCGGCGGCTGCGGCTGCTGCTGCTGCTGCTGCGGCTCGTGCCTCTGCATCCGGTATCTCCTCGGGCTCGCTCTGCTGGTCTCTCTCTGCTCTGAGCCTCTCCAACTCTCGCCTCATCTCTATCATAAATGCCCCCTAATCGCGGAGCTGCTGCTGGACTGTCTCGAGTGATGCGATCAGGGTGGAGTTGATCGCTCCCTGGTCTAGTACAAAGTGCTCTGGCTGACGGGAGTGATCGTCTGAACTGCCGGCTCCGGCCATATCGACGTCTGCAAAATCAAACGAGCCCAACTCAGGTGCTGTCAAATGTATCAATCTCTCCTCGGGCTCGTGTCTCTCAGGAAGATCAGAAAGGGGGTCGAGGGGGAACAGGGTGGAGTCGTACTCGGGCTCGGAGAGCGGGTCTGAGCTCTCGCGAGCCAACCTAGATGAGGAGGTAGACGCGCCCGAAAGCGGTGCAACCAGAGGCTGCCTAAGAGACCGTCTACCCATCATCTTGATCTGGCGAGTAGGGCGGATGAGATCTGGAAAAATTATGATCTGAAAACAAACCCCTGGTTCACCAACGCAACGCGAGCTGAAGACCGTGAAAGTTCGGTCAAATTATCTTGTCAATTTTATTTTGATGAACACACAAAATATCAGAGCGCTTACGTGACCTGTTGGGATATCCGATGCTAACCCAACCGACTGGCCCGCACGGAAGAGTCGGTAATCAGTCGGGACTAGCACCGGGGGGCTCTACCTAAGGTGCGGGTCACTCTCTCGCGCATCCAAACCAAACAATGAGGGGGTTGCTCTCCCCAAGACAAAGTTTTTTAGGGTGAGCAGATTTTAAGATCAATAAGATTAGCAGTCCCAATTTTATGGTTTCACTTTTTTTTTAATATTTTTCAAAGCAAACAAAAGGCCTAACGAATTTTTCGGTTCTCCTGATTATTAAGTCCAAAACAGGGGGGAGAAGACGAAAAAGCCGATGCACGATAAATCAATGATGCATGCAAAGTCAGAAATGCGTACCTGTCTACAGCACTCTACATGCAAGATGATCCGCGCATAAAAGTAAAGACAGAAATAAAACTAACCTAAATGATGCAGCGGTAAAGCCGAGTCCTAGATGAGCAAGTCTAGCGAAGAGCCGTCTAATCGGTCACCGACCTCCAAGCCAAAGAGTCCGGTCTTGGCCCGTCCCTCCTCTGTTCGACAAATCGGGGGTAGGAGTAAGCGCTTTACAGGACGGGCTACGGCACGTAGGCTACGGAGGCAAATGAATCGGTTATTTTTATTATTATTTTAAGTAGGTCCAATTATCGATCTATGGGAACAGATATGCAATTAGGTGTGTGGATCCTACTAATTACGGCACATTCACCAGAAAATCCTAAGTCTAGGGGCTCGAGCAAAAACCGCGAAAAACCGGAAAAGACAGAAATAAAAGAAAAATAAAACCGCGAAAAAGCCGCGAAAAACCGCGAAGGTCCTAAGGGGTCCCCCGAGCACACCGGTGCTCGGCAAAACAGACCCGCTACGGTAGAGAAGTCCAAGAGTGTCCAAGCAGTCCAAGTCTCTGTATTATTACAATAATAACAATAAAATAAAAACCTAATCTAACCTCACCCACTCAACTCTCCCCCTCTCGCTCTCTCTCCTACGGCTTCGTAAAGAAGGAAGCCGCCTCCAAGTTCCTCGGCTGCACCGGCTCCTCGAAAGTCGCCTCCGCGGTCCTTGGGCCCTCGCAAGAAAAAGAGATGAGTGGTCAGACCAGCAAAAATGATCAAATAATAAGGAAAAAGAAATGAAAATTAAAAGTGAGGGTATATATGCAAAAATACAAAATAAAATAAACACACAAAATCAATCAAAAACAAAAACAAAAGAAAATAAGATAAAACAGAATAAAATAAAAAGAAACTATAAACAAAAACCGCGAAAAGCCGCGAGCTCCGAAGAGCCGCGAAAAGCCGCGAAAACAAAGACGAAAATGAAAATAAAAAGAACTACTAAGCCGTGCTCCCCGGCAACGACGCCATTCTGATAAGCGGCCTGAAGGCTAGGGTATAGGTGCTAAATTGGTCGTTGCGACCCAAGCGATCAAGTCAACTTAATCAAGAAAAATATCAGACCACTCGAAACAAATAAATCAATCAAGTACGAAGATAGCGGTCCAGCTATGAGTTTAACCTGGTATAGCACCCAGGGTCGAACTCGAGGAGCACGGGTTGGCCAAAGGCCTACGAAGTAGTAAAAATGAAATAAAATAAAAGACAAATATTTTAGTGATTTTTAATGATTTTTATATTTTTTTGGATTTTTATATGTGAAGAAAATAAAAAGAACACAAAAACAATCACACTTTAGCAATTTATTTAATGCATCAAAAACCAAGCAAAAATTCAAACAAAAATATTTTTATGTTTTTTAGGTTCTTTAGTGTTTTTGGTTAATTTTTGATAATTTTCTGATGTATATTTTATTTTCTAAAAATCAAACAGTAGCAAAGAAACAAGGTACTGTCCAGCCAGACCCAAAAGCCCTAGATAAAATATCTAAGGACCTCAAAAGGGTCTGGAGCATTTTTCCTGTATACTAGATAAAACAAGGAAACTTTGAGTACCCAAAATTATTGTTTTTTGGGTTTTTAGATTATTTACTATAATTTTTATGGATTTTTAGGTGTTTTTAAGTTTTTATGGTTTTTAATCAGAGAAAAATAGCCAAAATTGGCTAGAAAATCAAGGAACACAAAATAAACACTACCTAATTTTTATAGAATTTTTAGGAGAGTTTTTATATTTTTTTGGGGTTTTAAAACTAGACAGTAGCTAAAATGATGGTTTTTGAATTTTTAAAAATAACAAACAAAATCAAAAATGTCCTCAAAAATTCTCAAAAATTCTACAACATGGCAGGAGCCATGTGTCCAATTTTCATCGAATTTGGAGGTGATTTGATATTTTATTCAAAAATCACAAGAGGGCACTGTGCACAGGGACTGAAGTGCAAATACCCTAAGTTCTGGGGGTCCAGGTGCAATTAACCCAGCAAGTCACGCGCGCGGCGCGTGCCTGGGGCACTCAGGGACCTATCTGTAATAAAAATAAGGTCCAGGGACTAATTGGTAACACGTACCAAAAGTCCGAGGACCTTAGTTGCAATTTACCCAAAAATAAACGCACATGCGAAATTAAACCATTCACAGGGGTATAAATGCAATTACTAAAAAGATTTCATTCATTTAAGCACCATCCAGAACTACAAGGGAATATATTGCAAATAACCCAAAATCACACGTGACGAAGCACGTGGCTCACACAGACAGGGGTATAAGTGCAAATAAACTAAAGCTCATGGTCCAACATGCAAAATACCCTAAAACTAAACAACTGACTAAAATATTTACAGGACTAAAATGAAATAAAAGAAAAAGAAGGGGCCTAAGGGTAAATTACCCTTTATTAAGTCGAGCCGACGGATGGGCGCCACGTGGGTAGATGGACGGCTGGGGACGAGTGGCGCCCCAGGGCTGAATCCTCGACGTTGATCTGATGGTCCAGGCGCTGCCACGTGGAGGATCGAACGGTGGACTGGAGTAGTGGCTGAGCCTCGCTGGATCGACGGTGGAGATCGACCCTCGAAGGATCTGGCGGTCGATGCTGCTCCTCGAATGGACGAACGAGATCAAACTGGAGCTCGGGGTCGATCGGACGGCGGAGAAGGATGGTGGACGAGCAGGGCTCCGGCGAACTTCGTCGGGCTCGTGACGGCACTGGTGTCCTCCTGGCGGCTCGCTGAAGATCGGAGAAGAAAGCTGCGGCCCTCCGCGTCTAATGGGGCCTCCGATGACCCAACCGAGTCCTGGGGAACTCCGGCGAGGTCGGCGGAGGCAGAGCAGCTAGGCCAAATGGTCCAAGCCCTCAGATGGGCTTGGATGAACCTGCAAAGTGTGCCAGCAAACTCGCGGGTCGAGGGCAAAGTGCCTCGACCCCGTTAGGCGTGGTGAAAATGGTCGGGGAGGCGAAGTGGTCGAGCTCCGGCGAGGGGATGGACGGAGGGGCTCGAATCCCCAGCTCCTATGCGAGTTGGGTTGAACGGAGGTGCGGAGAACGTGCGTGGGAGGAAGGCGGAGGTGACGATGGATTCCGATGATCGAATGGGGGTGTGAGGTGGTCGGAATCAGCGAAACACGGCGACGGCGAGATTTGGGGGAAATCTGAAATTGACGAAAAGGAAAGGGAATAGGGTCTACCTGGGTGGATGAATCGACTATGCTGGAGCTGGGGATGCTCCCGGTCCTCGCCTCAAGGAGCGTCGACGTCCGAGGCTCGAGCTCCAACTCGGGGCGGAGCACAGCGGTGAAGACTCGCCGGATCAGTGGTTTTCGCCTCCTTTCCTCGCTGCGACAGGTCGAGACTCGAGCTGTCACCTCTCTCTCTCTCTGGAGCTCACTGGAAATCGAAGCAAATGGCCAAAGATGGCGCGGGAAGGCGGCTGAGCTCACGATTTATATGGATAGGGGTCCGAAAAGAGGGGGTCCGGGCAAGCTCAGGAGCGCGCGGATCCCGAGGGAGCGGCTCCGGCGAGGCTGCCGGACGCGAGTGGAGTGATCCGGACCCGGGGTTTGGTGGATTGGCGATCGGGTCATTCGTGGAAAAATTGGAGAAAACGGGTCGGGCGAGGAGGACCCGGCTCTGGTGGTCCTGGGGGATAGTTGACCGGGGGTCAACAATCCCCCGTGGACCAATCAGAGGTCGCCAAGCTATGAAATTTTATTTAATTATTTTGAGTTAGAAAAAAGCCGAATTTACAAAAACTTAAAACATGAATTATTTTTATTTTATTTTTTTCTATTTTTTGGTGATTTTTAATTAATTTTTGGAAATAAAAATAAGGTATTTACATTATATAGCTATATATAGGTATAAATACAATATGTAGGTTTTTGATTTTTTGATTTTTAATTATTATTTTTATACAATTTTATTCCTATTTTATATTTTATTTATTTATAGAATAAAATGAGGAATAAAAGGGTATTTTTATTTGGTTTTTATTATTTATATATATAGGTAAAATAAATAAATATATACATCTATACACAAGGTATATATACAATGTATTTTTGTGTTTTGAATTTTGTAATTTTTATTTGATTTTTGTTTTGAGTCTTTTCATTTTATTTATTTACAATATATAACCTAGAATATTTACAAAAAGTTTAGAAAATGATTTTATTTATTTACAAGGTTGAATAAATATAGGAGTATGGTCTATGTACATGGTGAAAGGGCATTTTTGAACTTTTTGATTTTCAAATTTTTATTTTGTTTTTAATATTTTCTAAATATATACAAATATGTACAAGCATATTTTTGGGTGAGGAAAATATAGTTTTATTTATTTACAAATATTTACACATGAGCCCCTATCTCCCTCTACTTTGGCTTTTATGCGGTCAGGCCCATGCTGAGCCCTCCCTTGGGTTAGGTTGCTCAATATTTATTCTAAATATTTCCCTCTTTTTCTTTTTAATCTTTATTCTTTTATTTTTGCACAAAAACATGCTAATTATAGATTTTTACACAATGCATGCTTCTGCTAATTATTCCTATTTACAAGTATCTACATGCATTTGCATAGGTTTTTGTAGCTAAAATATAAGAATAAAGAGTGATGAATGGGTATTCATCACCCCCCTATACTATACTTTGCTAGTCCCTTAGCAAACACTTATTTGAAAAAGAAGTGAAAAAGAAAGGAAAAGAAAATGAAAAAGAGGATGTACATGGATCAAGGTTGATTATTAAACTTGCCTTCATTAAATTGAGGTATGGAGCTCAATCAGATCTTTGGATTATTAATGTGTCGGAACCTTATTTAGACTTAAGCTTAAAACCTAACAGCCTCTAAGTTCCACTAATCTATAACCAAGACTCCTCAATGCTCCAGATCAGAACAAGTCATCAACCACAAACCCTGAAGACCATGAATCTTTTCTTGTCCTGTGAATGTGAAGTCTAAGCTCTCCACCTCAGAAATGGCAACTTGACAACCCTCCTAAACAAGGTAACTCTATGACCTCAATCTGGCCACTCTTTCCTCGAGGAGCGGGGTATTCCCTTCTAAGTTCAAGTACAACCGGCTCAAGAAGAGGGGGGAGAAGAGAATGGGTCAAGGCCAGTGTAGCCAAGTACCCTTGGAGCTTGACCAGTGTAGCCAAGTCTCCCTGCTGCAAGCTACAACAGGTGGATCATGAAACCAAGCTTTGCTTATTGCACTTATATACATACTCCGGTGGGATTATTATTTTCTCTCAGACCCACCACTTTTTTGGAGTTCTTTTCTTTTTGCACATTTTTTTTCGAGTGCATCTATACAACATGTACATGTGCAGCATATATACAAGGAGTTTTTCCTCTTGAGCCAGTAGACTATCCCTCTTTTGAAGCTTTATTGCAACCCACAACTCCCGTCGTTAGACCTCATGGCAACCAGACCAAGTTGAGACGCACTTCCTTCACTATAAGAAGAAGAGAGGTTCCGCCTAGAAGTACTACCCTCATATGCTACCCCAAGTCAAGGATGACTGCCTCCTCACCACCTCATCCGTAGAGAGCTCGGTGCATAGTGCTGGTGTTCAAGTAAAGACATAATCTATATGAGTCATGTGTTGTTGTTAAGTGCTCTACTTAGGCTCATTGAGATGACCTGTGATCATAGCCTAGTGGACTCAAAGAATTAAGTCACCATGGACCTGAAAAGCCTTAAACCTAAGCCCTATAAGGTTCCTCTTAGAAATTAGGTGGATTAAGATCTTAATCAAGCTCCATTTCTCAATTTGATTCCAGGCTAGTTTAAATGTCAACTATCATCCAAGAAAAACTATATACATATGTACACAAAGATGCTTATTTACACAATATTTTACAATCATGCAAAATTTTTGAAAAATGTTTTGAAATCATGAATGGATGATGCATGAAGTGCAAGTTTTGCAACAAGATATTTACACACATTTACACAAGATTTTTGCAAACTTTTTGATTTTCAAAATATTTTGGAAAAATTTTGTACTATATACATGATTTTGATACAAAAATATTTACACAAGCTTTACACAAAAGATTTTTGAAATCGTTTTTACAAAAATACTTTGTACACTAGCTATGTATGTGCAAATAAAAGAAGATGTACATGAAAATTTTTAAATTTTTGTGGTTTGTAGCCATTTTTATTTATTAACACACTCACACAAAGTACGAGTTATGGCTAAAGTATATATGAAATATATACACACCCCCCTATACTTAGCTCGAACGATGTCCTCAGAGTCAAGAGCGATGAAGAAGACATAACTCGTGCTAGGTATAGGGAAGTGAAAAGAAAGGCTATACAAAAGGGAGATGAAAAGTCAAGAGGGACACTACAGGAAAAATGGATTTTCCCTGCAATAACTTTTGTCACAAATACTATCTAATCTGTCAGGAAATATTCCTAATGACAGTCAAGTTGTAGGAAATGATCTATCAGAAAAAAATCCTGTAGGGAATACTATTAGCGACAATTAGGATGTCACAATAAGTTTGCATCAGTCATAATAATGCATTGCATATAGTTATGGTTAAATGTACATGTGACGAAGTGTCTGTCGGGAAAAGTTGGACCATGATTCTCTAATTATAGGAAATTGTCACCTCTCTGAAATATACTTAAAACTAATTAGATTCCTTATGATTCAAATCAATGGAAAAAATATATGCATGTGCTATAAGAAAATTGAGTTGTGGCCACAGAATGTGACCACGGAAACTAGTGACCATGATTTTTTTTGCCACTAATTTTCCATAGCCACAATTTCGTGGCCAAAGCCTTCAAGGATGGAAAGAAGATATATGTATATATAATCGTTCTTTACTCTGCTTTGGCATCTAGCAAAATACAATCTGAAAGATCCAATAGGTCTTTGAAAAAGCATAAACCAAAATGAACTATCAAAGAAGTCATTTCATGAACAGTCAAAATATCCAACGGAATTTTTTCCATAGACTTGGCAAATCCAAACGACGCTTTATTAGATAAGATAATAGCGTACATAATGTGTTCAGAACTTAAATCCAAACAAGCTACATATTATATGTCCAGGACATAAATCCAAACAAATTCATTAGTTCTGACATCATCTAAAGGACATACTAAATTGAACAAAAGATAAAGTAACCAAGATCAATCTATTTCTGTATCTACATGGCACATAGTTGTATTCCACATTGTTGATGTCTTCAAATTGACAATATCTATTATTTCGTCCAAAGATCAAACATCGATCCTGTCAATGAAAACAATCACCAATTCAGTTGCATATAATATTGAGAATATGAATATATAGTTTGAAAGGCAAGCGTCCAGGCATACATTGAAAAGTTTCTAGATTTTCCATTTCTCTAAACAAAAAATAAAAGTAATAATGTTAAAACATATTAATAAAAAAGCAACAAAGTTTATTTAATAGTAATCGTTGCTTAAAATACACATACAATAAAAGGATTTTGGATTATGGAGTGACTATTGGTTGATGGCCGCAACGTTGATATTAAGAACTTCATCCTTTACCAAGAATATGCTACAGAATGAAGATACCAAGAATTAAATCAACAATATCTTTTACCATCTAATGAGAAAGGCCTCTTCAATATAGATATCGAGATAAAAATAACACATAATTGATAAGATAGCTAAGCATTGGGAATGTCTTATGAAATATGTAAAATTACTCACATCAGTAAAATGCACCACAATCTGACAAATGAAATAAAAAATATGGAGAAAAACAAAGTTGAATCTCACAAATAGATACCTATTTATAGCCCAACTAGAGTAGTATCCCTCCTTTTTTAACAAGAATCAAAATAATTAAATCATTACTCAAAGCTTAGATAAAATAACTTCTAGTAAAAAAATACATTTAACATTAAAGAGGGAAGCTACACCCCCTCTATTTATTTCTGGTCAAATATTTCTTTTTTGTGTTTCTTAAAATGTACAATGACAGTTATATCCTACCATCTTCTTCAAGGTCCGTGACTCCAACGCTCCCCACCGCATTTGTATCATACTTTCCATTTTCATCTCACTCGCCTTCGTCACCGCCATTGGTATCACCTTCTGCCACATATTTGGTGACGAACACAACACTGTCGGCACCCATTGTTCCTCCTCCCTCTCCAAAGCATGTTCTATCACCCTCCACTGGACACCTACTTCAACAGCCACTTCTCCTCCACCGACGCCAACTCCAATGATCTTTAAGTCATTTTAGCTTTTCCCTTTGTGTTGCCATTAATGTGTTCAACGAAATGCCCAACAAAAAGTGGCTAAGCTAGCAAATCATAGTACATGATCTAGAAAGAAATCCAAAAACAGGGTCAGCAGTTCAAAGGTTTACTTTCAACTAAAAATTGATATAACTTATAAACGTTGAACTATAAATGGCATTATAACAAAAACCTGCACAAGAAAACTAACATGTATAGACTTAGACTTTGAAAGGTTGCATGGAAGTTTGAAGTAAGAATAAAATCAATGTTATTTTTCAGCACCCTATAGAACATTATTTTCAATAAAAGGTAATGTGTAATGATACTAACTTAAGATTTGATTAAATTCTTTGATAAATTATATCAGAAAAGCATACTTGTTTCTTTACAAAGACCACCATTACTGTTCTCAAAGGCTACATTGGTAAGAATCTTAAAGCTGAAGTAATTGTTCCTGAAGTAGCCAAGCCTCCATAAAATAATTACATCAACAGACATGACTATATCAACGTACTTTAACATCACTAAACATATCATTCAAATATCAAATGTATAATGATAACACCAAAAGCTCATTTGAATAAATTCCAGATGCATCAAGGACAAATCACCAACTATCCCTCCTTAAACATGAGTGTTTGCTACCCACAATGTCCCACTTAGAGAACTCATACTCCGATAAAAGGACCATCCTACTCCCCCTCTGCTAAAAGGACCATCCTACTCCCCCTCTGCTGCAGAAAAATCTAACCCAAGAAAATAAACCATTCATGGCAAATATCATTCTTGAGAATAGCTTAGTTCGGTGTGTTTTTGCATTGGGCCTTCTTCCTTAACAAATCAAAAACTAAAGGGGACAAAACAGATGACCCTTCTAACAGACTAGCATAACCTTCAAAATCAAATTCCGAACCCATTTCATGAAGAATCAGAGCAGAACTTGCAGACCTTATTTTTTCTGAAAATGTGGCTGGAAAATCAAATTCCATGAATGGTATCATACATAAAGCTAGCAAAAACTAGGTGAATGTGGGTAGAAAAGTAAAGCACTATGGTTACCCTCCACTGTTTATATCATGTAATGCCATAGATTCGTAAACTAATGAATGTTGAAAGACTGATAAATAATAAATCTTAAGTAGATGCATGTATTTTAATCACAAAACAATCTTCAACAAAGTTTATACTAGGATCTTGAAAACAAGCACTATATGGGACTCACCTCCTCATACTATCAAGTTTTGGGTAAAAAAATTCTATCAGTTTTCAGAGCATAAGTTAGTAGGACTTCATATTGCCTTAGGATCATTAAGAATCAAAATTTTCCATTACCTTCTTGTTGATCCAACCCTTCTCTTTTGGATTGACCACTTGCTATTTCAAGTTTAAAACCTTATAATCAACCTGACTTGGATTGTGTGGAAAGTCCTGCTACGAGTGTTACATAAGTAACAATAGGAAAATAGGAAAAGAAGAAATAGATGTACCCCATTATCCCTGAAACATACCTCTTCCATGTTTCCATTCAGAAATATATCTGTTATCATGGCACCCTCTAATATAATAAGCAAAAGAACATAAATTCTGCACTATCAGAAGGTTAAGATTGAAATGTTGACAACATATATACTAGAAAATCTATCTAAATAAGCAAGAACATAGATGTGCGATTTAAATATCGCCTAACAAAGATCACAAACTTATTTTTCTAGACATTTCCTGTCAACAAATGAAAGAAAAATCACTAAAATGGCTCACTTCCAAATAATCACATGAATGACCAAAGCATCGAAAAAAAGCTTTCACCAGAAAATAGAATAGCATCAAAATTTTGAGCTCTTGAAGAGTACTCTATTATTATCTAGTCTGGATTGTGTGATCTACTGGGAGATATAAAAGGCCTACCCCTATTGTTGATGTGTTCCATACCCTTCTCTTTCTCATTGATGGAGGAGGAAGTGTCGGAGTCATGATGATAGAAGATGTTGGAGTAATCTATTTTCAAATCTCTGGAGGGACGCACAGAAGCCTCCGACGAGATGCTTGCAGGATTGGGTTCGTCGTTGGGAGCAAGGCCTCCTAGAAGGGCTTACCAGAGATGTGAGGTCATGGTGCTTCTAGTCGAACTCATGGAAGATCGGATTCATGATCTTCTCACTGAGGTCGTTGGCTCACCCCTTCTAGCCTCCTTGTATTGCATTAGGGTTAATGGGGTTGAAGGGGGAAATGGTTCCTAAAGAACGAATGGGTTTCTTGGGGCGCAGGGAGTGTTGCATAGAGGGAGAAGCTAGTGGGATTTTCTGAGGTGGAGGGAAAATGTAATGGGAGGAATAGTTATCCTGCCAAGATTATTCTCAACAATTTGGACCCAAAAGTTGATCCTCGTATCCGACGATTAGTCCGTTGCAAAAAATATTTAGTGTGATAATAGGTAAGTCGTCACAAATAACTATCACATTTGATACTTTTTCCTGTAGTGATATATATACACACACATATATACATAGGGCTTATCCAATGAGCCATGTGTCCATTAGCGTGTTAGTAAGCACTCATTTTGGGCCATACACGTGTATTAGCCATAACTATATTTCTAGTTATAGGCTACCACGTATTTAACAATGACTATATTTCCAATTATACAATGTCCTTAAAAAAAGGGATGAAGGATTTGGAAAGAAAAGATTCAAATAAATGATTTCGTGTGGATGATTAAGATCCAAACGATGGGATGGTAATAAATATACTCCAGTCAAGTAAATGCTTTTTATGAGACTGGTAATATCAAGACAATGATCAGTAATTTACATCCAAATAGTTACCTTGTGCAGAATTTAGTAATATGTATACACTGGTTAAGTAAATATGTGTTGCGAGATCAGTAATAACATAACAAATGATCAGTAATACCATTGTATATGTAATGTGCATTGCATTCATTTCTGTAATATTTTTCCTTTTTCGTCAACGAAGCATTCTAAACTTCTTTTTCATAGTATTATTTCCATATTAATCGTATAAAAGGCGAATATGTTTATGATTATATGTTACTTTCTTACTTGAGCAATGTTCATGACTTACTAACCATTTATTTTATTATTACTGATCTCATAGTAGCCATTACTTGAGAATTGTATAAATATTACTGAACGTGTGATATAAGATATAGATATATACATTATTGAACACACAACAAAAATTTACTTGAGAACTGTATATATATTACTTGACTATTGTCTCTAAATTACTAAATTCTGTTCAAAGTAATAATACATATGGAAATTACTGACCATTTGTTATGGTTTTACTGACTTCACAACAAGCACTTACTTGACCAGTGTATACATATTACTGTTGTCCCATATAATAAAATGAATGTAAATTACTAATTGTTGTTTGGATATTACCGATCTTGCAACAATTATTTACTTGACTATTGTACATATATTACTGACCTGAATATTTGGATCTCGATTTTTTGCAAGAAATCATTGATTCGAATGTTTTCTTTTCAAAATAGTCTTCCTTTCTTTAGGACACGATATAATTGGAATACCATTTATTGTTAAGTCGCTTTGCATTTTAATATCCTTCCAAAAATGATATCCTTCAAAATAGGTAACCATACAATTAGTAATACACGTGTGTGGCCTACAAATGGTGCTCACCGAAACGCTATAGGGCCATGTGCGTATTGGATAAAAATCATAATATATATATATATATATATATATATATATATATATACATGTATGTATGTATGTATCAGATTTCTTTCAAATAGGACGCAGTCCTTCCTAAGTTCAGGAAGGCCAACTCCTTTTTTGTATAAAACATGATGACTTTAGTAGAATAAATATACAATTTTGTATTATAATGTGCAGTTTTAATGTTTGTATTATAATGCACAGTTTTGTATGCGGCTTTGTATTTATAACATGCACCTATAATACAAACTGTATACGTATTCTACTAAAGTGTTCGTATTTCATACAAAAAAGGATCGGCCTTCCTGAACTCAGGAAGGATTGCGTCCTATTTGAAAGGCTTATATATGTATGTTTGTATGTATGTATGTATGTATACGTTTAAATAGCAAAGCATCCATCGAAGTATGGACTTGACTTAACAAGCAAATGGAATATGACAGCAGGATTATTACGAGAACGTCGTCACACATTCTAATATTGCATAAAGGTTGAAATGTTATAGATTGAAATAAGTTGAAAGAACAGACACACCGTATAGGACTGTTGAACCGAAGCTTCCTATGGTACAAGTTCCCCTCATAAATCTCTATTTCTCAAAAGAGGCCTACATCATATATAGGAAGCATGGATTCAAAAATTGTAGCTTGCATTATAGGATATTCTGAAGATTTTAGTTTAAGCATTCGCAAACATCTTATATAGTGTGTCCACCATTTAAAAGAATAGGGTTCAAATCTCATCTTGAGGGGTTGCGTTAGATAGCTGACAAACAACGTAGAAAATTATTCATACATCAGCCTATGTTTGATCAAGCGTGAGGTTTGTTGTGCTTGTTCAGAAAGGCTGTATTTCTTGCAGCTCGAATTAAGCAACCTCAAAATCAAATGGTTACATAATTATATCATCTATATTTTCGACGAAAATGAAAAGGATATAAGTTGCAGAACTGTAACCATAGAAATTGGATGACCCCGTTACTCTTCCATCCTTGAGCTGATCCCCGATTTATCAGAGATGGATCCTCTGTTATTATGACATGTGCTGCAACGTAAGAGAGCTTCTCAATGAGGATCAAATGGTACTCACGGGTGTTAGGCTGTGATTGATGTGCATCCAGATCCTTGTGGAGCGGCTCCCCTGCATTAGACATTAGTGCAGAGGATCCGCTCCCGATTCAGCAACCTTGCCTCTTACGTTACATAAATATGTTTCGTAAGATTTACCGTCAAGCATCATGTCAACTCTTTGGTTTGGATCCCAATATTTCCCTGCTTTCTTTATATTGGGGATACATGAAATCATGGAATTTGCATAAATTTATAGATATAGATTATTATATGACTACATACATATGCAACAATGCAAACTGTTGCGTTGGGAATCCGGCAAGAGTTTGACGTCATTGAGAACCAACTTCCATAAAAAGAATGAACTCCCTCGTGGAGCAGCGCGATCTCCGGTAGCAGAAGTCTCCATACCACCAATGACAACCACGTTTGGACCCAACATGGACTTGGTCAACAACATCTCTCTCTCTCTCTCCCCACCGCCCCCTTCCTTGATGGCCACCATGCCCTATCTTCTCCCTCCCATCTCCCTCTCTTAACCCCTCCCTCCTCCCTCCCTCCCCATGAAGCCTCACGAAGGCGCTCACCATCCCCGCTCCATCCGCCACCCTCTCCCCGTCGCAATCTTCGCTCTAACCTTCCTTACGCCATCCTTCGCCTCTCCTGCGGTAAAATTCACACCGTCCGACAACTACCTCCTCGACTGCGGGGCCTCCACCCCCACCAGGCTCCCCGACGGTCGTACTTTTAGATCAGACTCGCAATCGTCTTCTTTTCTCTCGACACCTGAAAATATCAAGGCTAGCGTTAACCCTGAAACTTTCAGTTCAAACACGAGCACATCTTCGTCGCTTTTGCCATTGTACTTGTCCGCTCGAATTTTTCCCGAAGTCTCGACTTATAGCTTCTTCATCACCGACCACGGTCCGCATTGGATCCGTCTCTACTTCTACCCACTCCCCCACTCCTCTTACAACCTCACCGCCGCTGTCTTTACCGTCACCACCGATGAAGTCGTGCTCCTTTGCGATTTCTCTCCAAACGAGACGTTCGTTGTTCGAGAGTACCTCCTTCCGATCGATGATGATAGAGTCTCAATCATCTTCACTCCTAGGAGGAACTCGGTGGCATTCATCAATGCCGTCGAGATTGTATCCTCCCCTGACACCCTGATACAGAATACCGCTACTGCGGTGTTCCCTCAGGGTGACTTCTCGGGGTTAAACTCTTACGCCTTCGAGGTGGTGCACCGACTAAATGTTGGAGGACCGACTATCGAACCGGGGAAAGACGAGCTGTGGAGGGAATGGAAGGCGGATGGCGAGTACTTGAAGGCTTCGGAAATGGCGCAGAACGTCACAGTGGCGGCAAAGCTGGTGAAGTTCCCAGATGATGGGGCGGTTACGCCGATCGTGGCGCCAGAGTCGGTTTACGCGACAGCGGTGGAGATGGCGGATGCGGAAGTGGCGCAGGCGAATTTCAACATCACATGGGAGATGAAGGTGGATCCGAGGTTCACATATTTGGTGAGATTGCACTTCTGCGATATAGTGAGCAAGAGCATGAACGACCTCTACTTCAACGTTTACCTCAATGGGCTCATAGCTGCTGGGAATCTCGATCTTTCGACGCTCACCTCCGGACTTGCCGTTGCCTATTACAAAGATTTTGTGCTCAATTCATCGTCCATTGCCAACTCGACCCTCCGCGTTCAGGTACGTATATATAGTTATATCCAACTATATGTATATTGACGTAGAACTCCTTTATATGATGTTAATATTCGTATCATGCATCATATCTCCACGCACGTAACAGGTCGGGCCGGCAGCTGGGGCGGACGCGGGGAACACCAACGCCATCCTCAACGGCATTGAGGTGATGAAGATGAGCAATGCGGCCGGGAGCCTCGATGGTCTCTACGCGGTCGACGGATCCTATCGAGGAGGCGAGCCAGGCGATACCGTAAAGAAGATGGTCGCCGTGATCGGCCTTTCCTTTGGAGTCTTAGCAATGGCTTCGGTGGCCCTCGTATGCTGCCGATGGCGCCATCGTCCGGCCGACTGGCAGCGCAAAGGCAGCTTCTCGTCTTGGCTACTCCCGATCCACGTTGGCCAAGAGACCTCGGCCACATACAGCAAGTCCAGCGGCGGCTCCAACCGTCGCTTTAGCTCACGTCATAGCAAGGGCAGCGGCTACTCGAGCTTCTTCGCCTCCGGCGCCCTCGGCCTGGGCCGGTTCTTCACATTTGCTGAATTACAGGTGAGATCCCGCTTACAAGTTCGGAAGCGGATCCTCTACCTCTTACCTTACACAACGAAACCGTTCAAATAGTCCAGTGGTTGATTGACTGTGCAGGATGCAACCCACAACTTCGACGAGAAGGTGGTCCTCGGAGTGGGAGGGTTCGGCAAGGTTTACCTGGCGGAGCTGGAGGACGGGACGAAGGTCGCGGTGAAGCGCGGGAACCCGTCCTCCGACCAAGGCATCAACGAATTCCAAACCGAGATCCAGATGCTCTCAAAGCTCCGGCACCGCCACCTCGTCTCCCTCATGGGGTACTGCGACGAGAACTCGGAGATGATCCTGGTGTACGAGTACATGGCCAAGGGGCCCCTGAGGGACCACCTCTACGGCGGCGACGCAAATAGCGCGCCGCTGACATGGAAGCAGAGGCTGGAGGTGTGTATCGGCGCCGCGAGGGGCCTCCACTACCTGCACACGGGCGCGGCGCAGGGGATCATACACAGGGATGTGAAGACGACCAACATACTGCTGGACGAGAAGCTCGTGGCGAAGATGGCCGACTTCGGGCTGTCGAAGGCGGCACCGTCGACGATGGAGCAGACGCACGTGAGCACGGCGGTGAAGGGAAGCTTCGGGTATCTGGATCCGGAGTACTTCCGGAGCCAGAAGCTGACCGAGAAGTCCGACGTCTATTCCTTCGGCGTGGTTCTCTTCGAGGTCCTTTGCGCTCGGCCGGCCATCGATCCGGCATTGCCCCGGGATCAGGTTGAGTTTTTTTAAGAACTCTAATATAAATAAATGAGGCACCAAGTTGCACATAACTTTACATGCACCGACGTTTATATCTTCCACATTTTTTTATTTTTTTGAAAAATACCACCATGTATATTCATCCATATATCCCTCCAATATGTCATTCGAATTTCGTCGGAAACAGAGACTCCTCTGACCTCCATCAAGAACAGGTCGATTACAGCAATTCTAAGACCGTTAAAATTATTTGTTGTGGATAGAGGTCATAGGAGTCTCTGTTTCTGACAAAATTCGAACGACATATTGGAGGGATATATGGATGAATATACATGGTGATATTTTTCAAAAAAGTAAAAAAATGTAGAAGATATAAACGCCGGTGCATGTAAAGTTACATGCACCTTGGTGCAAGCTCCCCATCCTCTAAATAAATTATCTAAATTTGGGTATAAATTAAAAAGGGCCCTCAACTATTGATCGATTCTTAATTAGGGGGTCTCACAGTTTATGCATTTTTTTTGTAAGTTACCTTAAATTTTAGGTAAATTGCGGAAAGTGCACCATCTATATAATGTTCCAAATTCTAGTTGCGCCTTAATTTTTAAAAGTAACAAAAAGAGATCTTATCTTATATTTTTGCCTCAGACAGATGCTTCTTTAAGTTTCCTTAACCATTTTATGTAGATGTTAATCCTTAAAGTTCAAAGTTTAATATTATTTTTGTCACATGTCAAAAATGATTACTTTAATTGGGAATGGGAGAATATGTGGGGTATTTTGTTAATTTACCATTTGATTTAATATTTGGTATACCGTCCAATGTCATTTACTATTATTCGTTGCAAAATTATTTTTATTATTGAAATTCAAAACAAATGTCATGTTTGTTGATAAAAGTTTATTATGATATTTTTACGCCATGATCCCTTAAATCTTGTCAAATTATACTATGACCCCTTAAACCTTGTTCAATTGCGCCATGACCGTTAAAATTTACTCCTTTCAATGCATTTGCCTGTGTTCAAGGGATGCGATGCATAACTTAGCAACATTTACAAGGGTAATGGTATAATTACAACGATTATATGGATATATAACTAACTTGGTGGAACGAGCAGGTGAATTTGGCAGAGTGGGCAATGAAATGGCACAAGAAGGGGATGTTAGAGAAGATCATAGACCCCCACCTCGTCGGAACCATCAGCACGACCTCCCTCAAGAAGTACGTCGAGGCCGCCGAGAAGTGCCTCGCCGACTACGGTGTAGACAGGCCTTCCATGGGCGATGTACTGTGGAACCTCGAGTATGCACTCCAGCTCCAGGAGGCATCCGCTTCCCAACCCGACGATGACTTCGCTATTGACGACGGCCCCGGACATATCGCTTTGCATCGGCCCCTCCCCAGCATCGAAGAGGACGTCGACGATGATGCTTACACTCCGATAGCCGCCGAGTCTAACGGGATCTCAAGCAGTTCAAAGCCTCCTCAGTTGGTTTATGGAAGATGATGATAATTGGATTAGATTGGATCTGACTCTCTTCCATACTTAAAAAGTATCTCGCCATGTTTTATTTCTGTAAATATACAGAATTTATTGATAAAAAAATTGGTAATATTTTAGGATCAAACATTTCGATGTTATAAAACATAGTTAACATCGTTATACTTTCATGAAAACGATGAATCTAACCTTGCGGACTAAGCAGTGGCTGATTAGGTATGTGAGCAGATCCTCTGCGACTGCTGTAAAATCATGGGCCGCTCGATCCATGTTCTATTTTTGCTAAGCGCGATAAGAATCATTAAGCATCTCCTCGATAGTGAAGGTGAGGTTTTCCTTTCCAATTATCGAGGAAGTTAGAAAAAGAATTGTGACATTGATTACTCTTTAATCTTTTCGATGGCATATTTGAAATCACTAACATGAATGGTCCTTTGCGCTAAGGTTTTTGGCAGTCGAAGTGATATGAGGAGGTCAGGTCATGTTTCTTTGCTTGGCGACTTGTGGGCGAGACAACATATTGCTCTTTTTTTCAGGAATAGTTTGAACCATCATGCCCACCTTGTCTTACAGATTTCCCGCTAGTCAAGCCTACATACTCCTGTCCTAGTACAAAAACACCGCATCAAGAATGAAATATACCATAACAACAAGCAACTGCAAAGCTCAAGCATAGAAGGGCAGATCGATATGAGCTTAGCGAAGAGGGAAGGCTGCGAGCAGCAGCTAATGGCACCTCGCATGCTCCAGCATTGAAAATTGAGTAATTTACACTAAAGTGCATTAACTATACACCTAATTTCAATGTTATACATCAGCTTTGAAAAGTAAATCTCAATAAGAAAATCACATCCTTATTTTTGAAAGTTGAGATACGACATTGATATTGGATGTATAATTCAAAAAACTTTCTGTAACTTACTTTTGGAAAATCCTCTGTTATGATTGCCAGTCGGGAACTTCTCAAAATTCTTTCCACTCCTTGAGATTGTGGCTTTTAAGACACTGAACTCGATGAATAAACTCAAACCTCTTTGTTGTTTAATGATTGACCTGACTCACCTTCTAAAGCCCTTGTAGTGAGAAAAGGCAAAAGGAAAGAAAATCGATGGACCAATCCCAACATCTTCATTCCACATAAACCACAATCACGAAGGATCTCCGATTCAATTGAAGAAGTTGAAAGACAATAATACCGACATATACACCGCGCGCACGATTATGAACCGATCATCCGATGCACTAATCATGCACAGAAGTATGCTTCACCAAATGAGATGAATTCATTTTCCTTTCTCAAAGCACGAGGAAGGGATTTCAAATCACTGTATCAATATGCTTCGATTAAAAAAAGGGGCTAAGAAACAATCCATACATAAGGACACTTCTGGTTTGGAATCAGATAAGCTACACAGATCAACAGGGAAAAAAACAGAGTGGGTAAAAGAAACAATTGCACATAGAATTACAGATATGCACTAAGTGTGGGACTTCAATCCATAAGTGATACGCAGTTACAATATAACCCACGAAGTAAAAATATGAACAGATTCTTAGAATTTGCCTGAAAGATGTGCGTATATCCGTGTGGTCACTGGTCTAAAACTACACAGAAGCACTTGTTACATTTACATGACCAAACACATATGTGGCTAATTCCTACTATCTAACCCTTCCTACCCTGCTGTTACATATTATACAATTCTGCAGTACCAAACTCTAAGAAAAAAATGGGAAATTACTTTACAAATGAATGGACAAAATTTGGTTAGCTAGCACTGTACATGGTCAGATCTAAAAGTCAGTGAGTTGAAGGTGGTTGGTTGGTTTCTTGAAGATCCTCCTTGCCAAAAACAATCATATGTAACAAGCACCGCAGTGCAGAAGCAGATTTTCCAGCTGAAGATCTGAAGCGCAACACCTTGACTGACCAGCTGCGAACAAATTGAGCTGCTTATCAGAAACTCCATGCTGCTGATCAATATCTCACACCTCCGTGTCTCGATGTAATGTTTTTTTTTTCTGCTTTGGGAAAAGGTGTCGTAGCAAAGTTGCATCTCCATTCACATACCGGACGACGATCTCCATGCATACCCGTACCAAGGGGCCTCCCATGAGATGACATGCAGCCTGTGAGGGATCCTGGAAATTGAATCATCTCTCTGCAAGGATTTATCAACATTCTCACTGAATATGAAATCATGGGACAGTTCCAGCCAACCATGGCTTTACAAGTTTAAGTACCACCCACCACGCATTTGCAGGGCAGAGATTGACAGTAGAACTCAGCTCGGAGCAATGCTCTGCCGATCGGCTGCCATGGGGCTTCAGTTTGCCCAACATGCCTGATCACGAGATCAAGCAAATAATTGCATGACAAGCAGGTAATAGTATTCACTATCTTGCAGTTTTCTTGGAAGACTCTGAGGCTTTTGCCTTCTCCATTTCGGCTTCTTTCTGAGCTTTCTTCTTTTCTAGTTCTGCCTGCTTACAGTTTTCATCATGTGCTCGTCGAAACATCTGGACAAAATTCAGAAGAGTGGCAACCACTGCAAACAGAATCACGATTAACAATGCACGCCAAAAAAAAACGGCAAATCCAACATAGCAACTATAAATAAAATTTAATGTAATAACTTGGTGATGCCAATGCATTCCCAAGCAAGTATAAGATATTAACTTTCAGTACATCAAATATCGTAATTCAACTCTCTCAAACTTCCGTTGTAGCCAATGTTTTTTAAGGCATGTGACGATCCAAGGCACTAGAGGGTCACAAAATGCCGAAAGCGCTATACCTTATTATATATTTGTCTACAAAAATAATTTAAAAATGAAATTTTGGATTTAAGATCACATGATATAAGAATGTAGTCATTCAAATTGACTCAATTGAAGACTCTCAATCCCTCTATCAACGATATCAACTTTCAATGGTTTACATAGTACTGAAATCTACGATGTCTGGATGGATGGACGTGTTTTTTCAAGGAAAGATAGTGAGGCTTCAAGGAGATGTCCGGATGGATGTGTTAGGAAAGTCATATACGAATATAAATTCGAAGAACTTGTTTTTCTCTTATAAATTGATGTCAATCCCAAAAAGAATCACGTGAAATGAAAGAAGTGGGGGCAGCTAGTTAGTTACTCCACTTGTGTATTCTAAATTTGAGGGAGAGTGTTGAGATATTTATCTCTCTTTATATGTATTTGTTATTTCTATTTCCTTTATGTACCTCTCATGTAATTTATCCAGGACTTTTCTCCTATATAAGAGAGCCGTGGGGTTCAATAATGAACAACAATTATATTTTTCCTCCAACAATCTGTACGGTGGCAGTATGAACATGTCTGACGTGGGCGTGAAAAACCTCTGCCGTGTGTGCCTCATCCTCTGAAAGGAGTAGATTCACCTCTACCACGTGATGCAACCATAACCGACGAAGTATGAGAAGGTGTGGCAGAGGAGATACTCAATTGGCTCAACTTACTGTATGTTTCCTCCATAAGAGGTATGGTAGCATCGGTAAGAAGTTGAACGCGAGCCGAGTCATATTATGGCTTGAGCGCAGCCAGAAAAACACTAGTCGTGACAGAGTCTGTAGGCCTTAAGCTTCTCTGGAGAGGCTGTCGAGGGTATGTAGCAGTGAAGTCAGCTCAAACATACCCCTCAGAGATGTATACATGGTGTAAACGGGGCGATCACCATGTTTGGTCGTGAAGATATCGTGTTGGAGTTATAGTATCTTCGACTCATTATTCGCCTGAGAGTATGTCCCTGCGAGAATGTCTCACATTGCCTTTGATGTGGGCTAACTTAGGATATTGTTGGTTATCTCCACAGAAACGGTACCAGATAGCCACACCTTGGCATATGCATCATCAGCATCCCATGAGGCGTTTGTCCCAATCTCGTCCACTGGCTCATCCAGCGTCAGAACATGCTTCTTGTCATCACACTACATCATATTCATGAACTGCATTGCCCACAACTCGTAGTTGGTACCGTCCATCTTGACAATAGGTGTGGGGCCCTTGAAGGTACCCGTAGATGGTGTATCAACTTTGCTTTCTGACATCGTGAACAATCACTGGGATCTTAGACCAATCATGTCGCGTCTAAACAGACATAAAACAAGATAGTTGTGATCTTAGACTCGTACTTCAACCATCTTCAGATGGATTGTGGTTTGATTTTGATAAAAATAGGGTAAATCTCCGAAAGCAGACCAACGACGACGAAATCAGGGCTTCTGGGAAGCTGAGGCCCAACCTGGGCGGCGCCACCAGCCACGTGGTTGTTGTTGGGCAGTGGCGTTGTCGCGCGTGAGAAGTAGTTGCGCGTGGTGGCTACTGAGCAGCGTGAGGGGCTGCTGCTGCGCATAAGGGATTGTTGGGCGTGGAGGAGGTAGCGCTCGGAGGCAACACCGTGCAGAGAGGGACGGCGCGCAGAGAGGGGTTAGAAGGTAGGGTCAGGATTCCGGGTTAGGGCTCCGATCTAGGACCGACGCTATGGTACCATGTGAAGAAAAATACTTGTGTTTATTCAAAGAGCCCAAGGATTCTCTTATATAGAAAAGAGAAACCCTAATGGGTAAATTATATATTACGAGCAAAAGAAATAAATAACTGTAAAACAATGGCATAATATAAAACTCTTCAACAATTAATCCCACATCGTCTGTGAGTGGGACTTGATCTTACTAGTGGGGCTATATAAGAAGCCTTATACCACATGTAACAGAAGAGATATTACTATAAACGTCAACCCATTAAGGCGGTTCTCCCGTGATTTCACCATGCAGCTCCTTACAGAATAGGGCTCCACATAAAATCCCATATGATTTGTTTAAATTATTTATCTCTAATACACTTCTACATGCTCGTTTTCTACAGTGTTGAGCGCAAACATCGTCATGTACTAGATATGACCAGGACGATCCTTTTTAGAGTCGTGCCACCCATTTTTTGTAAGGGATGCGGTCCTCATCACTTGTTACCTAGTAAACCATATGCCATTCTCTATGATAGGAGAGAAGATTCCTTTCTCAATTGTGTCTCTCGAGGAGGATCTTTGCTCATGTATTTTTCTCATGTAGGTAACAGGACGACTCCATCTGACCATGGAGGAGGCCTACATACATCCTCTTATGGCACACCTCCAGTTGTGGTCCCTCCTGCGCCACTACTACCTCTACCACTCCCACCTCCTAATGTGGTTACTCCCACGTCCCCCCAACTTCCTAGTACCTTGGCTCAATTTTTACCATATTTTTACATTCGTAGGCCACCTTCTATAACCCCTACTTATGAGCCTTCCCTATCATCCAACACACCCCAAGTATGTTATGGGTACTTTTTTCTATTGATGGCAGTAGTGGTTTGTCTATATAGCATGCCACTTTACAGGTCGTAGAGGGTACAGAGAACCTTGATATGCCCATTGCTCTCCGGAATCGGAGGTGTACATATGTTGTGTATACTCTCGGTGCCTATGTTTCTTTGGGATGTTTTTTAGATGATTTCAAGAGGTTTGTCATCGGTCCCTCAGCTGTAGAGATCCCACGAACATAATAGGAGGCTACACGAAATAGCCAATGACATCTAACTATGGAGGAGGAGATGACAGCACTCCAGTCGTGTGGCATGTGGAGCTTCGTTATTGCTCCTACAGGGACTTCCGTGTTGGTTGCCCCGTGCAAATGTCAACGTTGAATGCTACAAGGCTGGACTTGTGGTCTATGGGATAACCTAGATTGATTAGGTGGACTATCAGGAAATGCTCTTTCAAGTAGCCCACCATTCTACACTACCGACCATTCTCCATGTTGCAGTGTACAGGACTGGTCTCTATCCCATTTAGACGTGAAGAATGCCTTTCTATATAGAGATTTGCATAACGAAGTCAACATGCAGCAGCAACCTGGGTTCGTTGTTGAGTGTTAAAAGATTTACAAACTTCATAAAGCTACCTATAGCTTTAAGCAGAGTCCCAGAGCATGATTCTAGAAGCTTTCAGACTTAATAGAGAAACATGACTTCACGAGATCATATGCAGATCATTCACTACTTGGTTAGAGGACTCATAGAAGTATCATTGTTATTATAGTCTATGTTGATGATATCATTGTTACAAGAGAAGATGTGCAAAGTATTAGTGTGGTTAAGGAGTTCCTTCGACAGTAGTTTGTCACCAAGGATCTTGGCAATATACAATATTTAATAGCGCTTGAGTTCTCTATGAACCAGCATGGTCTTGTGAATAACCAAAAGAAAGTATGTTACAGATCTCCTCTCAGAGACAAGCATGGCAGATTGCAGACATGTCACTACTCCCATAGATCCCGGCATGAAGCTAGATGAAGATGAGCTTGTTGGGAAGCTCCTCTGTGTGACCCTTATTAGACTAAACAAACCATTTATTGTGAGAAAAGTTAGCCAGTTAATGGAGTAGCCGAGACAGACACATATGGATGTGGTTCACATGATTTTGAGTTATATGAAGTCCTATTTAAATATCGGGTTGCTCTTTAGTAGAGGGGCATCCCTTGCCATCACGGCATGTGGAGATGCAGAATATGCAGGATGCCCAAGGACAAGAAATCTGTAACATCCGAGTCCAATTAAAACCGAACCTGACCAGATTAGGGTATGTTTAACCCAATAAAGTTATCATGCAGTATTAAATTACTTAAATTGATCAATTGATCGTGACTCAAAATTTGTTCAGGCGAAATCGATCAGAAAGCAATCGCATCGTAATGCGTGTCACGGAAAAGCCGCAACGCGAAATCGAAAACCGCAAAACAAACTGAGAACGCCATAAAATCTGATTCAACGAAATAAGACCAATGGAATCGACCGTTCGTCAATAGGAGGTCGTTTGTTATTTTTAAATCACAAAATTTAACCCTAAATCAAAACTGTATCTCGAAAATTTCGGAGATGCAAACCTAGTCGAAAGTATATGAATACTATAATCATATTATTCGTCATTTAGAGATGACCGAAACGAGATATTGCGCGCCGAAATACGACACTCGAGGCATGAATACGAACGACTTTGATATCTTAAATAAAAGGAGAGAAAAAGAGTAAAAATAAAAAATAAAAAAATATTTTCTGTACTGTACAGCAGACAGTACAGTACAACCACTTGGACTATTCTTTCTAATTGGCTCTTTCTTTTTCCCCGCTTGGCAAGGTTTAAAACCCCCTCTCCTTGTATAATATCACCAACGACTTTTCCCTTCTCTAATTCTCTCCAACGTAAGGGCTCTTTTTGCTCTTTCTTTCTCTTCTCCAAGCTGACGGTTTTCCCTCCAATAGCTTTTTGGTCTATTGAAGTCCTACAATTACCATAGCTGCTGCCTTGGTCCAGCAACCTTGCAGCTACGACTGCTTCAAATTGCAGCTGCCTACTATTGCAATAAGAAGCTGCAGCTGCTGCTTCTTCTCCAAGCAGCTAGAGCAGCTGCCTCCCTTCTATTGGAGCTTCTCCAACAACAATAGATGCTGCTTCTCTTCAAATTCTTCAAGAGCTGCATGCATGTTCTGATCCAGGCCTAAAACCCTTGCCAAAATTTGAGATTCAAGGTACATTCCTATCTCCATCCTATTGCTGCCATACATGCATTTTATCCCCTTTGATCCCATATTCAAATTCTTTGAGAAGGTTCATTATTCTCATACAAACATTTGATGCAAGAATTTAGTATTTTGGGTAAGCCATGTTCCTCTATTGAGCATCTGTTTATGAGATTTGTATGTCATTTTAGTATGTGATGCAAGAATAGTACAAATAAAATTTTTGATTATGTAGCTTGGATCATTAACTAATAAAAAAAACTATTTGCTTTCCTTCCCTAAATGATCTAGTTTTACCCCAAGGATGAGAATTATGATTTTTGGATATATATACTCCTAACCCAAACTTCCAACAGCCTATCTTAAACACGTGGTTTGTCTTCTATGATAAATTTGTATTTTTTAATACCATTAGGATATTAATCTTTTAGATAAATTGAGTCACATGTCATGATAGGTTAAAAAAAAGGATTGAAGCATGTAACAAGTTTTTGAATTTAGCTCTCTCAAAAAGTTAGGAATATTTCTGTCATTCCTTTCTGAAATTTGCTTGACTGGTGATTATCTAATTATGTTTAGGTCTCCAAAATATTCCAGGGTTAAGATGGACCTAATTTGAACAATGGCTAAAGTTTGGTGCAATTATTCCTTCTTTTTTGCTTTACCTGAAAGAGTGGTCTAGAGAGAATAAAAAAGGGAATTTATGTAATGAAAATTATCTTATGTCTTATTGGTCAATTTTAGTACAACAACAACAAAGTCTTTTCCCACAATTAAGTAGGATCGGCTACATGGATTCTTCGCCTCCATTCAGATCTATCTTGGGTCAATTTCGGGCTTATATCCAAAAGACTGATATCCCTTCGTATAGTCTCTTTCTAACACTTCTTGGGCCGTCCTCGCCCTCTCTTAGCCAGCTCAACATCCCAACGCTCGCATCTCCTAACTGGTGCATCCGTTGATCTTCTTTGCAAATGACCAAATCATCTTAAGCGGTTTTCTCGCATCTTATCCTCGATCGGAGCTACAACTAACTTTCTAATTGCATCATTCCGAATCTGATCTTTTTTACGTGTGTGTCCACACATCCACCTTAGCATTTTCATCTCTGCTACAGCCATTCTCTGCACATGTCTTATGGTTCGCGGGCCAACACTCGGATCAATAGAGCATAGCAGGTCTCACGGCTGCTTTGTAAAACTTTCCTTTAATTTTTAAAGGAATTTTCTTATCACAGAGAACAACAGAGGCTCCTCTCCATTTTAGCCAGCCTGCATTTATTCTATTAGTAACATCTCAATCAATTTCCCCATCCTGTTGCAAAATAGATCCCAGATATCTAAAAGAATCTCTCTTCCGAATGTTATTGTCACCAATCTTCACCTCAATTCCTTCACCATTGCTTCCATCAAAGGTGCACTCCATATATTCCGTCTTATCCCTACCTATACGAAATCCTTTAGTCTCCAATGCATGTCTCCAAACCTCAAGCTTCTCATTTACTCCATCTCTAGTCCCGTCAATCAACACAATATCATCAGCAAATAACATACACCAAGGTAACTCATCCTGAATGTGACTTGTTAACTCGTCCATAATCAATTATTGGTCAATTTTAGTAAATTATATAAAATGATCTTACCTGGCGCTAGTAGCTTACTTGTTGAATATGGAATATATAGCTTGGGATATTCCACTATAGGCACCCACTCTCTTGTTCCATTAAAAATTCCAAAGAACATATTACATCCTACGACTTAATGAATTTTAATATCAAATTAATGGTTAATTCCTTTAAAATATAATATGACTTACATAGTAATCATAGCTGAGAATCACAATGAGATGATGGGGGCAGTAAATTATTGGATAAATGAATGTGGTCGTTGAAGGAATGTGTGTTTTCATGATAATTATGCAGCCCAGCTTGGTGTTTCAAGATTTGTCATTACTTATAATGACAGGGTATTGTTGAAGCTACTTTGAACTAAAATACTATTAGCATGAGCTCCATGATCACAATTTTGCATGCAATAAAGGCAAGAAGAACATATTAGATATATACTTAATCATGAAAATAAGTTTTTCTAACAACTGAAAACCCTACAACTATATCTTTTATAATGCAAACTTAGACTTCTTGGCGAAACAAGTTGAACAAAAACAATGAAGATTAGGATATTTTAAGAAAATTATCTTCTAGAAACTAACCAGCTATAATTTTATCTACGCTCCAACTTTAGTAACATTTTCTACACTAGATAATGTGAATTGACCCTATAATCTAGTGCATCTAGATGGTTGGTGAATCAGTGATGATAATCTATTGTGCCGGTCATGGTGACCCTTACACCTGGCTGAACAAGGGCGCAGTGACCCTCAACTGGGCAGAAGATAGGAAGCCCGGTTCGTGCAGCGGCCGTCAAGTGTGTGGGTCTAGGATCCCAGTCCTTTTTACGGTTTTTACGCGAGCTCGCAGTGTTTTTACGCCTCGTTGGGATCTCAACTTTCGACCATCTTCGTTGACCCTCTGTTTTAGGATACCCATGCGAGGCATCCTCGGTTTTAATTTTTTGTACGAGCTCGTTTGCTCGAACTAGTCGGGTCGGTTTCTAAAGCGACTTTTCCGGAGAATCTCTCTCACCCGTCTCTGGAGCGTAGTTTTGGAGCAGACCTTTCCCTCTATTGGACCGCACTTCCAATAAGAGGGCGAGACGGAAGAGTCTCCTTAGGAGACTACCTCACTGCTTGAGTTTTGATCACTTTTCCGTTAATAGGCTTGGCGATGCTACATGTGAATCATTATATCCATGGAAGGACATATCGATATCGGTATCGATATCGGTACCATGTCGATACCGATATATCGCCGATATATCGGCGATATATCGACGCCATATCGCCGACATCAGGATTCAGCTCGCCTTTTTTGCCTATCGATACCCGATATCGGACATATCGGCGATATATCGGTGACCTGTCGATACCGATATATCGCCGATATATTGGGATACTGCCTTCCATGATTATATCTACATCTGAATCATCTAGGGTTACATCTGAGTCGGTTACAGTTAAAATTGGAAGAGTTAGAGTTGAACTCGGAATGAAGCATTATGGATTTTGTCTAAGAGATGAAGTCAATTATAAGTTGTGTTGGCTAGAGTTGATTATAATTAAGTTAGTGGACGTGTTGGGAACTTAGTTAGGATGCATTACACAACACCACATGCCTACGGAGGCACCCCAACCCTAAGGTATTATTATAGAGTCATAATGTGAGGTCATACATATACCAAGACCACAGACTATCCACAAGACTTGCAAAGATAGATAGATTTGAGAACCCGATTAGAATATTATATTTTCCATCATCAACAAACTAAGAGTTAAATAAAGCATCACCTCACCAACTTCTTATCGAGATCCATAACTTGATCTCAATAACAAGAAAACAACATCTACATATATGCCATAAATTAATATATAAATTATATATAAGAAAGGCTAAAGAGCAAATGGAGAAATTATACATATGAGCCATTAAACTACTAAACAAAAATATTGTATTAAAAAAGGCAGTGGGTATTTTTTTGGGACTTTTCCTTAAAGTAGCTTGAAAATCTTCTTCATAGCTAGTAGTTGTAATTTTTCAAGTAGTTGTGGATTTTTTTTAAAATGATTATACCTTATTACTTGTTCTTTTGCAACCACTTTAAATGTCTGCTTATTATAGTAAGTTTTTGGGAAGTACCAGTATTCGCTGACGCTTCTTATACCTTTCATGTGTGGCAGGCAAGCAGCCTGCATCTCAGTAGCTGGTTGATGACTCATGGCACCCGGGTATATATCAGACGGTACAGTTACTTTTGTCAATGTTTTAGTTCAGTTTATGATATAAAATATTTTCCTTCTCTTCTGTATATTTCGGGAATGCATGTATGAATTTGTCAACTTCTTTTCTACATGTTTATATATATGAAAATTTTAATGAAATAAATTATTGGTCGCACATCTTCCTCTTGTTCTGTGGTTATGAATATGGATCTGAATGTCATATCAATAATGTGAAATTTTCCTTGTATTTTTATATAACTTGTGCGATCTTTTGTTAATGTAACACCGTTAATGTATTGTAAACGGGTACCCGGATCCTCAGGGGTTCACAAAATCTACCTCCAGATTTGCAATGTTCATAGGGAGCTCTTTAGTGTAATGGACGAGCAAAAAGCATACCGTGTTTCCAAATCTAATTGAACCAGAATACATAACCATGACGTGAGGGAGCACTAAGATGATGTGGGTCAAATCCGTTCTGAATGACCTAACTGCTGACATGCCCCTTCCTATGCATCTACTATACGACAATCATGATGATCTTTTCATTGCTAACAGCCCTACCTTCCTTGAGAGGACCAAACACATTGAGGTAGGTTGTCACTATACACGTGGCATGATTCAGAAGGGCTTTATATCTACTTCCCACGTCAGCTCGGGGAAATAGAAAACATATTTTTTTTTCACCAAGGCTCTACCAGAGGGTCATTTCATAGATGTTCCAGTTGAGCATGATTGACATCTATGCTCTATTTTGAGGGTGTGTTGAGTCTTTTTCATTCTCTGTTTTACATATTTTTTTATTTCATTTGTCTCTAGTATGTAATCTATCCACCAAGATTTCTCCTCTCTATATAAGAGAATCTTAGGGCCTCATAAATAAACAATTCATATTCTCCGCAGGTCCAGATAATCTTTCTATATGGATATATTCAATAACATATGCACAATAGATATAAATTCATGTATTTGTCGTTAGAATCCATGATATAGCACAAAAGTGCAAACAAAAATATCGGACTTCGAATTTGAGTGCGAGAGTCAGAGCCCATCTCTAACACAATGCGGAGAAAAATGCAATAATTATATAGGGAGGGGCGTACTCCATCTTAAGAGAAATAACCTCGATAAAGCATATATAAACAATGAAATCTTAAGAGGACATATTTCTAGAGAAATTATAAAACCAGTTTTCGTACAGGTTGATGTGTTAAATACAATACTCTTTAGACCTTACAGGTGTTGGACAGTATGTGAAAATGTGTTCCAAAAAGCGTGCATCCCAAAAGGTCTTGAGCATGCACTTCATAATCGTAAACTCGTCTCTAAACTTGCACTCTGTAGATTCAGGTGATCCTCGTAAAATTAAAAGTCGCCCTTTAACCTTAAAACAAAAGTATGCAGTGGAATACTAACTTAGTCACCCTTTAACCTTTAAACAAAAGTATGCAGTTGAATACTAACACTGGCAAAATCTAATGCTAACTCTTTTTACTACAATATATGGAAACTAAACATGCATTCAACGATATATGTACATGGATTGTGACCAAAGATCCATGTAAATCCTGCCCTAACTTATGTAACGATTATGTTGATAATCTTTCTGCATTTTGGTAACCAACGTTTTTCTTTATAAACATTAGCAGCGAGAAGAAGAGAACCTTTCACCATACAAAAAAAGCACTTTGCTTTAACCATGTGATTGTCATGTTTGTTCACCTATCATTAAAGTAATATCAATCAAAAAAACCATAGATCAAAGATTGAGTAAGTGGAAATATAACATGTGTGAATCAAAATTATATCAAATAACTTGGGGGAAAAGGGCTGATCTCCGTTCAGGTTAAGTCAGATCAAATTACGGTAATGCTTCCAAATGAAGCATTTGATTAAACCATGAATAAAGCAAACATAAATCTCTCTTTCTATAAGAACGGAAAAAAATATCATCAAAACAAATCAGAAGAAGCATGACTCTACCTTGTTCAAATGGACAACGTGCTGGATCTTCACCAAAATATACGGCAAGAGCATCTGCATTTCTACCCTGTTGGTTTTTTATTAGTGGTAAGACACATAGTATTAGTATATCGGCCATCATAGTATCTCATTCAAATTAGTTACCAATAGAATTGAGGTAGCATACCACTACGCCATAAAGTGATGTCAGAGATTGAACTTCAGACGTTGCAACTACTGTGAATTCCCTCAATGTCTGAGAAAAAATACTCTATGAGATCAAAACTCAAAAACGTGTATGTCAATATTTCAGAATAACCCCTAAGATAAAAATAGCAAACTATGAATAAAAGCTTCCAATGTTACGGTGAGAAGCAGAAGTCTCGTATTTTGGGAATGGTTATCAACTGTTTAAAATAGTGGTTTTTGTAAAGCCGGCATTTCATTGTACGAGTATTTCTAGACATATACCAGCTTATTGATACTTTATGGAGCAAAAGCATACCTGTATTATGTGAACTCGCATATGTACACTTTCAAAATTCTCTCCAAACTAATGTGCATGGGCATTCTCTATTTCAATTACATGTTATTTGTTGAAATAAGATCGGCTTCATCACAGAAAAAAGACTGCATGCAAAGACTAACAGCTCACGGATACACTTGGAACAGCTTGTGAACATGAAGGTAACAAGGGTGATATATCAGTGAGATACCGGTCGATGCAGACATCACCATAAAAGAAAGTCTTTATTTCTTTTCAGCCTTTGGACCAATATGGGCTATACTGTGCCCATTCCGGTCCTCATTTCATGTGGGAAGAGAGGGATGTTCCTACTGCTCAAGGCTTGGTGAAGGTATAACATCCGATTGTCTTCATTTTTTAGATCATTTTTAGCATATTTTTAGGATTTTTGTTTATTTTGTCACATAATTTTTATTCTTGAGTTTTTTCCAAAGGATACTCTTGAGTTTTTCCAAGAAGATTTCATGTATTTTCATGTATTTTTATTTTGTCACATTCTTTTGTGGATTTTGATTGATTTCTTCAAGATTATTAATTCTATTCTGGATTTATGACTTTAAGTTGATTTCTCTTACAAATTTTAATATATAAGCTTGGATGTTAACTACTATTAATTCATGACTTTAGTTATTTATTCATTTATTTTAAACAATATAAATTTAGTAGATCAAAAATTACACTTAAGAAATTAGTAGCAACTATTATTCAGACTGTGTTTTATGGGTGTTTACTGATTTTCTAGCAGGTTTCGCTCAAGAATTAACATCATGGGTTCACACTTCACAGTCCATTCGAATACAGAGGCTTAGGTATGTCACTGCACTGGATAGCAATAAGTCCAAGCCAGAATACAAATTCTGTGGGAAGAGATTGGGAGGAGGGGAGATTACTAGACTGAAGCATCATCTTGTTGGCAACCACAATGTTGCCATGTACACATTGTTTGAGGAGTGTTAGGAATCTTGTGAAGGCCAACTTGGAGGGGAAGAAGGAGAAGGATCAACATAGGGAAAGAAGGGACAAAGAATTCAATGAGTTCATGTTTAAGTTAGGAGTTCAATAATCTATCCAATTCTGATGGCAATGACTTTGTCTACCCTCCTGATATTCAAACTCCCCCCCTTGAGAAGAGTGCATATATAAGGGCAACACAAGAATCATTAAGTAGTGAGTTTGAGAGGCAAGAACTCAATGGTGTTCAAAGGAGTAGTTTCTATGGTGTCGGTGGCATTGGAAATGGTTCTGGGGGAGCACCAGCTCAACCACTCATGAAAAACGCAAAGGGAAGAGAGTCAACCCCTTCTTGAAGGGGATTGATTCCATACAATATAATCCAAGCAAGGAAACAAGACTAAAGACAGTGAATGACATGCTTTCGAATGCCAGATAGAGTGGAAGGGTCATTAGCAAGGTATTTTTTTGAAGAAAGCATTCAATCGAAAGCTGCTAGTGGTTTTTTTTGCAACACGCACTCAATGAGATCGTCGCTTTAGAAATGGGAGTGAAAGCTCACTGATCATACAAGACCATGTACAAGTATCTCGCAATTGAGAAGGAAGTGATGAATAAATAAGTGCACCGGGGGCTGAGGATAAGGTGGTCAAAATATGTGGCGATGTTGATGTGTGATGGTTGAGTTACACAAGGAAGCATATCGTCAACTTCCTCATAATATTGTGATGGAAAGAGGATTTTCTTGAACACTGTTAATGCATCTTCGCATGTGAAGACCACAAATACATGCTGAAGTTTAAAGACAATCATCAAAGCATTTGGGAAAAGATAATATCGCTTTTTTGAAGTATAAAAGCAAGAAACATGGTTGTCCGCTCCAAGTTTATTAAATTAAAGGAGAGAGACCAGGGTTACCTTTATCAGAGCCAAGACTCAAGGAGAGTCCTCGAGTGAATAATTACATTCTCTACATAAAAACTATCTAATGAGACAACCACACCATTACGGGATAAATAGATAGCCCAGATTGCCACAATAGGGCGAAGCGTCTCATTGTTGGAACTGAATCTTTGCATTGAAAAGTGAGTCCCAGATTTCGTCAAGGTCAATATTGAAAACCCAGTCTAATCCCAAAGCTTGCACAGACCTTTGTCTTCTCGCAGGCAAAGAAAATGTGGCTGATAGATCCCCCCCCTCCATGACACAAAGAGGACATATGTCCCTGCCTCTCCAAATATCCTAGCCCAACAATCTCTCGTCATGACCCGTCTTTGTGCAAGAGCCATAAGAAAACTCTTACGCAAGTTGGCACCTTCATGTCCCAAATAAATCTGCAATCCCAAATAAAATTCTACGACATCAAATTTGGAGGTCTATCAATAGTTCTATAGGCATGTCACATTGAAAAAACTCTATATCTCCACACCTAATGGCATCTTCCCTTTCCCATACCATCAAATCAGCTAATGGCCTCCAACATCTCTAAGAACTCGTCTATGTGTTGATGGGAGAAATCAGAGTGGAATCCTGGCATCCAGCTACATCCAAATCATCATTATGTCGTCTAGGCATCCTGGGTAGAGGAAGGGGCAAACAATATGGGGAAACGAGATACTAGAGGTCCACAGTCAATCAAGTTAACAATCCAAAAAGCAAAGGGACAACCATCTCCAAGTACATGACAAAATAGGGTAGGAATTGCGAGCATCAGAGAAGAGATCTCCTTCCTGAAAGGAGATGAGAAAAGAAAAGGGTGATTCACTGTAACATCTGGATGACTGGATCCGAATAAATCGAATCTGACTTGATTAAGAGTCCAAAAGTTCATTTAATATTCAATTAATATTTAATAACTTCAGTTCGATCTGTAGATCGCAGATCAAACCTCATTCGGATGCAATCGACCAAAAATCAATCGCATCGTAATGTGTGCCATCGGAAAAGCCATGACACAAAAACGGAAACCACAAAACAAACCGAGACCATCAGAAAATTCGTCTCGATGAAATAAGACCAACAAAATCGATCATTCGTCGATCGGAGGTCATTTGATATTTTAAAATCACAAAATTTAATTACAAACCAACACCGTATCTCGAGAATTTCGGGAAATCATATCCGATCCAAAATCGACCAGCGTAAAAAATAGTCGAATCTTTCAACATGGATTTGAGCAAGAATCCATGTAGCCGACCCTACTTATAGTGGGAGAAGGCTTAGTACTTTACTTTTTATATCCGATCCAAAATATATGAAAATTATACTCATATTGATCATCGTTCAGAGACGGTCAAAAAAAGCTATTATTCATTGGAATTAGAGATTCAAGGTGCAAGTACGGATGACTTTGAGATTCTAGATAAGAGGGAGATTTTGGTAAAATATAAAAAAATCACAGCATCCCACATGATTCCTTTTCCCAACACTTTGGCCACAATTTTCCTCACCACTTGTCAACCCCAAGGACCCTTTCCTTGGTTATATAAACACCAACTCTCTTCTTATTCCCGTCTCATTTTCTCTCTTTTTCACCCAAAAATCTCAACCGAAGGGAGCTCCATCCCCCTTTCCATCGACTGCAACTTTGCCATTTCTTGGCAAATACAAGTTGTTACCAAGCAGCTATTCCCAAATTATGGGAGCCCATGCTGAGCTCCTCCCTACTGCTATTCCAAGGCAGCAGCACCCTTGTTGTTGTTGTGCCAATCTGCATCTCCAAGCAGCTGCTGGAAGATCTCTTCCCCTCCCTTGTTGTTGCTGCTCCATCGAAGCCTCCATAACCACTGCATGCTGAAGTTGATCTCCAATTTTGGAGATCAAAGGTACAATTCCTCTTCTTTTGCCGCCATCCATGATTTTGTACAATCCTATCCTACCTTCGCGTTTCTCTTGTTTTGGGTTGATGTGTTCTTGAGTTTCCTCTGCATATTTGGAATTTCATTAGATTAGTAGACTATGATTACATATGATATTTTGGCTTAAAGTGGGGTTTTAATCTGGTCTAATTATATATGTCAACAAAGTTTGACATTTCCAGGAAATAAATAATTACCTCATGTTCTTGTTGGACTTTTTATATTTCAAAGTTAAGACCTGGGTGACTGTTCTTAAAATCCAAGGTTAAATAATAATTTAGCATAGAGTAGTCGTTAGTTGTTATCCTTTTACTTACTAGATAAATAGTTGGTTTTTAATTGTATCATTGTGTAATTATACATATCAGAGCATCTGACAGCCATGTAATGGGTGCAGAGTATCTAATGTATGCAGTGATAGTGTCCAAAATACATTACCTCATGTCCTATTTTAGTTTTATTTTCTTTATTGGTATAGGAATTATGAAAACCTTAATTTATAAAACAAATTCTCTTTTTGAACCATTATCTTAATTTTACTATATCTGCGGTATATTCCCATCCGCTACTTGTTGTACAAGATTGATAACAATATTAAAACCCATATGGAAAAATGGAAGCGTTTTGACATATGATAATAATTCTATCGTGCATTCTTTTGTAAGCAACTTTTCTACTGAAAAAAAATCATGCCTAATAGGAAGATAATTGGACTAGGTGTGGCATTAATGAGAATCAGTGTTCAGGAAATCGGTCGGTGCATAAGCGTATGCGGGTAGGTTGGGGTACCGATTTCTTGAAGTGGGCCATTATGCGCCCAGACCGCTTAAGCGGGTCGTATAGTCCGCATGCCCGGTCCGCTTACACGGTGTAAGCGGTTATCGGGTTTGGTAAGGATCCGCATGCCTTTTCAGCTTTTCTCAAATGATCGAATTAGCACCTTCCGCCTACCACTGCAGAATCGAAAACCTAGCTCTTCCCTGGAAACCTCCGAGGCATGGTCCTCCACCTCTCATCTCCTTCGAGGCTCCGCTTGGAGACGAATCATCCTCCAAACCTTCGCCGCACCTTCGCCTACGGCTGTTGGTCACCTCCGTGGCTCTGCCTATGCCTGCTCGCCTCCACCGCCTGGAATCGAATTTGTTGCTCATCGCCTCCACCGCCCGAAGTCAAGGTGCTACTCGCGGCCTCCACCTCCGCTTCTAGAGTGTAGACTCGTGTGTCTTCTTGTGCAAGCTAGGTATATACTTGACATTCAAAAGCATTCATTATTCTCTCATATATCAGCATCATTCTCTTGCATATTCATCATTCTCCTTTAAATATCGTTCACGCTTCTTTCATAAAAACGCCATTCCAATTTGCTTATAATCTGAGGTTTTATTTTTATCATCCGGTCCCAATTTATTACTCTAAATATCATCCAAAATCTAACAATATACTATAAATAATGAATTGTTTTAGTATCGCAGTAGCTTGTCTGATTCTGTAGCCTAAACTAAATCCATTGCTCCAGATCACCAATCTTCATTCTTCAACATGATCTTAGATGCTATAGTTTGGATTATTTTATTATTGGCTAAATGTATTTTCTTTGATGACGATGACACCACTGCAGTGGGATTTCTTGATGATCTGGACTAGAATTGTAGTCTATTCAGTACAATATTGTTGCTTGAATAATTTAGATTATCCTAGGATTTCTTAGTTAGTATATTAGTAATGTTATTTGTGTTGATTTTATGTTTTTTTTGGATATTTACATACTTTGGAGATTGTTGTCCACTAGTATGTGTGCTAATTTTTCTATAGATATTTGCTGGGGATTGTTGATTTCATTTGGTCGCCTGGGATGAGGTTACGCGGCCAAAGAAGGAGGGGGGGCTGGCGGTGAGAAGGTTGGAGGTCGTTAACGAGGCACTTCTTATCAAATGGGTGGCTCGTCTTTGGGGCAGGGAGGATAATCTTATGCTTAATTTCTTGAGGTTGGCGGTGGGGGTCGACCGTCTTTTGGGCTTGGATGCTCGCCTGATGGGATCTTCCTCACATTTCTCTCGTGATATCAGCAATACACTGTCTCGCAACCGCTCACTTTTTGGCATTAAGCTGGGGGATGGTTCGCTCATCCGTTTCTGGGGTGACGATTGGACTGGCAGGGGCCCTCTTAAGGATGTTTTTCCTCGCCTCTTCGCGCTGGTGGAGGATAAGGACGCTAAGATAGCCTCCTACTGGGATGGTGCTTCTTGGGGCCCCAGGTTTGTGGCCAATCTTTCTGATCAGCGGCAGCTGTAATTCATGGCTTTACTTGCGGTTCTCGCGGATGCGCCCTCGCCCTCGGTGGGACGCGATCACCTGTCTTGGAAGGACGGCTCCTTCTCCGCCCGTGCGGCTAACCGTGCTATTTTTCCTCCTTTGGCTGTGGCTGATGATTCTCTGTTCCGGGATTGTCACTTTTTTTGGGGCCTCAGGGTCCCCGAACGAATTGGCATTTTCTTATGGCTTTTCCGACGTGGGCGTCTGATGACTCGTAGCCGGTGTGTTGTCCTATTTCCACATGCCTCGTCTACTTGTGGTCTTTGTGATTTGGAGATAGAGACTATCGATCATCTTTTCTTCCGATGTGGCAGAACTCATGATATCTGGGCGGATTTGGATTGGCTTGACGTGTCGGATTCTTCCTCTTTCTGTGAGAGCCTGGTTAGCTCTCGGGCCAGGGCTAGGACGGACATCCTTACTTCTATTGCTCGGCTTTGGTGCATTTGGATTGGTAGAAATGAAGCCCTTTTTGCCGGCCAGAGATTCTACTCGGAAAACGTGCTCATTTCGGCATCCTGTTTCATTCGCGGCTGGTCCGATGCGTAGGGGTTCTTTGATGTAATGGGGGTATCAGATTGTGATACCTTCGGTTTTTTCACTTGCTTTTGTTCTCTGTTCGCATACCCGCTGTAAGTTTTTCTTACCTTTTTAATAAATTTGGGGTGAGCACCACCGAGTGTGTCCCCCGCTTTTGAGCGTCAAAAAAAAAGATATTTGCTGGATAGATTGTTTTGAAATCTAGCTAAAAGTCAATTCTCTTAGATCTTTTGTTGGATCTCATTTATTCATAAATTCAGTTAAGCTAGTCGCTTTTATAGATATTTATTTATTTATTAAATTAAAATTAGAAAATCGCGTAGAACCGCATATACCATGCATATGCCCTCGCATACTGCTTAATCACTATTCGGTGACCTGTCCGCATGTATATGCATACCGCTTTCCTAAACTTTGATGAGAATAATATTATTATAAGGAGAAATTTCTTTTCAAGTTAAAAGATTGCTGTGATAGTCGGAGATATAGCAGCGGACTATGCATACTTAGTAAAAAATGGTATATGTATTTTCAACCTAAGAGGGCCGACCTTTTTATTAATGTTGAGTTAGTAAAATAAATAAATAAATAAATATATATATAGTATCTAACCGTCTAACTTGGGCTGCTCTAGCACTGATTTTCTTGAAGGAGTTGTCAACCCTTTCATTAATGGTCATTGTGAGAGGGTTTGCTCGGTCTACCCAGTAGTTGGAAAATGGTGAACAATACAATGCTAGATAGAAGCTCCTAGATATGATACATGCAATATAATTTGTACGCTATGATGGATGACCATGATTCACATGATTTTTGGGTCTTGTTTAGTAAACATTTAGTAATCAATTATAAACCCTTATCTTCTATAAGTAGAATTGCATCGTACTTGTGATCTGTCATGCTCAGTTTTGGACTGTCTGTGGCAAGTCAACAATGATCGGGAATACAAGACCTGCTAAGGGTTCTTTGAAATTCCTCTCTCAATAAACAAATATATTCCAACGGGAATTAGGAGGAAGCTACAATTCGAATGTGAACTGAATCTATAATCAAGTGCATTTACATGATTCTGAATCAGTGATGCCAGACATTTTGTCGGTTATGGTGCTCCTTACACCTGACCGTGCGAGGGCACGATGACCCTTAGCTGGACGGGAGATAGGAAGCCCAATTAGGATAGCGGCCGCCTAGTGCGCAGATCTAGAATCCCAATCCTTTTTACATTTTTTCCGTGAAATCATAGTGTTTATACACTTCGTTGGGATCCAGATTTTTGACCAGTTCCGCTGACCCTCTGTTCATAGGGTGCCTAGACCGGGGGACCTTCGGTTTTGGTTTTCCTTTACGAGCTCATTTGCCCATACCGGTTGGACCAGTTTTTGGAGTGACTCTTTCGGAGAGTCTCTTCCACCCGTCTCAGGGACGTAGTTTTGGAGTAGGCCTAGCCCTCTATTGGATCGCACTTCCACTTAGAGGGCGAGACGGAAGAGTCTCTTAGGAGGCTTCCTCGCCGCTTGAGTTTTTAGTTATTGTTCCACCAATAGGTCTTAGCGATGAAAAGATCGTTGTCAGCTGGAGATGAGGTTGCTTGCAGTTGAGTTTGGGTTACAGAGAGTTGGTTACAGTTGAGCTTGGTACAAAATCATTAACCATCGTCAATCAGCAATCATCGATATTTAATCAGATCTTAGAACTACTACTACAGATGTCAGGAGAAACTAGTAGATGTGTTGGGAACTTAATTAGGATGCATTATACTCCAATGCATGCCTACGGAGGCACCCCAACCCTAAGGTAATCTTCACGCCTTAAAGTCATGGCGTGAGGCCACACTCAGACCAAGACCATAGACTATCAACTAAACTTGAGAAATTAGACAGAAATAAAGATCAGATCAGAGGCTCATCATCCTCAATACCAAAATCCATCAACATGATCTCCAAGTGATAAAAAGATAATGACTTACATATGGGTCATTAATTCATATATGAAAATGTTATATATGAAAAGATATGGGGTGATGCGTGATCAGGGGATTTACATATATAATAGCTTGAAAACCCACTTTTATGCAAGTAGCTTGTTAAATTTAAATTTCAATACCTATCTACTTGCTTCCTTTTGAAACCACTAAATTACTTGTTATTTTTAATATGTTGGATTGTATTCAACAAGTGTTGACATTCTTTTGGTCCTATCATGTTTGGCAGGCAAGGCACTTGCATCGCAGTGGGCTGACATCTAGGCACTGAGTTCTGCAGTTTCTGTTTACGATACACATGTTTAGATTTTGTTCAAGATAATGTAAATGCCTTCTTTCTCTTCTATATTTTGGGATACATGTACATATTGCAGTTCTCTTGTTACATGTAATTGTATATGGAAATTAATGAAATGTGAATTGATAACACTTGTTGATTCTGTGATAGTTCACATTAATTGTGAATGTCATTTGAAACGCGAAAAGTTTTCCCTCATCTTCAGCAACCTAAGGTGATCGATAGCGAATATAATAATGTGAGTGCTTTGTAAACGGGTAACCAGAATCAGCAGGTGGGAGTTCACATTCACCAAAACAGACTATGCATGAATCCCATATGAGCCATGAATGATTCTACAATAGTGGCCCTTATCATTGCCCCAAATCCTAGCAACCTACATCAAGAGCAAGGCCTTTCACAGCTTCTAGTTGTGAGATCCCAAGCCCCCCTTCCTCCTAAGAGTGACAGTTTCCCACTCAACCAAATCTATGCATGACAAGCATTGCATCGATTCACTCCAAAAAAAACCTTCGTATAATCATCTTTAGCTGTCGACGAATCCCAATAGAGACTCGGGAGAAGTCTCATTAACACAAAAAATATTGGGATTGTCGCGAGGATTGCCTTCACCAACACCATGTGATCTCCACGAGAAAGTAAGGGAAGCCTTCCAAATTTGCAAGCTTTCTCTCCATCTTCTTAATTATTGGTAACCAATATGTAATCCTTAGCTTTCCACACGTTAGCGGCAGTCCACAAGCCAATGGGGATAACAGACGATTGTCAGTGTTTAGTTTTAAACCATATAGCTCACTGAAAAGTTCAAGCATTGTTGTCATTTCTAACGCCTCATTTTTCCTCCTTCAATAAAAAAGATGGTATCACTTGCATACTGTATAAGAGGAATAGTATTATCACCCAACGAGTGCCCTGAATACTCCGACGGGTCACCTGTAGCACCATACAAGCCCGTGCATCTACGGCCAAAATAAATAACAAGGAGGCTAGAGGACAACCATGCCTCGCACCACGTTGAGGTTGGAACCAGCCACCCTCCGGATGCCCATTGGCCATCACTGAATGTAATGCATCTCTTCATCCATGTAATCCATTGGTCTGGTAACAGTGTTTGTCAGGGCAGACCACAAGAAACATAAGCCTAATGTGTCATATTCCTTGGAGAAATCAAGCTCCCATAGCGGGCCACATGTTCTCCATCAATTCCAGTCACCTATAATTCAATTGCGATTGCGAGGTTGTATCCAATCTACCTACCTGGTATAAAAGCCGACTGCACATGGGAGATAACGTCATCCAAGATGCCAATCAGTCTATTAGCAAGTACCTTGGAAATCACTAGGTATTTAACGTTTGATAATGCAATAGGTCGGAAGTCTTCCACCATCTCAGACACCTCCTTCTTTGGAAGGAGGAAAAGGAATGCATGTTTGATTATGCAATAATTCCCAATTTGACGGGTTGAATTAAGAAATTGCGGATTTGAGACTTTTCCGAAACTAGGGATTCTTGTCCTTAATTTTTATTTTAAATTAGTTGCATATTTTCTTTACTTTAAATAAATTAAGATTGAATTGTAATATTAATAGTTATGGTAGATTAAATTAGTTAGTGGGTCAAATTAGAGCTGGTTAGAATTATTTTGATTTAAAATTTTATTTGATTTATATTTTAGCACCCTCCCTATATAAAGGGAGAAGTAGTCCCATTCTAAGTTCAAGTCAGATTAAAAATTAAAAATTGTGAGTTCTTGTTTGGAGAATGTGTCCACCACCATCTCCCTTTTCCCCATTTTCCAAGGTTTCTCCTCCCAACCTCATCTCTCTTGCGAGCTGTGTCATGATCTTCTTCTTTATTGTCTCCTTCCAATTTTTCCGACTGCATCAATTAATCATGTCTAAACCTGCATTTGTAGTAGCAAACTACTTCATTACTGACGTGACATATCTTCCCACCACATCCCAAGACTCACAGTAGAAAAAGATGGGGAATCATCCGAGCCACATGCCCCATCTGCATTCAAATTCCAAATTGGAAATTTCACCTCAACCATGTTGAACCTTCATTCCAGTTGCTCTGCCTGCAAGCCCGGTATATTTTCTACCCTGGTGATTGTCTATATCCAAGACCCAGTCTCTTCTCCGCGAAAAAATTTATGAAAAAACTAGCAAGCTGCAAGCCCATCTCATGATCGCCTTCCACCCTCATGTCATTCACCAATACATAATGTATCAGGTTGTGACGGCTCGTTCCGCTTGCAACCATGTGGAAGAACCTTGTGTTTGCATCTCCCTCTTTGATACATTTCTGTTTGGATCTCTGCTTCCATTCGGTTGCATGCTTCTTGTCCTCCTCCATGATGATTTTGTGATGTGCTGTCTGTTCCAACAATTCCTCCTTTGACGAGTATGTGACATCTCATCTTGTGTGACAGATCATCTAAAACTTCGTAGTACATGAAGTTCTTCTTTATATGAGCAAAGCCAAATTCGCAAGGAGGTCAGTTTCTAAGCAAGTCGTGCAGCACTGGAACCAAAGCATTCGACATTTGAAACTTGATCGGGCATCATATCTCTGAATCAATTCTCAAGGAGCCAAGACCTCTCAAATATGAAATAAGATGGAGGTGTCGACCCCTCCCCGAAGCCCCAGATTAGTGACGTAATCTGATATGGACTGCGATCGAGAAGAAACCAAATACAAAGGGAAAACCTCCAGAAGTTCTTCATATGCCAGAAATCGGACTAATCTCGAGTGAGACCTAGAGTTTCGCCATGTAAATCGAATATAATGTGCATCTACCACCTCCGTTAGTAAGTCACATATCAGTCCTGCAAAGTCACCTAATCTCAGATCTAGCCCTCCAAGCAAACGACGGTGGTCAGAGAAGAGAAGTGCTACATTGAAGTCACCCTCCACAAGCCAATGTTCCATAGGGACTCTCCCTCTCACGTCTCGAAGTTCCACCAACACATCACTTCTCTGGGAAGGGTTCGTAAGCCCATACAGCATGAGAGCACAAAAGATGTATCCGTGTGCATGTTCTAAAGAAACACCAACTGCACAAATCTTCTTTTAAGCATGGTGAAGAAAGAGAAATTCTCACTCCTCCAAGCAATAATCATGCCATTGACACTGCCTACTGCGTCAGTCGCACGGAAATCCAACATGGATGAGACGCCCAACGAGTTCCACTTGTGTTCTGTCCAATCATTCAGTTTTCTTTCTTCAAGCATTGCAATATCATATAATAAGCCCTTTTAATATATATCCAATAACCAATTAACCTCATCTTCCTCGGGTCACCTAGACCTCTGATGTTCCATGCCATTATCCTCATTGACCCATCTTAGTAACTCCCGATATCGGGACTACACCCAACACATGCGCTACCCTACATAAAATAGCAATTTTTCGATCCCCGAGTGCACTCGAGTCCAGCTGCAACTAACTAAATGATCTTAACCCCAATTGTTGCAACTTATTTAATTCCACCAACCAGACTGAAGACAACATTGCCGTCACTTTTTGCCTCTTTCGATATCGCTTAATCCCCCCAGGAGACCAACAATGGAAGTAGTTGAAGCATTTGATGGTATCATGGGTCAGCCTTCAACCGAGCATCTTCATTGAAAGATTTCATCTTCTCCTTCATCGCCAAGTGGAGTCAAACATTTGAGCCATCCTCTAGACCATTTTGCTCGAGGGTGGGGAAGGGGTTCGTAAGAGAGTGCCCTTAGATTTGGGTAGTTCTAGTCTTCTAGGACGAGTCAGGGATCAACTTCCCAAGAGGTCGCTTGTGGATCCAATTCCCGGTCTATCGAATCAAACAATTTAAAGAGGCGAGAATTCAGACCGAATAGCAGAAGAACCAATCAACAATCTGGTCTTCAAATCTCCCTCAAAATGGTTTGCCAAATCCCCCTCATATCAGGTCGGATCCGGGAAACCCAAGCCACAACCGATGATTCCTCTAAAAAAGAACGGTGAGGGTTTCCCTAAAGTTCCTCCATAGCGTAGGAGGTGAGATTTCAACAAGATCCTGCAATGATGAGGCTTCCACGCTCCTTGAATCCAATTGTTTTCGAATTTCAAACTCTGGGAAATGTTTCTCTGCATTCAACTTCGCAGACATTCCTCTAAGACTGAGAACAATGACAAAGAATATATCCCACCTTCTGAATGTGGTGGTGAGACAACCAATACTAGCACGCAAAAGGTGGCTCATCCTACCCTTAGGATGCACACGGTTAACGATTGTGGTGTCTTTGATCCCCAAGTAAGCACCAACATTGACTCTGCAAGTGATCCCGGGCTCATTCCATCTAACAATATCTATGTGACCACACCCAAATCACAAAGTGGTGGACCTAGGGATTTTAAGTTCCTTGAGAGGAATGGGACCCCCAAAACCTTCACCACCTGGCACCCTTCAATTCTTTGCTCCCCATCAGTGAACCACTATAATCACCATTGAATTCCACTCTTCTATTGATCATCTATAAGCATCCCTCATAGAAAGGCCTTGCGCAGAGACCAAATCAAAATCATCCGAGACGCATAACCCTTGAAAGAGGATCCCATGGTTCTCTTGGCTTCCCCTAAGACAGGCACAGAGTCCCAACCCAGCTTACATCTTCTTATCAGCAAAATATCCCTTGGATCATCTGACCATGTACTACATCTGTGAAAGATCTATTGTTAACCTTCTATATCGAAAGTGGCCCTTACAGGATTCTTTCTTGCAGTGCAGGCATCACCCATGCACATGCAGAGCGACGATAATTGGGTGACATCTCTATGACAGAAATGCCCAGTGGACTTCTAGGTCAGCACACAATACAAGGCACCATATGCTCCAACAAACAAAGAATTAAAAGAGTTATTGAACATCGCCCCTTTTGTAGCTAAGGTCAATCCCACAATCCCATCTCTGCAATTCTCACCAAGAGAAGAGTCCTATGAAGCAAGAGTGCCATGTTATATGACGGTTGTGGATAATGGCGACACTCAAATGCAGCACAAAATAAGAGCATCTCTTGATGCAGTGTGGATCGATTTTTGAGGGCTCAATTAAGATGTTTCTTCTGTTGAATTTTGTCAATTTGGGTTTAATTTTTCGTATGTTTAATTAGAGTCGTTAATATAGTTAGAGTTAGGGTTAATTTTATTTACGGTTAATTGAGTCGTTGTAATTTTATTTCTAACTAAATAACAAGATCGCATGTGATTTTAAATCAATTAGTTAAATGATTAGATAAATTAGTTAGCCGATTAGAGTCTATTTAGAGTCAATTAGGACAAGTTAAGGTTTGAATTTTATTATGTTTCTATTTTTGTAGTTTTAGTTAGTTCAAGTTTAAATCAAATTGAGATTTATCTCATTTATCTCTCATCTTCTCTCTTCTCCCTCCACACGATCCTCACGCTTCTTTCTCCAAATCCCTCGCAACCGGCGAGTTATCTCTCCTTCTACCATCACATTTCATCTACCGCATAAATTTCCACCTTCAAAAAATTTTCACTGTTGCAATTTCTTATTTGCATCAATCCCCCATAAGTTAGAGTACTTCCATCACACCAGAGGATGGCAGCAATCGATGCCTTTCTAAGCCCCATGATGACAAGGTCACCTCTCTCAACAACGATGAAGTCAATTGCTCAATGTGAACATGGAATTGTCATCCTCCATAATTGGGAAAAGCGAAGAAGCCCTACCAACGAAATCTCATTATTGTTTCAAAAGCATCCTCTAACAATGAAAGTACCCCTGTCGGGTCCAGAGGAAGGCACACCAAAGTTCAGTGCAACTAACCATAGAATCGCCTCGAAACAAGATCCCATTGGAGTCCCTCTATTACTCAAGCAAGAGACTTTGAGAAATTTTGTTCAATATATTAACAAATTCTAAGAAATCTACAAAACTAGATTTACATTGCGTTAATATCGTTTGATTTTTATAGAGTGAATCAAGGAAAATTATATAAGGGCATATCAATATTGAGGAAATGACAACAAAACTTCGATGATACTCTCTGCAATTTAAGCCCTTGGTAGCCATAGATTAAAGAAACTCCTCAAAAACCTTTTATATCACAACCTTCATGAAGTCCAAAACTGTCACTTTATACATTAAATTTCGCGGTGATGACTGCTCACCTTTTAAACTCAGTGCATAGTCGATGGCAACATTTCTCCCCAGGTCTGCCACCAACGATGGCAATCATGTCCTAGTCTCCCTGTTCATGGCCCCCATCTAAATAACAATGATCATGAAGAAGTTTTCAATTTATCCCTAACAATGATCGCAAGAAATGGATTAGTCAAGATATCAATATCCACCACCGTAAATAACGGAGTCCCTAACCCGAGAATAATCAACATGATTGTCACTAATCTCTTAATTGGCATCAAAACTTCCTCGAACTTGGGTGAATCCCCACGTCGAAGGAAAATTCCAAGCCTACATCAACACAACGTCGTAATGGCCAATATCTCATGTTCAACAAAGAGACACCTCCAAGTAATCACAATTCCATACTCTAATATTATCACCATCCGCAATATTATCCCAACATCGACTTCCTACAATCCATAGGCAAATAGCAAAAATTCTGATCGCCAAACCGAGCCTTCTTTGTGACCCCTTCCCAAGGCCACCTCGACTACAAGCGTCACTACTGCCATCACATCGGCCATCATTCACAACACCCACTAGGGACACAAGTCACCCCATACCCACCGAATCCTAGATCAACCTCCGCAAATCCCCTCTCCCGCAAAGAACCATCTTCCTTACCCAATACCTCTAACCCACCCCCTAGTGTAGAAGCAAACTTCGAGGTTCATGCAATCTTGAGCTCGATATTCATGTATCATATAGCAAAAGCATGCAACCTTCTGTACCGCCATGCATTGAAAAAAACCACCCCCCTCCTTCATATATCATATAGCAAAAGCATGCAACCTTCTGTACCGCCATGCATTGGAAAAAACCACCCCCCTCCCAAAAAAGACACCACTACCAAAACATAGACCACTTATCCCAATTGTCAGCCTTCTCAAACCATTAATCCCTATCCTCTGCCACCACACCCCACTATCCTCCCTTTCCATCTCCAAAATCACCTGATATGGCACTAGGTCGTCGAATAGATGTCTATTAATCCAATGTTTAAAAATCAAGATCTTTGTTGTGGCTCATGTTAATTAGGAACACATTTCATTGGTTGCAGCTCCATGATTTAAGTGATTACATGAAAAACCCCGTACCTAGAAATGAGAGTGGTTATTTCCTTTTAAGCTAATCAAGTCATTCATAAGAAAGTAACCTGTCAATATTCTCAAGCTTGTATGGCTTCCCTTGCCTTTAAGGCAAGTATGACAGATATTTATATGCTCCAATTTTCTACAAATGGAACCATTACCATACAATAAAGCATTCCATTTATACATCCTCAAATTTGTGACTTACTGAGTATATAGGCACAACTACATTGTTGTCACATGCATGCATCCATAAATGTCACACATGCATGTGTTTGCATACACATGCATGTGTTTATGCTTGAGGTTGGCGCAATCAAAATCTACTTGTCATCTCTCTAATCAATCAAAGATGATATCAAATCTACATCGATACATGCATGCATTTGATTGCAGTGCACAACAAGCCAGAAACAAGAATGCAAAAAGAACATCTAGATAGTAAAAATCTGTAAAGGTCCGCCCAAAAAACAGCACAACAAATACAAAAGAGGAACATGTGTATCATACACATTGAGTAATACCTTATGGAAAACTTCAGAGACGGGGCCATCATTTTCTGAAGCACTTAGTTCGGTTTCAACTTTCTCTAACCCTTTGACTATAGCTTGCATTTCTTCGGCCAATGATTTCAATTGTATCTTCAAGCAAAAAAGTGAATTTCATGGAATCCAAATCACTTTCTCGGAAACAAAAACAGCAACGTAAAATGTTACCTTTGATGCAGGTTCCAAGCTAACCAGATCTTGGTGGAAATCCAGAAGTTGTGGTGTCTTGGAAGCAACATTCTAAAGATCAAAAATATAGAACGAAATTAGAAATCACAATATACTGAACCAAGCTTTTTAAGATATTGTGTGAAAATTTGCATAATTAACAGTAGATTGTACTAGGATATAACCAAAAACTCGTTTATTATTGTTCTCAAACACCACACAGATTAGGATTGAAATTATATTGAAGGTAAATTAAAAAAAGTCCCCATCTGTGTCTTGAATCTTGATTCCCAATTAAGATGCTCATTTTTCATTGTAGTAAAAATTTGGCAAGGACCGCTAAACTAGCATCTGGGTATAGTGTAAAGTTCGCAGAGGTTCTCACATGGAGAATGCATGCAGACGAAAAAATCAATCCGGCTAAGCCTACATAAGAGGGTAGATCAAATAAGGCAAGGATCTCTACATCTTCGTGCACATATGGCAGGGGCAAAAAAAGCAAGGTTCGAAAATCAATGTCGATATCGTATCGGTCAGCCCAAAAAGGATATATCGGGAAAAATATCGGGATATATCGACGAAATCGATGGAATTTCAGAAATGACACAAAAAAGTGAGCATTTTTTAGCAAATTAATATCATACTAATTCTTCAAACAATAAATAACATATAAATACACATTTGTAAGAAATAGGTGTATTTAGCATACCAATGCACATTATATCGCACATATCGTTGCCGCTGATGCTGACTACTGAGAGATAATCAAAAAGGAAATAATGAAATTCAAATAATAATTTACTGACATCAAGGAGGTGTATTTACCACATTAACTCTACATCACACCATATAACTATCAACAATAACAAAGCCTTTTCCCAATTAAGTAGGGTCGGCTACATGGATTCTTTGTCTCCATTCATATCTATCTTGGGTCACTCTCGGGCTTAGATCCAAAAAACTAAGATCCCTTCATATAGTCTCATTCCAACACTTTGTGGGCCTTCCTTGCCCTCTTTAACCGACTCGACATTCCAAAACTCACATCTTCTCACCGGTGCATCAGCTGACCTCCTTTGCAAATGGCCAAACCACCGTAAGCGATTTTATCGCATCTTATCCTTGATCGGAGCTACACGAACTTTCTTTTGATGGCATCATTCTGAATCCGATCTTTACGCGTGTGACCACACATCCACCTTACCATTTTCATTTCTGCTACTGATATTCTCTGCACATGTCTATATGCTTCACAGGCAAATATTCAGATCCATAGAGCATAGCAGATCGCACAACTGCTTTGTAAAACTTTCCTTTGATTTTCAAAGGAATTTTCTTATCACAGCGAACGGTAGGGGCTCCACTCCACTTTATCCAACCTGCATTTATTCTATTTGTAACATCTCCATCAATTTCCCCATCATGTTGCAAAATAGATCCTAAGTATCTAAAAGAATCTCTCTTCTGAATGTTATCATCACTAATCTTAACCCCGATTCCTTCGCCATTTCTTCCATCAAAAGTACACTCCATATATACAGTCTTAGCCCTACTTATACGAAATCCTTTAGTCTCTAATGCATGTCTCCAGACCTCATGCTTCTCATTTACTCCATCTCTAGTCTCATCAATCAATACAATATCATCAGTGAATAACATACACTAAGGTATCTCATCGGACTCATCCTGAATGTGACTTATCAACTCGTCCATAATCAAAGTAAAAAGGAATGGACTCAAAGTTGAACCTGGATGCAGACCAATGTTGATGTTAAAATAGTCAGTCTTCCCATATTATATCCTTACGCATGATGAAGCCCTATCATACATATCTTTTATGAGGATAATGTATAGGACAGGTGCTTATCTCTTCTCCAAAACTCCTCACAATATCTCCCATGGGATAGAATCATAAGCCTTCTCTAAATCAATAAAAATCATATGGAGGTTCTTCCTTTTAGCTTTGTAAATCTCCATTGTTATCCTCAGCAAGTGGATGGCTTCCATAGTTGAGCGACCTGGCATGAATCTGAATTGATTTTCTTTTACTTTGGAAACTTGCCTCAACCTTCTTTCGATCACATGTTCCCAATTTTTCATACAACTCATCAGCTTGATACCTCTGTAATTTGAATAATTTTGGATGTCTCCTTTATTTATAAAGAAACACAATGATGCTTCTCCTTCATTCTTCATTTATTTTCTTAGTTTGCCAAATAGCATTGAATAAATTTGTGAGCCAAATCAAACAACGCTCACCTAAAACTCTCCAAACTTCTATAGGAATATCATCAGGTCCTACACCTTTTCCATGTCTCATAACCTTCAAAGCCTCCTCTACTTCTTTCCTTTGTATTCGTTTATAGCTTGCACGATTCAAGTAACTTTCACTACTAGCTAGATTTCCAAAAGTGATCTCTCTATTTCCTTCCCCAATGAAAAGCTTATGGAAGTATTGCTTCCATTTAGTCTCTATATCCTTTTAAGCAACAAGGCACGTGACATTCCTCAACCTTAATGCATCTCACTTGAGAAAGATCTTTGATCTTTCTTTCTCTTGCTTTAGCCAACCTGAATATATCCTTCCGGGCCTCCTTAGAGTCGAGATTTTTGTATAAAACTTCATAAGCTTTTGACTTAGCTTCGTTTACCGCCTTCTTTGCTTCCTTCTTCGCTATTTTGTAGCTTGTGACAATTTCATCTGTTATAACCTTAGATATAGCTTAAAGCAAACTCTTTTAATTTTGAGATTCTCTTGCACCCCTTCACTCCACCACCAAGCCTCCTTTTGGCCTGAAGTCCCTCCCTTTGACTCGCATAGCATCTCTTTGGCTACCCTTCGAATATATGATGCTACCGCCTCCTACATCTCATTTGCATTTTCGTTACAATCCCAAGATAAGTCTTCTAAAACCTTCTCCTTGAAGCTTGATTGCTTCAATTTAAGATTCCACCATCTAGTTCTAGTGATCTGGGAAACCCTCCTTTTCTTTACTAGCCCTTTTATTTGCACATCAATGACTAATAAGCGATGTTGGGTGGTCAGACTCTCTCATGGAATTACTTTGCAGTCTTTGCAACACAACCGATGTCTTCTTCACAACGTAAAATAATCTATCTAAGTTCTAGTCGAGCCACTCTTATCCAACATCACATAACTATATATAAACAAAATGGCGAGCTCTACCAAATATCATACGAACAAGCTAATGAGCATAATAACATATATATGCAGACATTCCTTGATCAGCTCTAGAGTTGTTTCATCTCCATTGCAAAAGGGTGATGCCCCCCATTCAAGCACCCCCTTCACGAAATATATATATAATAATGTGTTTTAATACCAGGATCTGATAAAGAAGGAAAATCCTAAACAAATAGACCAAAAATCAAAAATGGGTGTTATAGAGCAATATATGCACCATGTCGATGGTATCGGTCGATATCGAATGATAAAAACATGGTGAAGCCTTCTCACTATAAGTAGGGTCGGCTACATGGATTCTTGCTCAAATCAATGTTGAAAGGTTCAACTATTTTTTATGATGGATGTTGACTACCAAACGCAATCCTCACAAAGGGGACTTAAACTCTGGTCTTTTGGGTGGTAGGGACACTACACTACCACCAGACCATTTAAGTGAGTGTTGATATCAAACAATACATTAGAAAATTTGTACTGAAATCATCAATTTTGACCAATATTAGACAAATTACTGATATTCGTAAGATATCCGACGATATCCTTGAATTCAATATACACCTTAATATCGAAACCCTCCCTCTAGCGATATCTATATATCGTTTATATATCAGGATATTTTGAACCATGTTAAAAATCATAAATTTAGCTATTTATGTGTATCAGATTAATTTTAAAATGTGTTAATATAGAGAATGACTAGAAAATCTCAACAAGTCAACTTTTAAAGCTTAAAGAATAAACAATTTACATGACAAGTTTCTTTCCTTATAAAACAAGCAGTGAAGTCAACTACATAGTTGATATCGATGACATAACTCGAAATGGTGGAAAGTGTGCACTAAATACTAAAAATTTCATCGAATATCGATGATACAAGATAACATAACATCGACATATTGCTTGATATCATTTGATATCAATATCCAGGGTAATATCGACATCTCTGACTTGTGTCGATATGGATATATCGTCGATATATCGAAGATGTATCAGGATATTTCGATCCATGAAAAAAAGTACAAGAAAAATAAGTTACAGGTTAGAACATGGAATATGGATGCTCATATTGACAACATAATAGATAGAGGCATTGAATATGATTATTTGGACTGAAAAAAAAACATCTTATTCCTGCAGGAGACAAAAATGTGATTTTATTTTTAAGTAAATGCCTCTTTACTGTAAGTGTAGCTAATTCTGTAATGCACTTATTATTTGTCTACGAAAGTTATTTCTATGAACGAAACATTGTCTCATTAATCATTATCTACACTTTAAAATCAAATGCTCATCTATTTTTATGAACAAACGGCGTGTTCTAAGTGTTGTTAACTTGGTTATTTTGATTTCCACTTCCAATATCTATCAGTCAGCTCAATGATATGTCTAATATGACAGATATGTGTGATATAAGGCATATGAATGAGAGTTGTGTGTGATATAGATATCCATTTGTAAGCTACTGTTGTTTTAAGAACTTGGATGATATCCATTTCCAATATGTATCAACCAAGAATCAGCATTAACTGCGATATGGACGATATGACCAATATGTGTGATATAAGGGGCAAAGATGAGCGATGTGTGATATAAGTGTGTATTGTAAGTTATTTATTGTTGTAAGAAATTGGAAGGTCTTATGAAAAAATAGTCAAAATGGCTTTTTTGAGTCATTTTCAACATTTCCACCGAAATAATTAAAATTTCCCAAAATTTCGGTGGGGGACCACAACGAAATTGAAATCGAGATTTCGAACCTTGACTTATATTGTGACCACTTAGAATAAATTGGTTCATTGTTCATTCCGACATCCTTACCAATGAATTATTAGGATTCGCTTTCAATAAAATCTTATGCAATCATGGGTTATATCGTTCCTATGGCTTCTTAATTAATGGTTAGCCTCTGCAATGATGCCCCAAACTAAATTTGTTTCTGAGTCAATCTCCTCAATTTCTATAAACCAGAGCTCTTTACTTTGTTTTATTACAAGTATTGATGTTTGGATATTGGGGTGAACACCGTTGAGTGTATCCTCCTTTTTTTGAGCGTCAAAAAAAAAAGTATTGATGTTTGGGATTGGTTTTGGTGAGGATGCGGTGTAGTTCGGAGATTGATTTGTGCAAGGGATTGTATGCCAAGGAGATATGGTGACGCTGTCCAAAAATCCCTAAGTTTCTAGTTAAGTATATGAATATGGGATATGTGGCGCGCTATTGTAAATAACCCATTAAGCGTATGATTATGCCATTATGGTGTTCAATTAGCAATGGGGATTACAAGTCCATGAAATACCCAGACATGAATAAAAACAAAATGACCTTTTGGGAATGATTGCTACGCGCCCACAGGATGCAAAGCAACGACAAGCATGTTCTAAGATATAAATCCCCTCAAAAGTTAATTTATAGAATAAGTGGAAGGATCAATTTAACAACAGTCAAGGTTTAAAACTCGATTTCGAATTTCATTTCGAGATGGCTAAAAAATGAAATAATTTTGAAATTTTGCCAATTTCAGCGAAAATCGCTCTGGAATTGTGAAGGAAGGGTCCATATCAAGATTTCGATTTCGGTTTCAGTGGAGTGTCAAAACCAAAATTTCGGCAATATTTCGTCGAAATTTCGTGAAATTTGAAACACTGACAATAGTAAACACAATACACCATTGATACCTAGGGATAAATAAATGAATGGCTCCAAACAGTGGAAAATAAACATTCTAGACCAAGATTCCAGAACACATGCTAAGATTTTTTTTTCTTAATTGCACTTTGATTTATATTCATAACAATACGATAGCATACTCGGACTCTTATACAAGCACCTAAACAAAGATAAATCTATTTGAAGTGAACTATCAAATCAAAGATCTAAAACAAGGATTGTGAGGGAGGAGGAGAATAGGGAGGGCTGGCAGCTATTGGGGAGGGAGCAGAGAGTGGGGAAGGAGAATTGGAGAATGGAAAGGAGCTGCTGGAGAGAAAGAAGAAAGGTATGATGGGGAGTTTGGGAGAGGGGCTGGGTAAAAATAGAAAAAAGCTAGGAGGAGAGGGAGAGTTGGGAGATGAGGGAGAGCTTGCTGGAGAAGAGAGAAGGTGCTGCTAGAGAAGGGAAGAAAGGGAGTTGATGGGAAAAGATGAAAGAAACTAGGAGGAGAGGGACTTAAGGCCTGCTGTAGAGAGGAGGGGAACTGGAGGAAGATAGAAGAGATGTTGGAGCTGGGAGGAGAGGAGGTTGGAGCTGGGAGAAGAGGTGAAGAAGAGGGAGAGGAGAAAAGGAAGTTGGGGAAGGGAAGGTAAGGGCTAGGTCTTTTCTTGGATTAATCTGCTCTGCCATCTACCCTTCCCTTGGTGTCCCTTTTATAATAGGGTTGCCCCCTTTAAAAATACAAAAAAATCCAAAATTACATGGGTTGCACCATAGAAGGCGTGTTGCCATTTCCAAACCGTGAGCTCCAAAGAAAATGACAAAAAAATACATGGAAGCCTTGGAGAGATGTATAATGACAAGGGAACTCTTGCACAATTTTTTTTGTTGTTGAAAGTTGCATATTACTCCTCAAGGTTGGGCATGAATTGCATTAATTCCCCTTGCTGAGAAGAATCTTGCTCCGACAAGATTGTGTTGTAGAGCTCTGCAGGCAGTCATGGCAAACCTTTCTAATTCACGCTCTTCAATCCACAAATTGACTTTCAATGAGTGTTCCATCACTGGACGAGCCCATTATATCTGAACCCAATGTTGTCATGGTGATTATTGATGATGATTTCATTTGTGGAAGCATCTGTATAGTTGCATTTCTGTCAACATCTGATATCGACGAGGTGTTTATCTATAGAAGGAAGTCCATTGGATAAGCATTTGAACCGCTCTTCTTGACAATTCTGAAAGGACCAAATTTGTTTGGGCTTAATTTGTGGTGGGTTCGCTCGAGAAAACACTCTTCATGAAATTGGGCTATAATCGAATTTCCTTCCCTAAATCTCATCTTTCTCACGTGGGTATTGGCTTGTTTTGGGTATGTGGTTGATGTGATTTGGGATTTGGTGCAGACTTTGTGGAGTTGATGGGTAAGATTAGCCATATGGTCAGCAATTGCACTAGCCCAACCATGTTGAACCAAGGAAACTAGATCAATGACACATGGAATTGGAAATTCGTAAAAACATTCAAAAGAGATTTCCTAATGGATTGATAAGAGAACCCTTACAAGAAAATTCAGCACAAAGAAGAACCAAGTCCCATTGAGTAGCTTGTTTTCCTACGAGGCAATGCAGCAAGTGTCCCAAAGATCTGATTATTACTTTTGTTTAACCATCAATTTAGAAGTGATATGCAATGTTATAGTGTAAATGCATGCCCGACTTTGACAATAAATTGATGCCCTTATTAGCCAAAAATGAATGAGGTATGCAATGCACGCGGATAGCTTCCTTAAAAAGGGACCAATTTTGTCATTTTTGAAATCGGATCAATCATGCCAAACCCAATACAACCATCCTAGTGGTTGGTATAAGCATGATTACATAGTCCATAGGGATATTCTCTTCATGACGTATAGGAATTGTTAGAGGAGAATGGCGGATCAAACTTTGCATTTGAATCTCCGATGCCATTCGTTCATGGGGCATGTGGAAAAGGCCAATTTTAGGGACATGATTCATGTGGGTTTGTTTGTCTCGTAGAGGTGTTGATTTCTTGTGCCAAGAACGAACTTTATCTTTACTATGATGGTGGCGCTCCGCTTGAAGTCGCTTCCACCAAAGTAAGGCATGTCCCCTTAATTTCAATGTGGTAATCCGAATCCTATTCTCACGCAACAGATCCATTCGCACGAAGAAGCTATCCAATTGATCCATCCAGGCTAAGAAGACATCAGGATCATGTCTTCCATCAAACCATCCACATCAATCAACATGGCGTGGTCCCATTTGAAGTTCTGTAATTGATTAGGATGCCGATTCCATGGCATGTGTTCTTTAGGTCGCTCATCTCTCGTTGTTCTCTCTATATTCCTAACCGGATGCTAGTATGACATATTTCAGTTCTAGGTTTGATAGCATGGCTTCCAGACGTGACATGGAATGTGGGTCAGGTTGATGAACCATCGTTGATCAGTTTATAAAATCACACAGACATGGATGGGAAGAAAAAATAAGATAGGTTCCTTTTTTATGCAACAAAAAAGAGAGATTCTAAATAATTAAAATTGCAAATAAAGGACGGGAACAAAAGAGTTGAATAAGGAGCAGAAAAAAAGGTTGCCAAGTCATACAACTAGCACGAACTTAAAGGTGGTTGGCAGAGCCAAACAACAAGCAAGAAAATAGAAATCGATCGGCAAAGTCGTACAACAAGCAACGAAATAAAGATGGTTGGCAGAGCCGAACAAGCAGGAATATAAAGTGATCAGCGGAGCCGTGCACGAAAAAATAATAATGATAAGGTAGGCAGCACCTAACGACTGATATAAAAAAATGGTAGACAGAGCCCTACACTTTTAGAAATTAAAAATACGAGCCACGCAAAAGAGAAGGAAAAAAGAGAAGAAAAATGTTGGATGCAATGTAAGTGCAAAATTTTTTATGGGTCGATTTGGCTCTGATACCACTATTATGCAGTTCGAAAATCCCTAAGTTTCTAGTTAAGTATATGAATATACGAAATGTGACGCACTATTGTAAATAACTCATTAAGCGTATGATTATACCATTATGGTGTTCAATTAGCTGCGGGGGTTACGAGTCCATGGAATACCCAGACATGAATAAAAATAAAATAACCTTTTGGAAATGATTGTTGCGCGCACACAGGATGCAAAGAAACGGCAAGCATGTTCTCATATTTAGAAGGCTAAAACATATGCCAAGTTAAATCCCCTCAAAAGTTAGTTTATAGAAGAAGTGGAAGGATCAATTTAACAACAATAACCCCCTTGATACCTGGGGATAAATAAATTAACGGCTCCAAACAATGGAAAATAAACATTCCAGACCAAGATTCAGAACATACTCAAATTTTTTTTCTTAATTGCAGACATAACAATATGATAGCATACTCGGACTCTTATACATGCACCTAAACAAAGATAAATCTAACTGAAGTGAATTATCAAACCAAAGATCTAAAATAAGGACGGTGAGTGAGGAGAAGGACAGAGAGGGTTGGCGACTATTGGGGAGGGAGCGGAGAGTGAGGAAGGAGAGTTGGAGAATGGAGAGTAGCTGTTGGAGTTGCTGGTGAGAAAGAAGAAAGATGTGATGGGGAATTCGGGAGAGGGATTGGATAAAAATAAAAGAAAGCTAGGAGGAGAGAGAGTTGGGAGAAGGGGGAGAGCTTGCTGGAGAAGTTGGAGGGTATTGTTGGAGAAGGGAAGAAGGGGAGCTGTTGGGAAAAGATGAAAGAAAGTGGAGGAAAGGGACTTGAGGCATGCTGGAGAAAGGAGGGGAGCTAGGGGAAGATAGAAAAGATGCTGGAGCTAGGAGCAGAGGAGGTCGAAGCTGGTAGAAGAGGGGAAGAAAAGGGAGAGGAGAAGAGGAAGTTGGGGAAGGGAAGGTAAGGGTTCGTAGGTCATTTCTTGGGTTAATATGCTCTGCCCTCTACCCTTCCCCTAGTGCCCCTTTGTTACAAGGCTTCACCCTTTAAAAAAACTCAAAATTACATGGGATGCACCATAGAAGGTGTGCTTCCCTTTTCCAAACTATGAGCTCCAAAGAAAATGACATAAAAATTTGCATGGAAGCCCTGGAGAGATGTATAATGACAAAGGAACTCTTGGACAATTTTTTTGTTGTTGAAAGTTGCATATAACTCCTCATGGTTGGGCATGAATTGCATCACACGGTGCTTGCTTGTAGGGGTCGGTGATGGGCCTTTATAGAGGGTACAATGGCATTGATCGCATCTTCGGGATGAAGTGATAAAATGTGATCATAGATGGGTGATATATGGGGCTGGCATCCCTTTAAGGTGTCAAGATTTCAAGTACGTATGCGAGGTGTTGCATGTGGTTGACGTAGTGGTGGTCACTCAAGTCTTTGTTGTAATGATCGCATGAAGCTTAGGGTGAAGCGGAGCCCTTTGTCTGCATGGATCTCTGCTTTCGTCAATCTCTTTACATGTCAAGCGGATCCTTTTTTATCGTCATTTGTCAATGGAAATAGTGTAGCAGAGCGACGATGCTGGTGACCCCATCGTTGTTTGTAGCTATTAAGGTAGCATGTGCAAATTATGTGGTGGATTTCGCAATGAAGACTATGGATGGTAAAGCATAACGGGTAGAGTTGTAGTTTTGGCTTTCATAGGAAAATATTAGGGGATAATATTGACTGCAATAATGAATGGGGGTTTTGGTTAAACGTTGAAGGGCTTTGCTTCATATAAACTGGATCGGGTCTATAGGTTGGTGGATCTGGAAAGCCCAACTTGGTAAGGAATCATTTTTCTCCCTCTTCTGTCTTTTATTCTATCAATATCTGCATTTCTCTTCCCCGGTCTTTAGATGAATGTCAGAATATATCGTTGTTATTGTCATGTAAATGGGTTTAAACAAGGTTTTATTGTAATTAATTTCTCTAAAAGTATTTAATCAAAAATAAAATAGAATATTCAGTTATCAGCTATAAAGAAACATTTCTAGATATTATGGGGATGAGCCAAAAAAGGTATACATCCTAACTCATATACTCATAAGACGAAAATAAACGTACAAAAGAATACATTGACTACGCCTCATAAAGGGCCCTCATATGCTCTAGCACATTCTCTTCATGGAATCGCTTACTGTTGAAAATCAGACCATCGTCGCCAGCCAAATAGTTCATATCACAAAGATCACCATTGTACTTTCCACCTACAAGTCATTCCCAATGTCACCAATTGAGGCCTAGAAAGAAGCTTCACTGTCAATACTAAGCCATGTAAGTGATATTGTCTCCCAAATATTCTCAGAATCGACACATTCAAAAAACAAATGGATAACGAATTCAATGTTCATGGGTCATGGCACAGCGCTAACATGTCGTACTTACATCTTGGGAGAAGCTCACTCTCCAAGCAACCATCATAATGTGCCCTCTTCTAAGAAGTCACACACACCTCACTGGCCTCAAGAATCTCATTTACTACATCTCTAGACTCATCAATCAACACAATATCATCAGCGAATAACATATACCAGGGTATCTTATCCTGGATGTGACTAGTCAACTCGCCCACAATCAAAGTAAAAAGGAATGGACTCAAAGTTGAACCATGATATAGAACAATGTTAATGTCAAAATAGTCAGTCTTCCTGTACTGGATGCTTACACAAGATGACGCCCTATCATGTGTATCATCTATCAGGTTAATGTATAGGACATGTACTTGTCTCTCCTCCAAAACACTCCAAAATATCGCCCATAGGATAGAATCATAAACCTCTCCAAATCAACAAAAAATCATACAAAGGTTCTTCCTTTTAGCTACATAAATCTCCACTGTTCTCATCAGCAAGTCGATGGCTTCAATAATTGAGCAACCTGGCATGAATCCAAATTGATTTTCTTTTACTTTGGAACATGGAAGACCGTATCGATATCGTATCGATATGATATTTCGACGATATATCGTCGAAATATCGCCCGTATCTATAAGCCTTTGTGAAGAAAATGCCTGGAAATCAGGATATATCGCCATATCGGTGCCCATATCGGTCCCATCTCGATATCGATATATCGGCGATATATCACCGATATATCGCGATATTTCCTTCCATGCTTTGGAAGCTTGCCTCAACCTTCTTTCAATCACACATTCCCAAGTTTTCGTAGTGTAACTCATTAGTTTGATACATCTATAATTCGCACAATTTTGAATGTCTCATTTGTTCTTATAAAAAGGCGCCATGATGCATCTCCAATCTTCAGGTATTTTCTTGCTTCGCCAAATAACATTGAGTAAATTTGTAAACCAAGTCAAACCACGCTCACCAAAAACTCTCCAAACTTCTATAGGAATGTCATCAGATCCTACACCTTTTCCATGTCTCATAACCTTCAAAGCCTCCTCTACTTCCTATGTATTCATCTATCTTGCACGATTCAAGTAACTTTAACTACTAGCTAGATCTTCAAAAGTGATCTCTTTATTTCCTTCCCCAATGAAAAGCTTATGGAAATATTGCCTCCGTCTAGTCGCTATATCTTTCTGAGTAACAAGCACATATCCTTCCTCATCCTTAACCTTAATGCATCTCACGTGAGAAAGGCCTTTGATCTTTCTTTCTTTTGCTTTAGCCAATCTGAATATATCCTTCTGGCCCTCCTTAGAGTCGAGATTTTTGTACAAAACTTCATAAGTTTTTGACTTAGCTTCGCTTACATCTTTCTTTACTTCATTCTTCGCTATTTTGTAGTTTGTGACAATTTCCTTTGTTCCATTCTTAGACAGCTTTAAAGCATGTTCTTTTAATTTTAAGTTTCTCTTGCACCCCTCCACTATACCACCAAGCCTCCTTTTGGCCTGGAACTCCCTTTGACTCGCCTAACATTTCTTTGGTTACCCTTCAGATACAAGATGCCACCCCCTCCCACATCTCGTTTGCACCATGGCCTCAAATTTCAGCGAAATTCGGTCGAATTTCTGTCGAATATCGATATCCAGTCGAAATCGAAATTCGACCGAAATGACCGAAATATGGGGGTCCTAGTACAAAAAATGACCGAAATGACCGAAATTTCGGTCGAAATTCCACCGAAATTCCATCGAAATTCTGTTTTGGTCGGTACCGAAATGGTGACCGAAACCGACATTTAAGGCCTTGGTTTGCACTTCCGTTACAATCCCAAGATAAGTTTTTTAAATCCTTCTCCTCGAAGCTTGATTGCTTCAATTTAAGATTCCACCATCCAGTTCTAGTGATCTTGGAAACTCTCATTTTCTTTACCAACCCTTTTATGTGTGCATCCATGACTAACAAGCGATGTTCGCTTGTCAAACTCTCTCCTGGGATTACTTTGCAATCTAGGCAATACAACTGATCTCTTCTCCTCAATGCAAAGTAATTTATTTGTGTTCTAGTTGGGTCATTCTTATAAGAAAATAAATGCTTTTCCCTCTTCTTGAAAAGAGTATTTGCTATGAAAAGATCGTGAGCTGTCAAGGTTTTAAAAACCGAACTGATCGGTTGAACGGGTTAAACCAAGAACTGGAGGAAAAACGGTCCAACCAACCGATTTTTATTCAGAAAAAAAAACCAGTCAAAATCGATCAAAAGCTGGTTGGACCGCTTAAATCCGGTTGAACCAATTGAACTAAACCATCGGTTCAACCATCCATTTTTTGACAAAAAATAATTTCCAATAAATCAACAAAATACAAACTTTTTTTAAGAAATATTCACAATCTAGTTTCATTCTAACCCATATTATAATACCCCTTTATCTTTTCTCCTACACATGTGCCAACGACTCATTATTGCTTGTCCCTTCATGCCATATGAGCATTGTCTCTCTCTTCATATACTTTGTATGAGGTTGTCCACTTATAACAATAACAAACGAAGAAGACGTTTTCATAGTCATACTATGAGAAGCAGTAAATTAACAACACTTGTAGTTAATTAGAGTTTAAATAGTTTTAAAATTATTAATTTTTTACATCATACATATATATATTATGAAATATGATTATTATACACTTTTGAGATTTTTTAAGAATATTTATACCCCTAACTTTTAAGCAATTTCACTTACGCTCCTATATTTTCTTAAAAAAATCACAATCTAATACTTATGTTGGAATAAAATGGGAGCACAACTGTATTAATAAAAGTCCACTACTACTGATTTTGTAAAAATATAGGGGACACATGCAATTGTATTTACAATAGGAGTATACGTGTTATTGGAAAACTTAGAAGGACAAGAGTGCACAAATTCTCGAAAGATATGATGTAGCATTTTTCGTATTTATTTGCATGATATACCGGTCTAACTCGGTTCAACCCAGTTAAACTGTACGAACCAAACCAACAATACAACGGTTCGGTCTTTTCCGATTTTTTTGAACCGCGATTCTACCGATTGGTCCTATTAGTCTGATCGTAAAAATCAAAAACTGATACATGCCCGGTTCGATGTCTGGTTCGGTTTTAAAACCTTGTGAGCTGTTACAAAATCCAGAATGACTTTTTCCTCTTCATTCATATTCCTGAAGCCATGGCCTCCATGAACACTAGCATATCGTGAAGCATCCTTTCCCACATGTCCATTAAGATTTCCACTTGGCAAATCATCTCTTTGTGGGATTCCTTACATAATCTTATCCAAATCCTCTCGAAGAGCTTGTTTAATCCTTTCATTTAAACTAATTTGTGGTGTATAAACTGATACGATATTCAGAATTCCTTTTTTGAGCACTAATTTCAGCAAAATAATCCAATCCCCCGAATCTTTGCACCCCAACCACATTATCCTTCAAATCCTTATGAACAACCATTCCAACACTATCTTGCCTTTATCTTTACCTGAATACCAAAGTTTAAAGCATGTCTTCTCGATCTCCCTTTCTTTCTCCCCAACCCATTTTGTCTCTTGGAAACATAGTATATGAATCTTCCTTCTTTTCATCGTATCTCCTATCTCCATCAACTTGCCAGTCTAAGTGTTAATATTCCAACTACATATACGCAACTTCCTTTGCAAACTCTTTTGGACTAATTTCTTTACTCGCATGTGTCCATAATGCGAGAAAACTTGCAAATTTTGACTACATCCCGGCGACGATGCAGCGGATGTACATGTTGTCATTTATTTCTGTAAATAAATGCATTTCTACTTGTTGTAACTCTGTTATTAAAAATGATATGTTCGATATGATCGATATGTGTGATATAAGAGTTGTAGATGATCGATATGTGTGACAAAAGTGTATCTTTGTTAGTTATTATTGTTTGAAGAACTTGGCTGAACTCTATTTCCAATATATATCAGTCGGCAATCAGCATGAAAAACGATATGACCAATACATGCGATATAAGGGGTATAAATGAGCGATATGCGTGATATATGCGTATTTGTAAGTAATTTATTGTTCTAATAAATTCGATTATCTTAATTTATGAAAAATTAAAAGAAAAAAATATTTTTTAGCCATTTCCGAGATTTCCACCAAAATCATCGAAATTTCCGAAAATTTCAGTGAAATTTCCCTTTCTGGTGTGTGACCGAAACAAAATTGAAATCGAGATTTTGAACCTTGACAAAATGATAATTGGCATTTGAAAAAGCAAAAGGTTTCATGGCATCTATCCTCGTCACCCCACAGGTAACATGTTCTATTCAGTTTGTCAAAATCGATTGCACCTCGTGAAATATATAACTAGCACGGTGGCACCATGACATCATTTTGCACTATTCAAAAAAAATCCTTGAATAAAGGAATCAAAAACCCATCCCAATGAGCCATTGGCGTTCAAGTCAAAAACCTCAACCCGAACTTCTTGAACATCAAACTCCTTAATCAGCCTTTCCGTTTGCACTTAAATAAGTTCATTCCCACCACGACCCAACCATCATCAGCCCTTGTTGCGAGCATACTAGCTTAACTCTCGAAAATGACCGGCAACAACGGCATAAACCACTTGCTCGCCATAAAATCGTTCGATGTCAATAGATTTAGAGTTTAATGTTTCTATTTTTTTTGAATAAGAAAACGGGGGAGCCCTCCCAAGGCGGGAGTCACCACACCAAAGTATTCATTAATTAAGGAGAAGGTACATCAGTTGGATATCCAGAAATTGTACAAAGCATTACAGTGACCAAGTACATTTTCAAAGTAAAACCGTTGCCCCTTGAAAGTGGTATCATTCATGCCAAGCCAAATAGCCCAGAGCGCGGCAAAGGGCTTGGAGACATCACCGGATGACCCAAGACCGACCGCCCGAATAGATCTCCAAAAATGCTCCGCATCGGAGGTCTAAATCCACAGAAGCCCCAACGACTCCCACACATTGGCCGAAGACCTGCAATCAAAGAAAATGTGGTCTGCATCCTCCACGTCGTCCTCGCATCTGTCACACATCATATCTGTCGCACCCAGCAGTTTGCCTCTTCTCACTTTGTCACATATCCGGTCTCTCCTTAGACACCAAAGAAAGACCTTAACCCGAGTAGGAATCTTAGCCGCCCAAATCACCTTCAAGTCAGCACATAGGTCTTCGTCGTGCTCCACCATACCACCACTCAGCTTCCGGTATGCAATCTTCACCGACAACTTACCGTCTGCCCACACAAAATGATCGGGGTCGCCCGACATCTACCTGACAGGGTGAATCTCCGATAGTAACCGCAAAAAACTCTTCCAACCTCTGATCTGAGAGAACTGCAAGGAACCTCGACGCCCACGACCCTGAGTCAGCCACCTCCGCCACCCACGCCCCCTGTCAACGGCTAACGCCATCGACCTAGGAAAGCGGTAGGCCAACGCCCCCTCCCACGTCCAGTCATCCTGCCAAAAACGGAAGCGGAGACCATTCCCCAACTTCGGCTGAAGAAGAGACCTGAGCCCCCGGAATCATGGCACGGATCCCACTCCACAACGAAGACTCATGACGCTTCCTCACTGCCACCAACTCCCCTGTGACACCATAAATCTCCCTCAGCAACCGCAACACCGGCGAGTCGGATGGACCCCAAATGCGCACCACCCATTTGGCTAACAAAGCTTTGTTCATTGAATCCACATCCCTGACACCAAGGCCCCCCTCCGAAACAGGTATCGCGATATCCTTCCAAGGCACCAGGTGCAACCCCCCCGTTGTCTGCCTTCTATCTGACCAGAAAAAAAGATCTCATCAAAGCCTCCACCTTCCTTCTAACACCAGCAGGCATTAACCTCGTCGAGAAGAAAAAAATCGGAATGGCTGAAAGAATGTGCTTCAGTAATGTAAGCTTCCCACCCTTGGACAGAGTGGTAGCCTTCCACCCTTCCAACCGCTCCTCCATTCTCCGAAGAACACAGTCCCAATCGGACTTCCTCAGCCCGCCATCAACCAGTGGCAATCCCAGATATGTTATTGATAATCTCCCCGAAGGGCATCCAGCCCACGCCGCTAACATGTTACTCTCCTCGCCATCCATCCCCATAGGAACCAAGACCGACTTCTGCCTGTTAATCTGCAAACCAGAGAGGCATCCAAACACATCCATCAAAATAGTCGCATTGTGGTTCTGCTCCTCCGTCCCCCCAAGAAGATCAGCGTGTCATCCGCATACTGCAACACCGGAATGGAGATGTCCCCCAACCTGAAACCCTTGCATCAACTCTCTTCAACCGCCCGTTGAAACAAGACCGCAAGACATTCCGCAACCAACACAAAAAACAAGGGAGCTAGGGGGCATCCTTGACGCACCTCTCTCTGCGGTTGGAACCATCCCCCCTCCGGTCTCCCTTTGACCAACACAGAGCAGTAGCTAGTGGTGACGCATCTCTTAACCCAAGCAATCCATTCTTCCGGAAATCCCCTTTTCTGCAAAGTTGTCCACAGGAATCTCCAACTGACACAGTCGTAGGCCTTGGCGTAGTCAATCTTCCAAACTACCCCTTTCTTTGTAGACCTCTTCCACTCACAACAGATTTCCGAGGCGATCTGCCATATACCGTCCCGGGATGAATGCAGATTGTACCGGCAAGACAACAGAGGCCAAGACAGCCCTAAGCCTGCTCGCCAGCACCTTGGCGACAATGAGATAAATGCCATTGGAAATAGAAATCGGCCTGTAGTCCCCAACCCCTACTGGGGTCTCTTTCTTCGGCAGCAAAAATATCAAGGCCCTGTTAACTTTCTCAAAACCCCTGTTGCCGCCCATGAATTCAGTCAGAACCTCCAAAATGTCACCCTTCAGCAGATCCCAAAAGTCCCGGTAAAAGGATATAGAGAAGCCATCCGGACCAGGAGCCCTGTCCGCATTCAGATCCCAAACCGCCCTGCGCACCTCTTCCTCCATAAAATCGGCCACTAACAAATCCGCCCGGGTCCCACTCAAAGACCCCGCCCCCGGCCCGTCCAACCCCACCCATTCTCCTCCCTCACTCTCCTCGATGCCCTCACAAAGTGCTCCCGCAAGGCGACTCCAATGTTCCTCTCGCCCGACAACCTTTGTCCCCCCACCTCCACCTCATGCAAGAAACTCCTCCTCCTTCCGGACGCGCAGAATGAAAGAAACGTGTGTTCGCGTCTCCTTCCCTTAGCCACTTCTGCCTCGATCTCTGTCGTCAATGAACCTCTTCTTTCATGTCCTCCCGAAACACCGCCTCTAACCACGATGCCCTCTCCTCCACCTCCTCCGGGGTCAGTCTTCGTTCATCATCCAGCCCATCCAACCTGCTTATCCCAGCCTCTGCCTCTGTCTTGACTGCCTGCCGCCTCCTGGTGACATCCTTCCCAAAAGTCAACAGCAATCGCCTTAGGGATTCAAGTTTGGCCGCAAATCGCGACACCGCCGAACCTGACACCACAAAACCCCGCCAATGATCAGCCACCAGATCCCGGAAGCCCTCCTCCAACAGCCACTTCTTCTCAAAACGAAAGGAGAACCGAGCCAAGCGCTTCTCCCCAGAAAACCAAAGAACAGGAGTGTGATCGGAGAGTGTCCTCAGAAGAGCCCAAGCCCTCGCCAGCGGGAAAGCCTCCCCCGTCTCCACCGACATCACGAACCTGTCAAGCCTGGACCTCGATCTCATATTCCTCCAAGTGTGCTTGCATCCGGCCGCATCCACAACAGACAACCCCAGAGAACGAACCACCTGCCTAAAATCGGCAGATCCAAGATCAGAACCACCCCCTCCTCCCGGCCTGTCATCCGGGAACAGTGTGACATTCAAGTCACCACCGACGATCCACGTACCATCACCAACCTCAGGCACCACACTCGCCAAGTCCGCAGTCAAGCAACCATCCTCTCGCCTACACGGGCCATAAACATTAGTGACGCACAGAGAAATCTCATCCGCTCTCCGTAGCAGCCGCACCGACAAGGTGAACAAGGAAACGAAAGTCCCCAGCAGATCAAACGAATCGGACCGCCAACCGGATAGTAGCCCTCCCGAAGCACCTACTGCCTCCTTCTCAGCCACCGCGAAACCCCCACCCCTACTCATCTCCCGCCGCACTTGATCGTCCAGAGACAGCATCTTTGTCTCCTGAAGCAAGAAGATATCTGCCCCAGCCTCTCTCACCAGATTCTACACCCCGAGCCTTTTTTCGGGCCGGTCCAGGCCCCTCACGTTCAAAGATAGCAACTTCATTTAAACAACGGAGCGTCTATCTTCCTCGGGGGAATAACCCCCTAGCACCTCGCAATACCTCTGTCGAGAGCAGGAAAACGGTTCCACACCACCAACGGGGTGGTCACCCCCAGACCCACACCTTTTGCAGCCACCCTCAATGCCAAAGAGGCCCTCAACGAAGCCCTCGTCACCTTCTTTGCCCTCCTCCGCCCCCCTCCCCCCCTCTCATACGCCAACCCGAAACGCCGTTGTTGCGGCCCCACCCCATCCTGAAGCGACAGCCCAAAGCCCACCCCCTCATCCACATCGGTGGCTCCCAAGATCGGAGGCAAAGACCCCACCGCCACCCCCAAACCAGCTGGATCGGCCCCAACTCCAGCCGAGCCCCTCCGCCACACTTCAGACACCGATGCGCCCGCCTCCCCTCCCATCAGGTCCACCCCCCCCCCCCCCCCGCTCAGCAAGCAACTCCCCCGCAGTTACCCCAGCCGCGATTCGGTCGCAGCTTCCCCCCTCTCACAACCATCGAACTGAGCAAGGCCCGCCGCACTTCGGGCCGAACCAACAACCTCCTCCAACTTCGGAAGCGCAGGCACCACCCTACTAGCAGGAGTCGAAGCGGCGGAGCCGAACCGGCCACCCGGGCAGTGACATGTACCATCGTACCGTAACCGATCAAGGTCCAACCCGACAGAACGCAGAACCTCCTGAGCACCATCAAGCCGGGCCCCACCACCTTCCAACGCATCTCGTGTGTCAACCGCAAGACGCCAAGGCAGAGGAACCGCCGCCAATCTCGGAAGCCCCACCGTAGATATGGCGCCGAACCGAACCGCATCCATCGGGGAGCGTGCCACGCTCGGATGCCGCCCACCCGCACAAGGCTGCTCCACCTCCGGGAGCCGAGCCCCCCCCCCAACCGGGGGCTGAAGCGGAGACCGCTGCTTCGGCCCTCCACCTCCCGACGACACCTCGGCCAGCTGGATCTCCCGCCCGTGACAACCAGCCGCCTGAAAAGCCGTCCAAACATCCGCGGCCACCAACTCAAGAAGCAGCCACCTACCATCAAGCCGCACCTCCCACCAACCCATCTTATCAGCCCCAACCGGCCTCACCCGAAGCACGACCTCCAACGACTGTTCGGGTTGACAACCTGAACTCTCGACGGAGACGACCTCAAGAACGTCCCGCAGCAACCCTGAAATGCTTCCTTGTGTCCTCGCCCCCAGCGGGAGCCCCCTGATAACGACTTTCTCCACCCTGTCAGGCATCACTGCGACATTCCACTCCCTCGGCCTCCGCCACTTCAACTGTAACGACCCAGGCTCCGACCCACGCAACAAACTCCGCACCTCGGAGTCTCGGAGCCCCCTCACCAACGCCCTCCACGGTGAAAGCCGAGCCACATCTCCCTTAAATGAAGCCTTGGACACGAGCCCCACGTCAGAAGCCGTCAAGAAAAGCGCCCCTTCTCCACCACCCTCGCCAACCAACATGTTTGTATGGAGCTCAGCTAACGGGCAACACCTTCGCGAATGGCCAAAGCACCGACACGAGAAGCATCGCAAGGGCTCACGGCACGCTCGCGCCCAATGGTCGAAACCACTGCAGCGAAAGCAGCCCCAACCGAATGGGGAGAACGGTGGTGGCCCACACCCTCGCCTAGAAGCAGCAGAGATCCGCCATCTCCTACGCCCTTCCACCAAATGCCAACCCTCGCTCGCATCCGAAGCCTCACTGGCAATCTTGCAAGGACCCGCACCCGGTCGACCCCGACTGTACCGCTCGCCGAACCCACCGCTCGCCGGAGGAGTCGCGCCTGGACGCAGCTCTCGCTCGCCACCGAGCTCACCGCACTCAACCGCCCTCGCGCACTGGCGACCTTGCAGGGAGAAGAGCGCCGCACCCAGCCACCCTCGCGCGCTAGCGCCGCTCCCAGCTGCACCCGCGCGCCGAAGCTCGCATCGCCTCTCACCACCGCCCGAGCCACGTGGAGTCGCCGCCAAATGCTCGCGAACACGAATGGAGGCGCTACCACGGAGGCGCGCCGACGGAGTCGCCCCCACGGAGTCATGCCCTAGCCCGCATAGCTCTTGAAACTTTACTCAAAGTTTAATGTATCTATTGTTGTCCCCCAACTCCATATTGTATGGAAGAAGGTCGTACGTGCATCCCCTTCCCTCAACCAAGACTACCTCGCTCTAAGCCTCCATTCAAGCTCGCATTTCCCATCTCTGTATAGTATGATAATCTGTCGCTTTTATCGTTCCCTCGACTCTTCTAAAGACCGGACCCTATTGTCTTACAGAGAGTCGAGCCTAACAATGGCACCTGGAGCAACTTCTTTCTTTTGTCTCCACTGCATTTGAAACCCCTTTGTGTAGTCAATTAACCTATTCATGAGACCAACCAACAAAAGGCATATTCTTGTTTAGGGTCCCAGTTATAAATGTGTCTTATCATATTGCTAGTAGCCTAGTAACATGTGTCTCTTTTCGAGAATTCTCCATCTGAATTCTCTTGTAAATTGGATCTAAGAGTTTGAACAAGTTAAAACAGTAGAGATTTACAAATATGGACTAATGAAGATCAGATGATGCAAGGGTTAAGCATTCTAGATTTAAAAAAAGAAGGGCACAATGTAATGGGCGAGAATAAAGAGCACTGTAGAACCGGAGTTAAGTGAGAAGGTAATGTACATGGAGAGGAGAGTGTGATCAGTGCAGATATTAGAAAATTAAATCATTTTTCTCTTCACCTAGCCAACGGTTGATAAGTTGGCAGATTTCTAATTGACAAAATCCAATTTATGCAAATCCCAAATTCAGCAAAGATAGATGATAGTTGAGACCAGCACAAAAAAGTGAACAAATAAACAAACAACAATCAAGTTTATCCCATTTTAAGAGGGAGAGTGGAGCAACCAAGCAAAAGAATATTCAAAGTTTTTAAAAGGAAATATATTCAAAAGTTTCATATAACTAGCATTCTGATTTTCTAAAATCCACCATTCGTACTCAGTTGAAACTATTTTAGGGTTTAAAAGATAATTTTGAAAAGTAAACAACCATATAATCGGAGAGGTGAGTGTGATCAATACAGATATTAGAAAATTAAAATCATTTTTCTCTTCACCTAGCCAACGGTTGATAAGTTGACAGATCATTTTTCTCTTCACCTAGGCAACGGTTGATAAGTTGGCAGATTTCTAATTGACAAAATCCAATTTATGCAAATCCCAAATTCACCAAAGATAGATGATAGTTGAGACCAACACAAAAAAGTGAACAAATAAACAAACAACAATCAAGCTTTATCCCATTTTAAGAGGGAGAGTGGAGCAACCAAGCAAAAGAATATTCAAAAGTTTTCAAAAGAAAAAATATTCAAAAGTTTCATATAAATAGCATTCCAATTTTCTAAAATCCGCCATTCATACTCCAGTTGAAATTATTTTAGGGTTTAAAAGATAATTTTGAAAAGTAAACAACCATATAATCGGAAAAAAAACTGAAAGCACGTAATTACTCAAAACAATCTAGATCATGGTACCATGTTACTGCAAGAGAGCAAAAGTACCTTGCAAAGAAAATGCATGAGTGTCATTTTGCTGCTAGTGGCACGAGTTTCATTCAGTTTTAACAGGCTATCAAGACGAAATCCAACTGCCGATCCTGCAGTAATGAAACATGATCGTCAAACAACAAGAAATCAAGAGCAATGAAAGACAATACCCGCTAGAGGTGAAAACAGTACCTTTTGTTAGATTTAAGGATTATGGTGATTTAATTTGTTGCAAAATCAATTTTAGTTGTGATGAAAAATTTTTATATCTAAATTTTAGCATTACACATATTTCTACCTATATTGATGAAAATTAAAATGTCAAGCAGAAACTGAACTGGCAGTCTCTAGAGATAATATCTAAAAAAATTCAAAAAACCGTTTCTCGTATTAATTTGAATTTGAAATATCTTTTGCTTCCATAAAATTATAGCATGAACTACATCCAGATCTATATTTTCATATGCAAGTTTATTCTCTCAAGGTTTCTTCTAAAATTAGCCATATATTTGCCAAAACTCCCCAGAGGCCCAGTGTTAACATCTCTAATTTTCAGACAAGGGAGGTAATTCTCCTTTATAATTTACCAAACATCCCAACTTATTGTGCATATTATCTTGATAAACACACCAACAGTTTCCATAAACGTTAAAGATTCGTCCTTCATTCCGTAGTTACACACCATACAAAAAACATTCTACTTAACACATCCGCTACACAAGCCTACAGTTAACAGTTCAATTTTCGACCGTGTACAAGGAACAACTTCATTCTAGTATTGCTTTTTCAGATTCAAAGTTACTATCAGTATTCATTGAATGGCGAAAATTCTTCCGCTAGACTTTGGGTAATAACCACGTCAACTTTTTCATTTAGTTAACATTTTATCACAGGTGTTCAAACTTTCTTTGAAACAATGTCATCCAACATTTTTTTTAAAAAGAAAAGGATGTAGTCCCAAGATGAGTCATGAGACCCACCGCAATAAATTATATTAATGAGATAAAAACAGTATTACAATCATGTTTGAGTGAGAGCTTCATATTGACCCAACACATTTTCTGGGTAAAACACTTGGTCCTGAAAGATACATTCATTCGTTGCGCACCAGATGACACAAAGAAGCAAGAAGGCAGGGAACTATCTTCTTGGGAATGGCCACAATATGTTCTAATGGAGTTCCAGAAGTTTTTGTTGCTATCAGTAACAATCCATGGAATTTCAGCTCGCGAGCAGACCTCAGATGGTATCCGCAAAGGAAGAAAAGGTGTTCCATGTCTTCGTTACCTTCTCCACATTTGTTGCAAAGTAAATCTCCAGTATGAAGCAGTCTATCTCGATGTACTTTTGTAAGCAGATGACCATGTCGTGCAAGCCAGGCAAAAACCTTGATCCACTGTGGAATTTTGCTAATCCAAATGATTTTACAATCCCTGTTAAAAAGGTCATGAGTGATTTTTCTGATGTGCAGAGAACCGATATTCCATTTTTACAGAGAAATTGCCGCTAGCACAGATAAAATGGTCTCTACCATGAGTGGTACCAGCGAAATCCTTTAGATCATCTATCATCTCCAAGTACTCATGAAATCACTGCTATGAAAACGATGTTGTGAATGTTGGGAACCAGGAGTCATTTACACATGCGCTGCCAACCTCAAGTTCCAGTTCTCCGCAAGAGCAAATAAGCATGGGTATCTCTCATTGAAAGCTCCAAGACGGGTTCACTTATCTAACCAAAATCTAAAAGATTCCCCATTGCCAACCACAAGTCTGAGAGCCTCCCCCGTAATTAATAAATTCTGCAGAATTCCTATCCAAAGCAAAGAAGTGATCTGGATGTTGTTACCCACCAACACACCACGAATGCCATAGACTCTCTGCAACAGTATGCAAATCATGTCCTCAGACTTACCCCATAGTCTTAGGATACATTTAGATAGGAGTGTTTTGTTCATCGACTCAAGTATCAAGATTCCTAAACCAGCAGCATCCTTCGGCCTAGTCAAAATATCCCAGTCAACAAGATGTATGCATCCTTTCTCATGCCTTCCGTCAGCCCAAAAGAATCTATTCATCAAGGTCTCCATCTTCGTTTGCACTCCTACCCAAAGTGATGCAGCGTAGGGCCCACGTATAGGGCCGAATTATAAAATAAATTTAGTGATTAATTTTATTTACGTTTTTAAGTTGTTGCATTTTTATTTAAATAAAGAGATCGCGTGTGATCTCAATTAGTCTTAATTTGAATTTCAAATTAGGTAGTTAGTCGGTTAATTAGTTAGAGTTAATTTAGGATAATTAGTTATTTTCCTATTTTTGTAATCTCATCCCTCCTATATAAAGGGATGAGGGTCCATTGTGTTCAACAGTTCAAGATGTGATAAAATAGAGATTTATCTCTCTCTCCTCCCCCCTCTCTCTCCTTCTCCCCGCGTGATCTACACGTGTTCTTCTCCCAAACCCCTCGTATTCCCGACGAGTCTCTTCTCTCTTTCCCTCGCGGTCTACGCGTTTCTTCTTCTCTAACCCCGCGCATCCGGCGTGTCTTCTCTTCTCAACCCTTCCAGTTTCTTCTTCTCAACCCCTCTATTTTCTTCTACCATCGAAAAATCCACCGTCAAATCTATTTCCCGCGCCGCGCCGAATTCCATTTTGCATCAATTGGTATCAGAGCATGGCAACCGAATCGTCCCTACGATTCGACGATCCCGTCGCGCATTGGAAGATGCAATATGATTTGAGTTGCATATCTCATGATTCACGTTCACGCGCACGTCGACACAAGCTCATGAAGCGCCTTATGTCAAGCCTCAAGGTTCAAGCAATTCGTCAGGAGACGAATTTTTTAAAAGCGGAGGAGAGTTGATGCAGCGTAGGGCCCACGTATAGGGCCGAATTATAAAATAAATTTAGTGATTAATTTTATTTACGTTTTTAAGTTGTTGCATTTTTATTTAAATAAAGAGATCGCGTGTGATCTCAATTAGTCTTAATTTGAATTTCAAATTAGGTAGTTAGTCGGTTAATTAGTTAGAGTTAATTTAGGATAATTAGTTATTTTCCTATTTTTGTAATCTCATCCCTCCTATATAAAGGGATGAGGGTCCATTGTGTTCAACAGTTCAAGATGTGATAAAATAGAGATTTATCTCTCTCTCCTCCCCCCTCTCTCTCCTTCTCCCCGCGTGATCTACACGTGTTCTTCTTCTCCCAAACCCCTCGTATTCCCGACGAGTCTCTTCTCTCTTTCCCTCGCGGTCTACGCGTTTCTTCTTCTCTAACCCCGCGCATCCGGCGTGTCTTCTCTTCTCAACCCTTCCAGTTTCTTCTTCTCAACCCCTCTATTTTCTTCTACCATCGAAAAATCCACCGTCAAATCTATTTCCCGCGCCGCGCCGAATTCCATTTTGCATCACAAAGTAATCTAGTCGAGCAGAAAAATTTTGGGACGACAAACAGCACATGTTTTAGAAGCACCAACTTACCTCCTCTAGACAAAGCTCTCGTTCTAGCCAGACAATTTGCTTTCCATTCTTTCTAACACTGGTTTCCATTCTGAAGAGGAAATTCGACCATCAACTAAGGGAAGGCCCAAGTAAGTAACAAGTAGGCATCACAACTTGCTTTCCATTCTTTCTAACACTGGTTTCCATTCTGAAGAGGAAATTTGACCATCAACTAAGGGAAGGCTCAAGTAAGTAACAAGTAAGCATCATATTACCGAGAGCGCCTCCTGGATTTCCCCCTCTGAGAGACTAAACAGCACGAAAACTTACTTGTCTATGTTAAGCTAGAGCCCTGAGATGTCCCCAAACATATCCATAATATATGACGCTCTCCTTGCATGTTCTACATCACCGTCCAAGAAAATCATGGTGTCGGTCGTATATTGAATGATCGGGATAGATATCTCCTCAGAATGGAAGCCCCTACAGTGCTCCGTCTCAGTAGCAAGTCTCGTCATAACAGTGAAGGCATCCACTACAATGGCAAATAGTAGAGGGGCCAAAGGACAGCCCTTCTCTAACCTAATTCTTGGCAATGGCGACTCCTTCGCGTTTTGGACAGACAATTGGACGGGTAACGACTCTTTTGCATCATGCTTCCCTTACCTTTTTGTTTTAGCAGCAAACCGCGAGGCACGTGTAGTGTGGACTGCTTGACAAATGGGACACGGATGTCCTCTTTCCTGTCAGATTTCATGAACCAACATTTGGAGGATTTTCTCAATCTGCTGGAGTCCCTAAGTCGTATTAATGGTCCGACAGACAGAAGAAATCACTAGGTGTGCAAAGATAACATGTTCCCGGTGAAGCGAGCCTACAGAGCAGTGGATAGGTCATCAATTCAGTTGAAGACATTTTGGTCTGTGATTGCAACTTCATTGGGGATTAAAGCTTCCAAGCAAAATTAGCATATTTTTGTGTCCTTTAGACAAGCACATGCTGATAAAAGACCGTTGTGTAAGGCTATTGCAGGCTTAACTAATATGTGCCCCTTATGCAATCGGGAGATAGAGACGATGGAGCATCATTTTTTCCACTACGAGAGGTATTCCCCAACTTGACATGAGCTTGGTATAGATTAGGTTATTAGTGCAGATACTTTTTGGGACTATCTACATGCAACAAAATACAAACTAAAGAATGAGCTTTGTCTGCCTGTAGCAGTTATTCAGGCGTTGTAGCTGGCTAGAAATGGTACACTCTTTGCTTCTCAACGCTTTTATGTTGATAATGTAATTTCTCAAGTCAAGATTCTCCTCGAGTCTTGGAGTCTGTACACCATAATGTGTTTCCCCCTTTTTGGATAAAAAAAGAGTTTTGGAGCATTGGATAATGGATAATAGAGACCTTTGACTATTATTTGGACCATATGGTTGGCTTTCATTTTTAGTAAGATAGATTCTATGGAGAAAATGTAATTGAAGATACATAGACCAGTTCATATAAATATTGGGTGTAATAATTTATTTATGTGACGTGCATCATTTTTTGGGCATATATCTGTTTACCTTAAAAAATCTAGAAAACATAGGAAGCGGTTTCCCCTTCCTTGTAGCATCACAAATGAAATGACAACCTCAACTTGCATTGTAAGCTCATGAAAAACAAGATTCTATGTAATATATAAGTGGTGAACTAGTTGTAAGCACGTCAAAACTCGAATAGTAGCAGAAAATCTGAATTTTTTTAGGAAAGGATATAAGCTAAATGATCTCACAAGTAATTTGAGTCCTAACTCTAGGTATAACTCTAGGTAGAGAGTAAATATACATCCTTTAAGCACAAATGGCAGAAATCTGTTGATCAAGTAATTATCAACGACAACTGAATGGCATCTCCAGAAAAAGGTTTTGAGAAGTTTCTTCTGAACCAACAGAATATGTGCAATGTCAACAAGGGGGCATAACTTCTCATATAACCCCATTCTGTTGAAAGGTGCAAGGACCAAAAGAGTGACATAAGGTACCTTGAGAAACATAGAACATGGCCATGTCAAGCACAAAATCGGATATGAACCCCTTTATATATGAAAAAACAACGTATTTGACTCATTAAAGAAATGATTGATGACAATATCAATCAGAGACTAGTCTATCAAATAGATCCAATACAGTCTACTATATATTTTGCAAAAAACCAACTCAAAAGAAGCAGCTTGATAGATCTCCAGCCTACAAGAAAAGAATGTCCACTGATGTTTTCTCAACCAATATGTACACTCCAATGATGAAGGCGAAGAAGATTGGCATACACCTGAGAAATGTATGGCCACGAAGAAACACATGTAGGAGGTTGTTGAAAGATGTGGACCACAACTTTGACATCTAGATCATTTATTCAAGGCGGCAACAACAAGTGTGCGAAGATATGATAGCAACAGGAGGAGACCCACACGATGAATTGATGACTCTTCAAGAATATCTACATCTGAGTGGGGCTACCAAAGAAAATGACCATGAATAATCGGTGGATATTTGGTGGGATATCAAAACGTGAATCTAGAATCGCCATGTTGATATCATGTAGAAGGAAAATGAAATTAATGTATAGCATGGACCCTAGGGGTTATCGCTTATAGAGAAAAGAAACTTCTAACTACGGAAAAGGAAAATTAAATGATAGAAATCAAAGGATAAAACAAAAAAGCCTACTTCTAATGTTCATTTTTTAACTTCAATGAGCATGTGTCACAAAGTGATTGCGATATACATAAATTGAAAGATGAAAATCAAGCATATGAAAAATATTGATCGATGTATTGCCTCTAGCAGTTCCTTGATTCAAGACATTTCCGATGAAGAGGATCTTTTTCATGATCTCCTTCAATTTGACTGAATTCCTAACCTGAAAGTTCAGGAAGAAAATGTAATAACTACAACAAAAACAAATAATGCACTGGTTTGGTATAACACAAGAATACCTCTTCGCAGGTGGAATTAACAATGTTCAAACTCTTTCTAAAATCTACAATCTGTAGAAAAGCCAGAACAAATGTCAAGTGCTGCCGGGCAAATAATAAATATACTAAAGAGATAGTACGATAACCTGCGAATTAAACTGAATTTTGAAAGCGAAAACTCTCAGCTTGGATTCTACCCGAGGAACTTTCATCAATTCCAGAAAAAACTGCATTAATGAGTAAAAACACGAATACATATTCAGACGATAAAATCGGGACAGATGTATGATAATAATACACCAAAACCACTATATATGGCTGATGCAGGTCTAAATAAAAAGTTAAAAAACCTTATGTTAAGTTTAATAATGCATACAGGTTTCTGTAAATTACGGTAATATTTGTCTTCTAAATTCAACTCTAAGATGAATCCAATATTGTAAGTAAACATGGGGGAAGGAATCTTCCAGAAAAACACGGGACAAAGGAAAGGAAACAATTTGATATGCACCATAACTGCTTCAAGAGAACTAAGAGTTATCCGCAAAATTTTCATAAATATGGTAGTTGTGATGTTAGAAATAAAAAATTCAATTTAAATCAAAAAAAACATAAAGCTGAAACACTAGCAGTTATATTCAGAGATATCAGATCTCACAATGGCAAAGAATTAATGACCACAAATCTCCAACATATCACATAAGACTTGTGCAAGCCTTATTCTACTATTCTGTGCAATTTCATAAGGAAAATTTGCCTTTGTCACATGTGAGCTATACAATAAAGCCAGCACATGCATTAAGTTTTATCGAGCCCCGACTCCTAAAGACTCACAATTAGAAACAAATTCAAGGAACTGAATATTAAAACTAGTACGTACCTGCTCACATTTCCCCAGATTGTCCTTGTCCCCCGTGTAGTTCTAACAGAAATAATATATAAGAAGTAAATTAAAGGAAATCAGAATAAAAAAAGTTGGCTAATGTTTATACTGCAAACCTTGAGTTGTTCCATCTCCTCCTTCGTTGGACAGAATTTAATTAGATTTTCCACTTGGTCAATATCTAAAATAGACTCATCCATTGCAAGAGCTGCATTCTGGAAATAACAATTGTAAGAAAAACTTTGACATTAGCAGAGTTAGCTATAATCATCTGTTCAAATACACGGTATAAATCAACGTATGTAACTCACAATTTTTTTCAGCAAATAAGTAATCCCAATTTATAAATCAGCTCATATAGGACATTTAAATCGAGTAACCGGAGGCTAAAATTATTGCATGACTTGTAACGATCCAGGCATACATGATTTTACGTTCTCCATCTATGATGCACACCCTACAACTGAAGTAGATAAATAAATCATCTTCCCATGAGGATCTTGATAATATTTTTTTGGCCTTTCCTGTCTATGGAGCCCCCAAGGAAACTGAAGCCTTACATGCATTTCCACCTGTGCAAATAAGTTATTGGTTCTGTTTTTAGAAAAGAGAAAAATATTACGAGATCCAGTCATTGTCTCCTCAGAGGTTTATATAGTACGAAATAAGAGGTCCTGTGCAACAAAGTTATTGGTTTTTTTTCTGAAAAAGAGAACAACCTTACTGCTACAAGGTCCAGTCATTGGCCTCCTAAGAGAATTGCATAGTATGGAAAAAGAAGTTTATTCTTAACCGTTTTTTATAGAATATGGAAACATTTTTCCACCAAATGCTAGTCATGAGTGCCTCGTCGTGATTGCATAAGTGAAAATATCGATGACGCTTCTATCTTTATAATAGATATGAAAGATATTTATCATGTCAAAAAATATTAATTAATGATTAGGTGCAGAATTGGCAAGAAGGGCAGATTGCACGCTTATATGTTGCACATATCTGGAACACAAATAATGATAAATAAATTTATTTACAAGAAGCAACAAAAATAGCTTACCATCATATCCGAAAGAGGCATCTTGACTTTTGTAAGCATGATTTCACAATTGTTGGCACGTCGTAGATCGACCTGGCAGTAGCACACATATAACTATCATGCTTATCAGAGTTTCAAAAAAAAAAACTATCATGCTTATCACAAATACAAGAGTCAATTCATGGACTGATGATAACAAAAATACAAAACTTGAGAGAAGCAAATCATGCATACCTTATGGCAATAATAATAGGCTATCTAGTCTAAGACAGTGAGAAATGAGTTCAACTTTTTAGAAGCCAAAGGACGACAGCAAGGTAGTTGAGGGTAGGAAGTGAACCGTGAATCTTACGCTAGGTCTATCAAGAATGAGGACGAATGAATACTGGTAGCTAGTGATGATTTAAAGTCAAGATAAAAGAATAATTTCGTTAGGCTTTTATGAGAATTGTGTTACCATGATCAGCCTTGGAAGCTTGCAGATTATGGAACCAACATAAATCGTGCTTGATTTTTTTGAAAGGAAAAAGGGTGTGACGTCAAGGAAACCCCCACCCAAAGAATCTTCTACAAATCCATGAATAGAGCTTGATATTAACAAGATCGAGGTGAGGAGGTTCTAGAAATTATGGATACCGGAAAAACAGTATGGCCGGATGACATAGCCATGGATATTAATAGGACTGGACGATATTAGCATGAATGTTAGGAAGATATTGAGAAGACGGCAATACATGACTTATGGTGTTATTCGATGTTATTTGACAAAGTAAGAAATTTTCAAACAAATTGCAAAAGAGGTATCTTGATATTTTACAAAATTACTATAGAGTATCAAATTGATGACTTGCGAAATGAAGTTATGGGAGAGGATAATTGAAAGGAAATTAGCATGACCTTCCAAGGTATCAAGGAACTAGTCTAGCTTTGTCGGAAACTGAAAGAAAAAGAAAGACGAAAGAGTCGCATCAGACACTGAGGTGGTCAGGGTGACTATCCTATTCCACAGGAGGACCTAATGGTCATGAAATCCATCTCAAGGATTACAAGCACTGTGGGGTCACATATAGGCCTACTAACTCACACAAGTACCGACAATAATCAGTGTGGAAATAAATAAATAGTAGTGTAACTGGGTCTAGAGAGATCTAATTATCCAACCAAATACATAACTTTAATACTATTCAAGTTGGAGCTGAAAAAGCTGCATCTTCGTGCAAAAAAAAAAAGCACGACATGTCTTCACTCGATATATTTTCTGGTGCTGGGAAGACAATGCTCAAATAACTCTCTCTCCTATACAGAACTCAGAGAAACGAGCATCACCCACATGGAAATCTTCAAAATAGCTACCATGGTACAGGGACCTCAAAAGAGTGAATCTCTCTCATAGAAAGACCACAAGATGGATTCTCTCACATAAAAACCTCAAAGGAGAGATCCTATATTGGGAGCCGAGAACAATATGCATGGAAGATGATTATCTATTGGGCAATCGTCAAGCAAAAAAAAAGTGTATTCGCATAATCTCCCACTACCGTTTTTCTTATACTAGGCTAAATCATAAAAGTAGCCGACCAACTTTGGAGAAGAAACAAGTGTGGAAACAATCTTGATTTGAAAGTGCTCGACGAGGTCCATCAAAGGAGTCTCGGCAATTATGTGATGCCTTAATAAGAAAGATTAAGCTTTATAATGTGTAATGGATGCATTAGTGTTAAAATTCCCAAGTTCTTTTCAATTTTTTGAGTGTTTTTATTGCTTAGTTCCCTTCAAGGACATTCTTGTTATTTTCACATTGCTTCTCTATATAATGAAAGGCCGGAACTCTTTGAAAGAGGAATACATACATCGTTTATCTCACTTTGGTATCAAAGCATGGGTCATAGACTATTAGCCGAGATACATTATTGATCTTCCTTCCCACAAAATGGCATATTTATCTATCATTGAAGTCCGAACAGACTTTGTGTGATGCTTCGATGATCAATCTGCCCTTGGGTTGATCGTGGGCATCCAGTCATGCATGTTCTCGCACAAACATCATATATATAGCGACCTCAATAACTATTAGCAGATCTGGCCCTCCTAGTGTCAAGGCATTTGCCGGATCACTTCCTCTTTGCCTCCAACTGTGAAATCTTCGAAACTCAAGAAGTGTTGCTCTCCTTCCAGCAACCATTTCGAGGTGCTCCAATACCATTAGGTGACTTCGCGTTGATCTACCTGGTTGTGGGGTCTCAGTGACCATACCATCACCTCCAGTCAAGCCGTGGCCACTCTCCGCCGACCATTCCAGCAACCATAAATATTCAAATTGCTAAAATTTCTTTTAGAAGAAAAGGGGGTGGCCATCTTAGGTAGTGGTAACCAAGAAGCTCAAATTGCTTGATATAATTTAAACTAAAAAAGTATGTACTAGTAAATTCTTCTTGTAGTGTTTCTATCCTTTGAATATCAAAGTGCTTCTAAGTTGACCAACCTGAAGTGCCCCTAAAAGTGAAGATCTATATATTGGAAATCACAGAAAGAGGCTGGTGATGCGAGCCTTCATGACATGTTTTCTTCTAAACTTGTCATGCTACTGTCCAATATGCAAGAGGAAATAAAGGATATCGACCAGTGCGTTAGCGGTGTTAGTTGCATTTTGGAGGTTTAGCAGAACATCAAGTTAGAGTGGTTGGACATTTCAAGCTACAAATATTTTTGAGAAGCTTTGATGCATCAATACCCTCAGTCGCTCCCGAAGGTTCCATCAACTACTCAACCCTTGAAGACTGATCACCAAGACACCCAACCTCTACCACTGAAGATCTCGTCGCATGCGACCATGGCCCCAATGTCCTCCCCTGCCAGTGAACTAGAAAACCTCCAAAGGTATGTCTTGCAGATAGAGAGAGAAAGAGGCGCCGAACCTCTGGTAATAAAATCATGCTTCTTACGTTCCTTCATCGCTGCCCCAATGTTGACCAACACTCCGGGGGGCAACTTACAAGCTCCATAACAGCATGCTCAGGCACCACGTTGTGCCAGACCCACCCAGGAAACCAAGGTCCACATGTGTCAATCATCTAGGGCATTCAGTGCCAAACAACGAATCTAGGAGCAAGTCAGAGTACCCATCTATCAGTTCAGAAGAACCCGCTTTTGGGAACTCATGTATAGGGGTGTCAGAGAAGAGAGGAAGCACATAGCATATGGTGTTGGCAAACACTCCAACAACAACTGAAAGGTGGTACGACCCGGCACATACACAACCTCAAACATTCGCGCAAATGTGCACCCTTCAACCATGATCACAGCATCGATGCCCTCTCAGGGGTGAAGCCCATCCAAAACGAGGGCAACCACTTTAGCAAACCTAGTCAACGCACTCTATAAACAGTCGATGCGACGCAAAGTGAACGGCATCCTGAAAACGTGGAACATCCTGTTGAGCTCCCGAGCCAGAGCCCCATCTTGGAAAAGCGGTCACCCCTAAACAACACCAGAGACAGACGTGTCGGCTGCCAGCAGAATTCTCTCTTGCGTTGCTGAGAGCCCACGCACACAAACTGGCATCGGTCCCAAGGGAACATCCCCCAAAAAGTGTTTAACAAAGAAGGGCCCAAGGCATCCTCCAATTCGTTCCAACAAGTTTCCATCAGACACTAAAGCAATCAAATACGTGTACAACTAGCCTAGGGACCCATCTGTGTCTTTTAAAATTGATTGATGCTGCATGGCACGCACCCTCAGCCTCGCGTCAAGGGGTGCTCAAGAGCGCCAGACCTTGCGAATCCGACAATCCCAGCGTCATTGTCCCCGAATAACACGCTTGAAGCACTGGAGATTCAGCTCCAACGTCCAACGACGGGGCTTGCGATGCCACACAACCTTCCACGGCCAAGTGCCCAACATTAGCATTCTATACCTGAACCGCACCCGAAGCTATCTGATCTCCAGCCCTAGCACCAACCAGCCCCGAGCCAAAGCATCCGGCTCCATCAAACGGAGACTGTAAAGGCCCAACGACACCTAATTTCGACAACGTAGCAGCACCAGCAGTCGGTGGAGAACCGAACCCACTGGCGGAGACAGTAAGGCACCTAGAACAATAGTCGCAGCCACCAGTAGCGGTCTCACAGGTGAAGGAAAGCAAAACGGAGACCTAGAGCCCCCATGCGGAGGCCCGGCTCTGTGAAAAAAACCCTAGGATCCCGTGTAAAGCCCTGCAGCCAGGCAACAACTCCAGGGAGAGGTCCAGCTTTAGGCAGAGCCGCCTACGACGACGCCCCAGCTCGTATTCGTATTCATTTTAAATTGAATTCATGCGGATATGGATATCACTTTGACATTTGCAAATATTCGCATTCATATTTGATATTCCTATCCATTTTAGTACATAATAGTCATAGAATTATCTGTAATTGTGTATAACAATAAATTATGATTGCATTCACCATTGTTGACATAAAACAACAAAGACTTTCCCACATTACGTAGGGTCGGCTACATGGAATCTTTGCCTCCATTTAGATCTATCTTAGGTCATTCTCAGGCTTAGATCCAAAAGCCCAAGATGCCTTCGGATAGTCTCATTCCAACGCTTCTTGGAGCTTCAGCGCCCTCTCTTAGCTGGCTCAACATCCCAAAACTCACATCTTCTAACGGGTGCATCAGTCGACCTTCTTTACAAATGGCCAAACCATCTTAAGCAGCTTTCTCTCATCGTATCCTCTATCAAAGGTACACCAATTTTCCTATCACATCATCATGAACCTGATTTTACATGTATGACCAGTCATCAACACTAGCACTTTCATTTCTGCTACTATCATTCTCTGTGCATGCCTACGGTTCGCATGCCAACATTCAGATCCATAGATCATAACAGGTCTCACGGTTGCTTTGTAAAATCTCCTTTTGATTTTCGAAGGAATTTTCTTATCACATAGAACAGTAAAGGCTCCTCTCCACTTTAGCCAACATATATTTACTATATGAGTAACATCTCCATCGATTACAAATGGCCAAACATTCCAACATTTCTTGGACCTTCCTCACCTCTCCTAGCTAGCTCAACATCCTAAAACTCGCATCTCCTCACCGGTGCATCAGCTTACCTCATTTGCAAACGGTTAACCACCTTAAGCAATTTTCTCGCATCTTATCCTCGATCGGAGTTACAACAACTTTCCTTCTGATTGCATCATTCCGAATCCAATCTTTGTGTAAGTGTGTCTATACATCTACCTTAACATATTCATTTTTGCTATTGTCGCTCTTGGCACAAGTCTATGGTTCACATGCCAACATTCAGATCCATAGAGCATAGCAGGCTTCACGACAGCTTTGTAAAACTTTCCTTTGATTTTCAAAAGAATTTTGTTATCACATAGAACAAAAGGGCTCCTCTCCACTTTAGCAAAAAAGGTAGCAAAGGAAGTTGCGGACGAATAGTTAGAATATTGGTACTTTGATTGGCGAATCGATGGAGATAATAGATACAATGGAAAGAAGGAAAATTCAAATCTATGTCTCCAAGAGACAAAATGGGTTGGAGAGAAAGCAAGGGAGATCGAGAAGATAGGCTTTAAACTTTGTTATTCATGTAAAGATAAGGGCAGAAATGGTGTTGGACTGATTGTTCGTAAAGATTTGAAGGATTGTGTCGTTGAGGTACAAAGATTCGGGGATCGGATTACTTTCTTAAAAGTAGTGCTCGAAGAAGAGATTCTGAATATCATATCAGTTTATGCACCGCAAATTGGTTAAGATGAAAGGAGTAAACAAGCTTTTTTTGGATGATTTGGATAAGATTATGCAAGGAATCCTGCAAAGAAAGATGATTTGCCTAGGTGGAGATCTTAATGTGCAAATGGGAAAGGATGCTTCAGGTATGTTCGTTCATGGAGGGCATGGATTCGGGACAGAAATGAAGAGGGAAAAGTCGTTCTGGATTTTGTGAAGGCTTATGTAGTTCATGGAGGGCATGGATTCGGGACAGAAATGAAGAGGGAAAAGTCATTCTGGATTTTGTAAAGGCTTATGATCTTTTCATAGCAAACGCTCTCTTCAAGAAGAGGGAGGAGCGTTTAGTTACTTATAAGAGTGGCCTGACTAGAACACGGATAAATTACTTTTGTTGAGGAGAAGAGATCGGTTGTGTTGCAAAGATTGCAAAGTATGCTCAGATTACTTTTTAGAAGACTGGCATCTGTGGAGGCGAAGCCTAGGGTGTGCTCGGATCACAACCCTATTATGTGGCGGTCGGGAGAGTCCCTTGTTCAGCGGGGTCTTTTCAGATATGAGAAATGCTGGCTGCAGGAACCTAACTTCCGGGAGGTGGTGACGTCGCATTGGAGGGAGACGGTAGTATCTGGCTCTGCTACGCAGAAATTCTACGCCAAGCTCTGCTCTTTGAGAGTGCGACTTGCGGCTTTTAAGAGGGAAACTAGGGAGGCGAGGGCGGCGGCCAAACTGGAAGCGGAAGCGACCATCCATTTGCTGGACGCACTGGAGGATAGCAGATTACTATCTACCGAGGAGCTCGCTACTCGCGCCGAGGCCCAAAGAAGACTATTTCTGGAGGAAAAGAAACGCATTGCGGAGTGGAGGCAAAGGTCAAGGATAAGGTGGGTTAGGGAAGGGGATGCAAACACCTCTTTCTTCCATCGTTGTGCTAATGGGAGGCGTAGATCTAATTCATTCCGTTCTATTACTATCGATGGAAGAAGCGTGGAAGAAAATGGTGAGATGGGCACGGTCATCTCCACTACTTCAAGCTTATGACCTCTACAACTATTCCAAGAAGATGGAGGTGGCGGGGTCGGAGGTCCAGGTCGGTGGAAGGGGACGCCTGCGAGAACTTGATCCGTGTTGTCTCTCTGGAGGAGCTGCGGGACGCGGTATGGGATCTCAACGATGACGCGTCGCCTGGCCCAGATGGGTTCTCGATCTCCTTCTATAAGGATTTTTGGGACGTTCTTGGGGCGGAGGTTCTGGGGGTTGTGAAAGAGTTTTGTTCAGGTAACGTGGGCTTTGATAGAATCAACCGTGCCCACCTTGTTCTTATTCCGAAGTCGTCGGCGGCTTCTTCGATCGGGGACTTCAGGCCTATCGCCGTATCCAATGCTCTATACCTGATCACGGCGAAGGTCTTTGCCCGTAGGCTGAATGTTATCCTCGGGAACCTCATCTCTCCGGCCCAGGCGGCTTTCGTCCCCGGTCGTCAGATCTCTGACTGCGTCTCGCTCGCGTTTGAGATTATTGCTGATTGGCGAAGGGGGGGCACTAGCGCCATTCTTTGGAAGGTGGACTTTTCTAAAGCTTACGATACTCTGGATTGGAGATTCCTGTGGAGCGTGCTCAAGAGAAAGGGCTTCCCCGACATTTGGATCACTTGGATGCGACGTTGCATATCTACGGCGTCTTTTTCAGTACTGGTCAACGGGAGCCCGGAAGGGGGCTAGATTCAACCTCGCAGGGGGGTACGCCAGGGGTGTCCCCTCGCGCCTATGTTATTCATTCTCGTTGCTGATGTCCTTTCTGACATGGCGGAGGGCGTTGCGACTCACGGGCTGACTAGGGGCTTCTCGAAGGAGGGGTTGGAGGTCCTGATTGCCCAATACGCTGATGATACTCTATTCTTCATTGAGGGGGGCATCGAGGAGGCTACCGGCATAGCGATGACACTTGAGATTTTCTCGGAATTATCGGGCCTGCGAAGAACAACTTGAAGTCGGTTTTCATCCCCTTTGGGCAGGCGGAGCTTGCTTCGGATAATTTGGAGACGGCGTTGGGTTCGGGGAGATCCTCCCTTCCTCTTGAGTACCTTGGCACCCCTTTGTCGCTAGGGCGAACTCGGATACGAGATTGGATGAGGGTGGTGGAGAAGATTGAGGCGAAGCTCGCGGGATGGAAGGCTGCGGTCCTCTCGAAGGGGGGTCGGCTGGTGCTATTGAAGTTTGTCCTTTCATCCATCCCTATTTTCCTTCTCTCCAACCGCAAGATGCCTAAGAGGCTGCGGGCGCGGCTGGAGAAACGAATGCGTGCTTTCTTATGGGCCAACGGTGCGGCCGGAACTAGGGGGATACATTTGGTGGGTTGGAAGGAGGTCCTGCGTCAGAAGGATGACGAGGGCTTGGGGGTGAAATCTCTTGAACAAATGAACGAGGCTCTTCTTTTAAAATGGGCTAGCAGAATCTGGGGACCGGGTAATGACCTGACGTGCACTGCGATTCGCAAAATTTACGACGTCTCCGGAGTCCCTTCACCAATGGTCTTTGGCGGTGACTCTCCCACCCCGTTTTGGCGCAGCGTGGTGAAGGCCTTTGCGAGCAACCTCGCCCTTTTTAGGCCTGTTCTCGGCCAGGGGGATTCCTTCGCTTTTTGGACTGATGATTGGTCGGGGGTGGGGCGCTGCGCTCTCGTTTTCCCCAGCTGTTTGCGATTGCAGGTGATAAATCTTGCTCGGTTGCCTCTTGCTGGAGCGATGGCCTCTGGTGCCCCATCTTCGCGGCCTCCCTTTCTGATCATAGGTTCGACGAATTCCTGGCGTTACTGGAATCCCTTCGGGAGGTGTGTCCGCCTGGTGTGGGCAGGGACCACTGGGCGTGGAAGGAGGACTCCTTCTCGGTGAGAGGGGCCTATGGTGCAATTTCTAGACCTCCCCCGGCTGGTTCGGAGCTGCTTTCCAGAGATTGCTCGCTGATCTGGGGTCTGAAGCTCCCGGAGCAGATTGGCTTTTTTCTGTGGCTCCTTAGGCGTAAGCGACTGATGACGAGGGATAGATGCATGAGGCTGCTCGGGGTAATTTCTGATAGGTGCCTTCCATGCAACGCGACGATCGAATTGATTGAACACTTATTTTTCTCGTGCCCCGTGGTAACTCAGGTCTGGCTGGATTTGGGACCGGTATGGTGCAGCAGCGGTGACTTCCTCTCTTTTTGGGATTCGGCCCATGCCAACGTTCATAGACCACGGAGGGAGCGGGTTATCCCGATGGCCATTCTCTGAGCGGTCTGGAGGGGAAGAAACGACCTTCTTTTTTCGGGCCAACGTTTTTACAAAGAAAATGTGTGTGTGTGTTAGTTAATCGGCTGCTTGACGACTGGAATCTGTAATGGTTGGGGTGCGGTGCTTGTTGACTCGGTTGTTCCTGTTATCTTTTTCTTTCGTTTTTAATATATTTTGGGGCGGACACCACTGAGTGTTTCCCCCTACCTTTCAGACCTCAAAAAAAAAGATTGCAAAGTAATCCCAAGAGAGAGTTTGACCCCCCAACATCGCTTGTTAGTCATGGATGTGCAAATAAAAGGGTTGGTAAAGAGAAGTTCCAAGATCACTAGAACTAGATGGTGGAATCTTCAATCGAAGCAATCAAGCATCAGGGAAAAGATTTTAGAAGACTTATCTTGGGATTTTAATGGAAGTGCAAATGAGATGTGGGAGGCAGCAGCATCTTGTATCCAAAGGGAAGCCAAACAGATGTTAGGCGAGTCAAAGGGAGGAGCTCCAGGCCAAAAGGAGTTGAGGATGCAAGAAAAGCTTAAAATTAAAATAGCATACTTTAAAGCTATGCCTAAGGATAGAACAGATGAAATTGTCACGAACTACAAAACAGCAAAGAAGGAAGCAAAGAAGACTGTAAGCGAAGTAAGTCAAAAGTTTATGAAGTTTTGTACAAAAATCTCGACTCTAAGGAGGGCTAGAAGGATATATTCAGGTTGGCCAAAGCAGAGAAAGAACCATCAAAGACCTTTCTCAAGTGAGACGTATTAAAGATGATGGACATATGCTTGTTACTCAGAAAGATATAGAAACTAGATAGAAGCAGTATTTCCATAAGCTTTTCATTGGGAAGGAAAGAGAGAGATCACTTTAGGAGATCTAGCTAGTAGTGAAAGTTACTTGAATCAAGCAAGCTATAGACGAATACAAAGGGAGTAGAGGAGGCTTTGACGATTATGAGGCTGGGAAAAGGTGTAGGATCTGATGACATTCCTATAGAAGTTTAAAGAGTTTTAGGTGAAAGTGGTTTGAGTTGGCTTATAAATTTACTCAATGTTATTTGGCGAAGCAAGAAGATGCATGAAGATTTGTGGAGAAGCATCGTGGTGCCTCTTTATAAGAACAAATGAAACATTCAAAATTGTATGAACTATAGGGGTATCAAGCTAATAAGTTACACTATGAAAAATTGGAAACGTGTGCTCGAAAGAAGGGTTGAGGCAAGTTTCCAAAGTAAAAGAAAACCAATTCGGATTCATGCCAGGTCGCTCAACTATTGAAGTCATCCACTTGCAGAGGTGAACAATGGAGATTTATAGAGCTAAAAGGGAGAACCTCCATATGATTTTTATTGATTTAGAGAAGGCATATGATTATGTCCCACAGGAGATATAGTGAAGAGCTTTGGAGAAGAGACGAGTACATTCCCTATACATTAACCTCCTAAAAGAAATGTATATAGGGCCTCATCTTTTGTAAGGATACAGTCCGGGAAGACTAACTATTTTGACATCGACATTGATTTGCATTAAGGTTCAGTTTTGAGTCCATTCCTTTTTACTTTGATTATGGACGAGTTGACAAGTCACATTCAGGATTAGATATATTGGTCTATGCTATTCGTTGATGATATTGTGTTAATTAATGACACTAGAGATGGAGTAAATGAGAAGCTTGATGTCTGGAGACATGCATTGGAGACTAAAAGATTTCGTATAAATAGGGTTAAGCTAAATACATGGAGTGCACTTTTGATGGAAGCAATAGTGAAGGAATCGGAGAGAAAACTTGTGACAATAACATTTAGACGAGATATCCTTTTAGATATTTGGGATCTATTTTGCAACATGATGGGGAAATTGATGGAGATGTTACTAATAGAATAAATGCAAGTTGGCAAACGTGGAGAGGAGCCTCTAATGTTCTCTGTGATAAGAAAATTCCTTGGAAAATCAAAGGAAGGTATTCCAAAGCAGTCGTGAGACCTGCTATGCTATATGGATCAGAATGTTAGCATGTAAACCATATACATGTGCAGAGAATGGTTGTAACAGAAATTGTGAACCCCCTAGGATCCGGGTACCCGTTTACACACATTTCGCGTTACAACATTCATTCGCATTAGATCGCATAAGCTACGGAAAAACAGGGAAATTTTTCGCGCGGATAATTTTCCACATGACATTCACAATCATAACCACAAGTTATTAGAACAATTGTCACCAAAATCTTATTTCATTAACTTCCATATATTTCACATGTACAAAGTCTGATAGTACATACAGTATATCCCAAAAATCTGACTGAAGAGAAAGAAACATGATACAATATAAATTGAACAAAATTGGCACAAAATAAACCATACCGTTGGGTATAAAATTTATCTCCTGAAATCATTAACCCGCTACTGTGCTAAAGGCTTCTTGCCTGCCATGCGTGCAAGGAAGAAAAGGCGTCAGCGGGTGCTGGTACTTCCCATAAGTTTATATAAAAATAACAGGCATTTATTATTTACAAAAGAAAGCAAGTAGAGAGGCATGAGCAACTCAAATTTAAAATTTAATTCTACTTGCAAATGTAAAAGGTTTCCAAATTTTTAGTAAGAACATCTCATGATCAGCCCTTATCCCCACATTTCCCACATAAGCATATTTATATTGTAACTAATTGATCATAGTAAGTATATTTCATTCTCATATTGCTTAGAGGTCATATTTGTGGATTTTGATGATAGAAAAGATGAGATGAGAAGATCTAATGATTTATTAAATTCTTAAGTCTAGTGGATAGTCTGTGGTCTTGATTCTTGTGAAACCTCACACTATGACTCTAAGACTAGGGGAATGTCTTAGGGTTGGGGTGCCTCCGTAGGCATGCGGTGTTGTATAATGCATCCTAACTAAGTTCCCAACACGTCCACTAGCTTAATGAGATTTCGAATTAGATTTAAAGTCTTTTCCATTTACTCAACTTTAATTGTAATCCCTTAAAACCTCAAGTGCAACTGTCTCAGATATAACTCCCGATGATGTAGATATAGAAATGGATGATCTGGATGTAAAAATCAATCCCTTCAAACCTCAGTACAACAGTCTCAAATGTAACTCTAGATGATGAAGATATAGATATGGATAATCTGGATGTAGAATCGCCAAGTCTGTTGGCGAAAGAAAAACTCAAGCGGTGAAGAAGCCAACAAAAGGGCTCTTCCGTCTCGCCCCCTAATTGGAAGGACGGTCCAATAGAGGGATAGGTCTACTCCCAAACTACGCCACTGAGACGGGTGAGAGGGACTTCCCGGGAAAAGTCACTCTAGAAAACAGCCCGACCGGTAACGGGCAACCGAGCTCGTACGTAAAACTGAAAAACCAGGATCCCCCGCCTGGGCATCCTAAAAGACAGGGTCAGCGGAACTGGTCTAAAGTCTGGATCCCAACGAGGCGTAAAAACACTGCGAGCTCGCGTAAAAACCGAAAAGGGACTGGGATCCTAGACCCGCGCACTTGGCGGCCGCTGCCCAAACTGGGCTTCCTATTCTTCCGCCCAGTTGAGGGTCACCGCGCCCTCGCACGGTCAGGTATAAGGGTTTCCATGACCGGCACTATTGATTATTAGTCATCAATACTTCACCTTTTTTTTTACTACTCAAAATTTTCTTGGCATCTCTTGTCAATATCGATTCTCCCTTGTAAACACTTACTTGATTACCTAATCCATTTTCAACCTCTTCTATGGATAACCTTTCAGATCTTGGTATGTTTTCACAGTTAATCGTTAGTGACATAAATCAATAGTAGTTATACTCATGGACCAATTGATTGAAGATATTATCATAAAGATCTTAATCTTTCTTTTACTAATAGTTATTTTACTTTGATCCTCCTATTAACTTCCCCATTAAGCTTGTACCCGTATAATAGTCTTATGGATGCTTGTGATTGTCCAGAAATTCCCTATGTTACTATAGTATCTAAAACCTTCAGTCCAATAATCTGCTATCTTCTAGGAGTGGTTGTGTAGACTCCCATACAAAGCCAATGATTAGTATGAACTTGATACTTGGGCCTGTTGAGTGTTTTTTTTTAATATACGTCTTTCACTTTATTTCTGAATACTTGGGTACAAATGTAATCATTTGGTCAATACCCTGCATATTCTTTCAATTACTTTATTAGTAACACTTTGGTATACATATCATAGATACATGTTATTTCCTGGCTTTATTTGGTAAATTTTTCACCTATAATTTAATTAAGTGTATATATATATTACTTTGCAATTAACCCAGCTTTGTTTTCAAGTTTAAGACTGTTTTATTCAAGTATATCTTATATTTTATATTAGTTGACTCTAATTGAGTCACAATTTGGGGAAATCTCAAACAACCCTTCCACTGGTGATTACGAAGAGGTGATCCCATGTATTCCATAGACCTAAAGAATGATAAATAGTTATTGAACAGTAACTATCTTGTTATGACGTTGGTCGAAGTGGTTCTGTTGGTTTCACTAAGACATTTATAATGCACGCATTAAGTAAATTTACTTATTTGTAATCAAGAGGGTAGAATGATACAAGAGATCTAAGGAATATTTATACTGGTCGGATTACTGGGTATCACAATACCGAAATTTTAATCAATAATATAGTGTAGGAAGTAGAGCATATATTCGATCTATTTGGTGCTTAATTATCCAGTAATCTGAAATCCAGCATTTATCATTATGGAGACAAAATTTTCAAATCACAACTATAATCACATCTTGAAGCAGAAGTACTGCAGTATTCCCTATCTTATAGATAACTAATAGTGTTCATAGATGAGAACTATTAAGGTGCATGCAACCCTGCCTTCCAGAATTTAAAGGAACCTTCTAACAGTATCCACATGAGAACTAAATTTGCAACATGACCAGTCCTAGAGACATTATTGGCCATATAATTGTTGACCATCGATAAAATTTGGGAAGCACTAATTTGAGTGATCTTGAATTGAAAGATGAATCAAGATGGTAGTGACGCCAAAGAGAACCTTTTCTTCCCATTACACAATACACTAGGAGATAAACATCAAATTGGGAATTTAATCACGAAAAACCCATGCATAATAGTAAGAGGAGATTTAGTTTATAGATTTTAATATTTAGATTACATGTAAGGCAACAGGGAAGGAAAAGATTGTGCATGTATGTCTTCAAAAAAGAGGACTGAAATTTGTACATAAGGATCCCATTTTTTTCAGGATAAAATCATCCAATATGCATGCTGGAAACTGGAATCAAGAACAACAAGAAGAGGGTTATATGTGCATGTATGGCAGCAATAGGAGGTTGAGATAGGAATGTACCTTGATCTTCAAATAAAGATCAATTAACATGCAGAAGGGGACTGATTTGGAGTAGAGAAACATCTCCAATGGTGCAGCCAATGAAGAGCCTGGAGATTCCAGCAGTTGCTGGACAGCAACAGGGAGTTGAAATTTGGGGCTTTCTAGGGGAGTAGCTCCAGCTGCAGCTGCGGAAGAAAACAATAATAGCTTGACCAACCTCAAGGGCTTCAGGAGATCAGCAGATTTGGAGCTTAACTGAAGCAGCAATGGCTGGAAGATAGAGCTGAAGGCTCTCGTTGGGAAAGAAATGCGAAAGAAATGGGGAAAGAAAGGGTTTTCTTGGGGTCTATATATATAGGAGAGAAGGGGAATAAAAGGGTGACGCATAGAAAATCCTTTGTTGCCATTTGTAGGCAAAAAGAACTATACGTGGGAGGTTTGGACTGTGCAGTACTGTTGTACTGTGTAATAATAATTTATTTATTTTTACAAAAGATTCTTTAGTTGTTATACTTTAAATGGACCGTATTCGCGCATCGGGTGTCGGATTTCGACGTGCAACATCTCGAATTGATCGTCTCTGAATGATGATCAATATGAGTATAATATTGATATATTTTCGGTCGGGTTTGGATGTCCGAAATTTTCGAGGTACGGTTTCGATTTCGGATTAAATTTTGTAGTTTAAAATATCAAACGACCTCCGATTGACGAACGGTCGATTCCGTTGGTCTTGTTTCGTCAAATCGGATCTAATGACGGTCTCGGTTCGTTTCGCGGTTTCTGAATTCGCGTCGCGGCTTTTCACGGCGCGCAAGACGAAGTGACCTATTTTTGATCGATTTCACCCGGACAACTTTTGATTCACTACTAATTGGTCATTTTAGGTTGTTTAATATTGACCGACAATGCTTTTGGGTTCATTAGACCCAAAATCGGACGAGTTTGGTTTTACGCGAATGCCGGATGTTACAATTATAAAAACCTCAAAGGGAGTCTCGTCCTCGAGACTCGAGTCAAGGTTAATAGGTATCTTGTTTGGATTTAATATGGTCATAAAAACCTCAAAGGGTTTTGAACCCATAAAAACCTCAAAGAGAAAACAAGCCATACATTTATCATGTATTTAATTACAAAAGCTTGTTTTGATGCTTACATCAGAAAAGCTGCGGGTATCGTGCCCGCATGTCGGCTTCAGTCTCCCATGTTGCTTCTTTGACGCCGTGTCGGTGCCACAAAACCTTGACCAATGAAATCTCCTTACTGCGAAGCTTCTTTACAGCACGGTCAAGTATCTGAACTGGCTTCTCCTCATAAGTCAGATCCGGCTCTACATCGAGATTCTCGTAACTGATAATGTGTCGAGGGTCGTGGACATACTTCCTCAAGTTGGATATATGGAAGACATCGTGAATAACAGATAGATGTGGAGGAAGAGCTACTCGGTATGCAACCTTCCCCACTCTAGCCAGAATCTCGAACGGTCCAACATATCGCGGTGCGAGCTTGCCACGAACACCAAATCTCTGTACCCCCTTCATGGGAGATACACGTAGAAATACCCAATCTCCAACCTATAATTTATAGGAATGACATTAGTATGAAATTAAGTTGAACACATATATATCATAATTGAGTGGATGAGGAGAAAATAATTAGATTACCTGAAACTCTAAGTCTCTCCTCCGACGGTCTGCATAACTCTTCTGGCGGCTCTGTGCCGTCAGAAGCCTCCGTCTCACAAGATCAACAGCTCTCGCGGTCTCCTGCAAGAGATCTACGGAGTATAAGGCATGATCGCCTACCTCACGCCAACTGAGAGGTGTGAGGCATCTCCGCCCGTATAGGGCTTCGAATGGTGCCATGCCAATACTTGAGTGATAGCTGTTGTTGTACGTGAATTCTACCAAAGGCAAATGGTCCTTCCAGGACCCTTTCCACTCCAAAGTGCATGCGCGAAGTAGATCCTCAAGCGTCTGAATGGTGCGCTCACTCTGCCCGTCTGTCTGCGGGTGGTATGCAGAACTCATCTTTAGCTCTGTCTGTAGTGCTGACATGAACTGATGCTAATAATGTGATGTAAACCTCGAATCCCTGTCAGACACCACCTCTCGTGGTATACCATGTAATCTGATGATGTTCTACACATACAGCTTGGCCAATCTGGATGGAGTGTAAGTCGTGTTGACAGGTATGAAATGGGCTGACTTGGTCAACCTATCAACAATGACCCAAATAGAATCATGGCCTCCTGGCGTCTTCGGCAGACCTGTGACAAAATCCATAGAAATGCTCTCCCACTTCCATTCGGGAATGGGGAGAGACTGCAATAATCCTGGCGGTCTCCTATGCTCAGCCTTGACCATTTGACAGGTCATGCATCTGCTAACATGTAGCGCCACATCACGCTTCATTCCATCCCACCAGAAATGTCGACGCAGATCACGGTACATCTTCGTACTGCCTGGATGGATAGATAACCGTGAACTGTGTGCCTCGTCCAAAATGTCTCTGCGAAGCTGCTCGTCATTGGGTACAACGACCCGTCCTGCCTTCCATAAAATAGACTCTGTCACGACAAAATCATCAATTTCATCCTTGATGGCGCGCATGTATCTATCTCGGATCCAAGGATCTGTCTTCTGTCCATCTACAATACGATCCCAAAGACTGCTGTATCGTGAAGGCACGGCGGTAGAAATGGATGCGCTCTCCTGAGGATGCCAATCGGTCAAAGCAGCAAGCGTATCCCACGTGTATAGCCAGTTCGCCGTACCATCAGCATGCGCTCTCCTGCTAAGTGCATCAGCCACCACGTTTCCCTTACCTGGATGGTAAGAGATCGTGCAATCATAATCTTTCAACAGCTCGAGCCATCTGCGCTGCCTCATGTTCAGCTCCTTCTGATCAAAGATGTACTTCAGACTCTTGTGGTCTGTAAAGATCTCGAAATTCACCCCATATAGGTAGTGGCGCCAGATCTTCAAGGTAAAGACAACTGCCGCCAACTCCAAGTCATGTGTGGAGTAGTTCCGCTCGTGCGGTCTCAACTGCCGTGATGCGTAAGCAATCACCTGCCCTCTCTGCATCAACACTGCTCCTAGACCTTCTCCAGATGCATCTGTGTAGACTGCATAGTCCTGAGTGCCTGAAGGAAGAGCAAGAATAGGCGCTGTAGTCAACCTCTCCTTCAGCGTCTGGAAGGCCTGCTCACATGAATCGTCCCAAATGAATGGAACTCCCTTCTGCGTCAATCGTGTCAATGGACGGACGATGCGTGAAAATCCGCTGACAAAGCGTCTGTAATAGCCCGCTAATCCGAGGAAGCTCCGAATCTGAGTGACTGTCTTGGGCTGCTCCCAAGACATAACTGCATCTATCTTCGCAGGATCAACTGCAATGCCCGCTCCAGAAATGATATACCCGAGAAATAAGACCTGGGATAACCAGAACTCACACTTGCTCAACTTGGCATATAGCTTGTGCTCCCTCAATGTATCCAAAACAATTCGTAGATCATTCGCATGATCCCATTCATTTCGTGAATAGATGAGCACATCATCGATGAACACCACTACAAACTTGTCCAAGTATGGATGGAAGATACGGTTCATCATATTCATGAAAGCTGCAAGTGCATTGGTGAGCCCAAACGGCATCACCACAAACTCGTAGTGTCCATAGCGAGTTCTGAAGGTTGTCTTCGGAATGTCCGACTCGCGAATCCTCAGCTGATGGTAGCCTGAGCGAAGATCGATCTTCGAGAAAATCGAAGATCCCTGGAGCTGGTCGAACAAATCCCAAATCAAGTAACTCCTGCAACTGCACCTTCAACTCCCGCAACTCAGCTGGTGTCATACGGTAAGGAGCCATCGAGATCGGCTGGGTGTCTGGTAGTAATGTGATCTCGAACTCGATCTCTCTCTCAGGAGGTAGTCCTGGTAGCTCATCAGGAAAAACATATGGATATTCAGATACTACTCAGATGTCCTATATCATCGGCTCCTGATCAGACACCTCCGAACAAATGTAAGGTAGAAATCACATCCCTGATCAACAAGTCGCTGAGCTTGCAACACTGAAATGTACTCCATGGCGGAGTCATGTATAGTACCCTCAAAAGTGAACTCGAGTAGATCTGGAATCCTGAAGACAACCGTCTTCCTAAAAAAATCTACCAGTGCATGATGAGTGGATAGCCAATCCATGCCCAAAATCAAGTCGAACTCATCAAGCTGTAAGAGTAGACAATATGCGATCATCTTGTGACCGCCAATCAGTACGGGCAATTGCCTGACTATCAGGGAAATGATAGACAACTGGCCACCTGACCCTTGTATGTGATATGGGGAAGAGAGTCTCAGAGACTCTACCTAACGAAGCAAGTAACCTCGAAGAAAGACACTGATCGGTAATGTCCCCATTCGTGACATCGGTAACATCTGATTGGTCAAGTAGATGGAGTGATCGTGTCTGCTCGCTGCGACCCAGATGGTCGAGCGGAATTTGTGCCACGTCCGACAAGTGCTCCTCCTAATGTAGTCGATAGAGATGAGCGAGCACTACCCGAAAATGCTTTTTCTCTTCTTGGGATATACTCTGAAAATTAATGAAATTGGTGACAATTGTGGTTATTTAATTCGAATGTCATATTTCCCTTCTCGGACTCACGACAAGTCGGGAGACTGTCTCTATCCGAGAACTTAATGCGATCGGAATTATAATACCGCGAATGTGCGTATCGGGGTACCACTGCTCTGATACCAACTGTGAACCCCCTAGGATCCGGGTACCCGTTTACACACATTTCGCGTTACAACGTTCATTCGCATTAGATCGCATAAGCTACGGAAAAACAGGGAAATTTTTCGCGCGGATAATTTTCCACATGACATTCACAATCATAACCACAAGTTATTAGAACAATTGTCACCAAAATCTTATTTCATTAACTTCCATATATTTCACATGTACAAAGTCTGATAGTACATACAGTATATCCCAAAAATCTGACTGAAGAGAAAGAAACATGATACAATATAAATTGAACAAAATTGGCACAAAATAAACCATACCGTTGGGTATAAAATTTATCTCCTGAAATCATTAACCCGCTACTGTGCTAAAGGCTCCTTGCCTGCCATGCGTGCAAGGAAGAAAAGGCGTCAGCGGGTGCTGGTACTTCCCATAAGTTTATATAAAAATAACAGGCATTTATTATTTACAAAAGAAAGCAAGTAGAGAGGCATGAGCAACTCAAATTTAAAATTTAATTCTACTTGCAAATGTAAAAGGTTTCCAAATTTTTAGTAAGAACATCTCATGATCAGCCCTTATCCCCACATTTCCCACATAAGCATATTTATATTGTAACTAATTGATCATAGTAAGTATATTTCATTCTCATATTGCTTAGAGGTCATATTTGTGGATTTTGATGATAGAAAAGATGAGATGAGAAGATCTAATGATTTATTAAATTCTTAAGTCTAGTGGATAGTCTGTGGTCTTGATTCTTGTGAAACCTCACACTATGACTCTAAGACTAGGGGAATGTCTTAGGGTTGGGGTGCCTCCGTAGGCATGCGGTGTTGTATAATGCATCCTAACTAAGTTCCCAACACGTCCACTAGCTTAATGAGATTTCGAATTAGATTTAAAGTCTTTTCCATTTACTCAACTTTAATTGTAATCCCTTAAAACCTCAAGTGCAACTGTCTCAGATATAACTCCCGATGATGTAGATATAGAAATGGATGATCTGGATGTAAAAATCAATCCCTTCAAACCTCAGTACAACAGTCTCAAATGTAACTCTAGATGATGAAGATATAGATATGGATAATCTGGATGTAGAATCGCCAAGTCTGTTGGCGAAAGAAAAACTCAAGCGGTGAAGAAGCCAACAAAAGGGCTCTTCCGTCTCGCCCCCTAATTGGAAGGACGGTCCAATAGAGGGATAGGTCTACTCCCAAACTACGCCACTGAGACGGGTGAGAGGGACTTCCCGGGAAAAGTCACTCTAGAAAACAGCCCGACCGGTAACGGGCAACCGAGCTCGTACGTAAAACTGAAAAACCAGGATCCCCCGCCTGGGCATCCTAAAAGACAGGGTCAGCGGAACTGGTCTAAAGTCTGGATCCCAACGAGGCGTAAAAACACTGCGAGCTCGCGTAAAAACCGAAAAGGGACTGGGATCCTAGACCCGCGCACTTGGCGGCCGCTGCCCAAACTGGGCTTCCTATTCTTCCGCCCAGTTGAGGGTCACCGCGCCCTCGCACGGTCAGGTATAAGGGTTTCCATGACCGGCACTATTGATTATTAGTCATCAATACTTCACCTTTTTTTTTACTACTCAAAATTTTCTTGGCATCTCTTGTCAATATCGATTCTCCCTTGTAAACACTTACTTGATTACCTAATCCATTTTCAACCTCTTCTATGGATAACCTTTCAGATCTTGGTATGTTTTCACAGTTAATCGTTAGTGACATAAATCAATAGTAGTTATACTCATGGACCAATTGATTGAAGATATTATCATAAAGATCTTAATCTTTCTTTTACTAATAGTTATTTTACTTTGATCCTCCTATTAACTTCCCCATTAAGCTTGTACCCGTATAATAGTCTTATGGATGCTTGTGATTGTCCAGAAATTCCCTATGTTACTATAGTATCTAAAACCTTCAGTCCAATAATCTGCTATCTTCTAGGAGTGGTTGTGTAGACTCCCATACAAAGCCAATGATTAGTATGAACTTGATACTTGGGCCTGTTGAGTGTTTTTTTTTAATATACGTCTTTCACTTTATTTCTGAATACTTGGGTACAAATGTAATCATTTGGTCAATACCCTGCATATTCTTTCAATTACTTTATTAGTAACACTTTGGTATACATATCATAGATACATGTTATTTCCTGGCTTTATTTGGTAAATTTTTCACCTATAATTTAATTAAGTGTATATATATATTACTTTGCAATTAACCCAGCTTTGTTTTCAAGTTTAAGACTGTTTTATTCAAGTATATCTTATATTTTATATTAGTTGACTCTAATTGAGTCACAATTTGGGGAAATCTCAAACAACCCTTCCACTGGTGATTACGAAGAGGTGATCCCATGTATTCCATAGACCTAAAGAATGATAAATAGTTATTGAACAGTAACTATCTTGTTATGACGTTGGTCGAAGTGGTTCTGTTGGTTTCACTAAGACATTTATAATGCACGCATTAAGTAAATTTACTTATTTGTAATCAAGAGGGTAGAATGATACAAGAGATCTAAGGAATATTTATACTGGTCGGATTACTGGGTATCACAATACCGAAATTTTAATCAATAATATAGTGTAGGAAGTAGAGCATATATTCGATCTATTTGGTGCTTAATTATCCAGTAATCTGAAATCCAGCATTTATCATTATGGAGACAAAATTTTCAAATCACAACTATAATCACATCTTGAAGCAGAAGTACTGCAGTATTCCCTATCTTATAGATAACTAATAGTGTTCATAGATGAGAACTATTAAGGTGCATGCAACCCTGCCTTCCAGAATTTAAAGGAACCTTCTAACAGTATCCACATGAGAACTAAATTTGCAACATGACCAGTCCTAGAGACATTATTGGCCATATAATTGTTGACCATCGATAAAATTTGGGAAGCACTAATTTGAGTGATCTTGAATTGAAAGATGAATCAAGATGGTAGTGACGCCAAAGAGAACCTTTTCTTCCCATTACACAATACACTAGGAGATAAACATCAAATTGGGAATTTAATCACGAAAAACCCATGCATAATAGTAAGAGGAGATTTAGTTTATAGATTTTAATATTTAGATTACATGTAAGGCAACAGGGAAGGAAAAGATTGTGCATGTATGTCTTCAAAAAAGAGGACTGAAATTTGTACATAAGGATCCCATTTTTTTCAGGATAAAATCATCCAATATGCATGCTGGAAACTGGAATCAAGAACAACAAGAAGAGGGTTATATGTGCATGTATGGCAGCAATAGGAGGTTGAGATAGGAATGTACCTTGATCTTCAAATAAAGATCAATTAACATGCAGAAGGGGACTGATTTGGAGTAGAGAAACATCTCCAATGGTGCAGCCAATGAAGAGCCTGGAGATTCCAGCAGTTGCTGGACAGCAACAGGGAGTTGAAATTTGGGGCTTTCTAGGGGAGTAGCTCCAGCTGCAGCTGCGGAAGAAAACAATAATAGCTTGACCAACCTCAAGGGCTTCAGGAGATCAGCAGATTTGGAGCTTAACTGAAGCAGCAATGGCTGGAAGATAGAGCTGAAGGCTCTCGTTGGGAAAGAAATGCGAAAGAAATGGGGAAAGAAAGGGTTTTCTTGGGGTCTATATATATAGGAGAGAAGGGGAATAAAAGGGTGACGCATAGAAAATCCTTTGTTGCCATTTGTAGGCAAAAAGAACTATACGTGGGAGGTTTGGACTGTGCAGTACTGTTGTACTGTGTAATAATAATTTATTTATTTTTACAAAAGATTCTTTAGTTGTTATACTTTAAATGGACCGTATTCGCGCATCGGGTGTCGGATTTCGACGTGCAACATCTCGAATTGATCGTCTCTGAATGATGATCAATATGAGTATAATATTGATATATTTTCGGTCGGGTTTGGATGTCCGAAATTTTCGAGGTACGGTTTCGATTTCGGATTAAATTTTGTAGTTTAAAATATCAAACGACCTCCGATTGACGAACGGTCGATTCCGTTGGTCTTGTTTCGTCAAATCGGATCTAATGACGGTCTCGGTTCGTTTCGCGGTTTCTGAATTCGCGTCGCGGCTTTTCACGGCGCGCAAGACGAAGTGACCTATTTTTGATCGATTTCACCCGGACAACTTTTGATTCACTACTAATTGGTCATTTTAGGTTGTTTAATATTGACCGACAATGCTTTTGGGTTCATTAGACCCAAAATCGGACGAGTTTGGTTTTACGCGAATGCCGGATGTTACAATTATAAAAACCTCAAAGGGAGTCTCGTCCTCGAGACTCGAGTCAAGGTTAATAGGTATCTTGTTTGGATTTAATATGGTCATAAAAACCTCAAAGGGTTTTGAACCCATAAAAACCTCAAAGAGAAAACAAGCCATACATTTATCATGTATTTAATTACAAAAGCTTGTTTTGATGCTTACATCAGAAAAGCTGCGGGTATCGTGCCCGCATGTCGGCTTCAGTCTCCCATGTTGCTTCTTTGACGCCGTGTCGGTGCCACAAAACCTTGACCAATGAAATCTCCTTACTGCGAAGCTTCTTTACAGCACGGTCAAGTATCTGAACTGGCTTCTCCTCATAAGTCAGATCCGGCTCTACATCGAGATTCTCGTAACTGATAATGTGTCGAGGGTCGTGGACATACTTCCTCAAGTTGGATATATGGAAGACATCGTGAATAACAGATAGATGTGGAGGAAGAGCTACTCGGTATGCAACCTTCCCCACTCTAGCCAGAATCTCGAACGGTCCAACATATCGCGGTGCGAGCTTGCCACGAACACCAAATCTCTGTACCCCCTTCATGGGAGATACACGTAGAAATACCCAATCTCCAACCTATAATTTATAGGAATGACATTAGTATGAAATTAAGTTGAACACATATATATCATAATTGAGTGGATGAGGAGAAAATAATTAGATTACCTGAAACTCTAAGTCTCTCCTCCGACGGTCTGCATAACTCTTCTGGCGGCTCTGTGCCGTCAGAAGCCTCCGTCTCACAAGATCAACAGCTCTCGCGGTCTCCTGCAAGAGATCTACGGAGTATAAGGCATGATCGCCTACCTCACGCCAACTGAGAGGTGTGAGGCATCTCCGCCCGTATAGGGCTTCGAATGGTGCCATGCCAATACTTGAGTGATAGCTGTTGTTGTACGTGAATTCTACCAAAGGCAAATGGTCCTTCCAGGACCCTTTCCACTCCAAAGTGCATGCGCGAAGTAGATCCTCAAGCGTCTGAATGGTGCGCTCACTCTGCCCGTCTGTCTGCGGGTGGTATGCAGAACTCATCTTTAGCTCTGTCTGTAGTGCTGACATGAACTGATGCTAATAATGTGATGTAAACCTCGAATCCCTGTCAGACACCACCTCTCGTGGTATACCATGTAATCTGATGATGTTCTACACATACAGCTTGGCCAATCTGGATGGAGTGTAAGTCGTGTTGACAGGTATGAAATGGGCTGACTTGGTCAACCTATCAACAATGACCCAAATAGAATCATGGCCTCCTGGCGTCTTCGGCAGACCTGTGACAAAATCCATAGAAATGCTCTCCCACTTCCATTCGGGAATGGGGAGAGACTGCAATAATCCTGGCGGTCTCCTATGCTCAGCCTTGACCATTTGACAGGTCATGCATCTGCTAACATGTAGCGCCACATCACGCTTCATTCCATCCCACCAGAAATGTCGACGCAGATCACGGTACATCTTCGTACTGCCTGGATGGATAGATAACCGTGAACTGTGTGCCTCGTCCAAAATGTCTCTGCGAAGCTGCTCGTCATTGGGTACAACGACCCGTCCTGCCTTCCATAAAATAGACTCTGTCACGACAAAATCATCAATTTCATCCTTGATGGCGCGCATGTATCTATCTCGGATCCAAGGATCTGTCTTCTGTCCATCTACAATACGATCCCAAAGACTGCTGTATCGTGAAGGCACGGCGGTAGAAATGGATGCGCTCTCCTGAGGATGCCAATCGGTCAAAGCAGCAAGCGTATCCCACGTGTATAGCCAGTTCGCCGTACCATCAGCATGCGCTCTCCTGCTAAGTGCATCAGCCACCACGTTTCCCTTACCTGGATGGTAAGAGATCGTGCAATCATAATCTTTCAACAGCTCGAGCCATCTGCGCTGCCTCATGTTCAGCTCCTTCTGATCAAAGATGTACTTCAGACTCTTGTGGTCTGTAAAGATCTCGAAATTCACCCCATATAGGTAGTGGCGCCAGATCTTCAAGGTAAAGACAACTGCCGCCAACTCCAAGTCATGTGTGGAGTAGTTCCGCTCGTGCGGTCTCAACTGCCGTGATGCGTAAGCAATCACCTGCCCTCTCTGCATCAACACTGCTCCTAGACCTTCTCCAGATGCATCTGTGTAGACTGCATAGTCCTGAGTGCCTGAAGGAAGAGCAAGAATAGGCGCTGTAGTCAACCTCTCCTTCAGCGTCTGGAAGGCCTGCTCACATGAATCGTCCCAAATGAATGGAACTCCCTTCTGCGTCAATCGTGTCAATGGACGGACGATGCGTGAAAATCCGCTGACAAAGCGTCTGTAATAGCCCGCTAATCCGAGGAAGCTCCGAATCTGAGTGACTGTCTTGGGCTGCTCCCAAGACATAACTGCATCTATCTTCGCAGGATCAACTGCAATGCCCGCTCCAGAAATGATATACCCGAGAAATAAGACCTGGGATAACCAGAACTCACACTTGCTCAACTTGGCATATAGCTTGTGCTCCCTCAATGTATCCAAAACAATTCGTAGATCATTCGCATGATCCCATTCATTTCGTGAATAGATGAGCACATCATCGATGAACACCACTACAAACTTGTCCAAGTATGGATGGAAGATACGGTTCATCATATTCATGAAAGCTGCAAGTGCATTGGTGAGCCCAAACGGCATCACCACAAACTCGTAGTGTCCATAGCGAGTTCTGAAGGTTGTCTTCGGAATGTCCGACTCGCGAATCCTCAGCTGATGGTAGCCTGAGCGAAGATCGATCTTCGAGAAAATCGAAGATCCCTGGAGCTGGTCGAACAAATCCCAAATCAAGTAACTCCTGCAACTGCACCTTCAACTCCCGCAACTCAGCTGGTGTCATACGGTAAGGAGCCATCGAGATCGGCTGGGTGTCTGGTAGTAATGTGATCTCGAACTCGATCTCTCTCTCAGGAGGTAGTCCTGGTAGCTCATCAGGAAAAACATATGGATATTCAGATACTACTCAGATGTCCTATATCATCGGCTCCTGATCAGACACCTCCGAACAAATGTAAGGTAGAAATCACATCCCTGATCAACAAGTCGCTGAGCTTGCAACACTGAAATGTACTCCATGGCGGAGTCATGTATAGTACCCTCAAAAGTGAACTCGAGTAGATCTGGAATCCTGAAGACAACCGTCTTCCTAAAAAAATCTACCAGTGCATGATGAGTGGATAGCCAATCCATGCCCAAAATCAAGTCGAACTCATCAAGCTGTAAGAGTAGACAATATGCGATCATCTTGTGACCGCCAATCAGTACGGGCAATTGCCTGACTATCAGGGAAATGATAGACAACTGGCCACCTGGCCCTTGTATGTGATATGGGGAAGAGAGTCTCAGAGACTCTACCTAACGAAGCAAGTAACCTCGAAGAAAGACACTGATCGGTAATGTCCCCATTCGTGACATCGGTAACATCTGATTGGTCAAGTAGATGGAGTGATCGTGTCTGCTCGCTGCGACCCAGATGGTCGAGCGGAATTTGTGCCACGTCCGACAAGTGCTCCTCCTAATGTAGTCGATAGAGATGAGCGAGCACTACCCGAAAATGCTTTTTCTCTTCTTGGGATATACTCTGAAAATTAATGAAATTGGTGACAATTGTGGTTATTTAATTCGAATGTCATATTTCCCTTCTCGGACTCACGACAAGTCGGGAGACTGTCTCTATCCGAGAACTTAATGCGATCGGAATTATAATACCGCGAATGTGCGTATCGGGGTACCACTGCTCTGATACCAACTGTGAACCCCCTAGGATCCGGGTACCCGTTTACACACATTTCGCGTTACAACGTTCATTCGCATTAGATCGCATAAGCTACGGAAAAACAGGGAAATTTTTCGCGCGGATAATTTTCCACATGACATTCACAATCATAACCACAAGTTATTAGAACAATTGTCACCAAAATCTTATTTCATTAACTTCCATATATTTCACATGTACAAAGTCTGATAGTACATACAGTATATCCCAAAAATCTGACTGAAGAGAAAGAAACATGATACAATATAAATTGAACAAAATTGGCACAAAATAAACCATACCGTTGGGTATAAAATTTATCTCCTGAAATCATTAACCCGCTACTGTGCTAAAGGCTCCTTGCCTGCCATGCGTGCAAGGAAGAAAAGGCGTCAGCGGGTGCTGGTACTTCCCATAAGTTTATATAAAAATAACAGGCATTTATTATTTACAAAAGAAAGCAAGTAGAGAGGCATGAGCAACTCAAATTTAAAATTTAATTCTACTTGCAAATGTAAAAGGTTTCCAAATTTTTAGTAAGAACATCTCATGATCAGCCCTTATCCCCACATTTCCCACATAAGCATATTTATATTGTAACTAATTGATCATAGTAAGTATATTTCATTCTCATATTGCTTAGAGGTCATATTTGTGGATTTTGATGATAGAAAAGATGAGATGAGAAGATCTAATGATTTATTAAATTCTTAAGTCTAGTGGATAGTCTGTGGTCTTGATTCTTGTGAAACCTCACACTATGACTCTAAGACTAGGGGAATGTCTTAGGGTTGGGGTGCCTCCGTAGGCATGCGGTGTTGTATAATGCATCCTAACTAAGTTCCCAACACGTCCACTAGCTTAATGAGATTTCGAATTAGATTTAAAGTCTTTTCCATTTACTCAACTTTAATTGTAATCCCTTAAAACCTCAAGTGCAACTGTCTCAGATATAACTCCCGATGATGTAGATATAGAAATGGATGATCTGGATGTAAAAATCAATCCCTTCAAACCTCAGTACAACAGTCTCAAATGTAACTCTAGATGATGAAGATATAGATATGGATAATCTGGATGTAGAATCGCCAAGTCTGTTGGCGAAAGAAAAACTCAAGCGGTGAAGAAGCCAACAAAAGGGCTCTTCCGTCTCGCCCCCTAATTGGAAGGACGGTCCAATAGAGGGATAGGTCTACTCCCAAACTACGCCACTGAGACGGGTGAGAGGGACTTCCCGGGAAAAGTCACTCTAGAAAACAGCCCGACCGGTAACGGGCAACCGAGCTCGTACGTAAAACTGAAAAACCAGGATCCCCCGCCTGGGCATCCTAAAAGACAGGGTCAGCGGAACTGGTCTAAAGTCTGGATCCCAACGAGGCGTAAAAACACTGCGAGCTCGCGTAAAAACCGAAAAGGGACTGGGATCCTAGACCCGCGCACTTGGCGGCCGCTGCCCAAACTGGGCTTCCTATTCTTCCGCCCAGTTGAGGGTCACCGCGCCCTCGCACGGTCAGGTATAAGGGTTTCCATGACCGGCACTATTGATTATTAGTCATCAATACTTCACCTTTTTTTTTACTACTCAAAATTTTCTTGGCATCTCTTGTCAATATCGATTCTCCCTTGTAAACACTTACTTGATTACCTAATCCATTTTCAACCTCTTCTATGGATAACCTTTCAGATCTTGGTATGTTTTCACAGTTAATCGTTAGTGACATAAATCAATAGTAGTTATACTCATGGACCAATTGATTGAAGATATTATCATAAAGATCTTAATCTTTCTTTTACTAATAGTTATTTTACTTTGATCCTCCTATTAACTTCCCCATTAAGCTTGTACCCGTATAATAGTCTTATGGATGCTTGTGATTGTCCAGAAATTCCCTATGTTACTATAGTATCTAAAACCTTCAGTCCAATAATCTGCTATCTTCTAGGAGTGGTTGTGTAGACTCCCATACAAAGCCAATGATTAGTATGAACTTGATACTTGGGCCTGTTGAGTGTTTTTTTTTAATATACGTCTTTCACTTTATTTCTGAATACTTGGGTACAAATGTAATCATTTGGTCAATACCCTGCATATTCTTTCAATTACTTTATTAGTAACACTTTGGTATACATATCATAGATACATGTTATTTCCTGGCTTTATTTGGTAAATTTTTCACCTATAATTTAATTAAGTGTATATATATATTACTTTGCAATTAACCCAGCTTTGTTTTCAAGTTTAAGACTGTTTTATTCAAGTATATCTTATATTTTATATTAGTTGACTCTAATTGAGTCACAATTTGGGGAAATCTCAAACAACCCTTCCACTGGTGATTACGAAGAGGTGATCCCATGTATTCCATAGACCTAAAGAATGATAAATAGTTATTGAACAGTAACTATCTTGTTATGACGTTGGTCGAAGTGGTTCTGTTGGTTTCACTAAGACATTTATAATGCACGCATTAAGTAAATTTACTTATTTGTAATCAAGAGGGTAGAATGATACAAGAGATCTAAGGAATATTTATACTGGTCGGATTACTGGGTATCACAATACCGAAATTTTAATCAATAATATAGTGTAGGAAGTAGAGCATATATTCGATCTATTTGGTGCTTAATTATCCAGTAATCTGAAATCCAGCATTTATCATTATGGAGACAAAATTTTCAAATCACAACTATAATCACATCTTGAAGCAGAAGTACTGCAGTATTCCCTATCTTATAGATAACTAATAGTGTTCATAGATGAGAACTATTAAGGTGCATGCAACCCTGCCTTCCAGAATTTAAAGGAACCTTCTAACAGTATCCACATGAGAACTAAATTTGCAACATGACCAGTCCTAGAGACATTATTGGCCATATAATTGTTGACCATCGATAAAATTTGGGAAGCACTAATTTGAGTGATCTTGAATTGAAAGATGAATCAAGATGGTAGTGACGCCAAAGAGAACCTTTTCTTCCCATTACACAATACACTAGGAGATAAACATCAAATTGGGAATTTAATCACGAAAAACCCATGCATAATAGTAAGAGGAGATTTAGTTTATAGATTTTAATATTTAGATTACATGTAAGGCAACAGGGAAGGAAAAGATTGTGCATGTATGTCTTCAAAAAAGAGGACTGAAATTTGTACATAAGGATCCCATTTTTTTCAGGATAAAATCATCCAATATGCATGCTGGAAACTGGAATCAAGAACAACAAGAAGAGGGTTATATGTGCATGTATGGCAGCAATAGGAGGTTGAGATAGGAATGTACCTTGATCTTCAAATAAAGATCAATTAACATGCAGAAGGGGACTGATTTGGAGTAGAGAAACATCTCCAATGGTGCAGCAGTTGCAATGAAGAGCCTGGAGATTCCAGCAGTTGCTGGACAGCAACAGGGAGTTGAAATTTGGGGCTTTCTAGGGGAGTAGCTCCAGCTGCAGCTGCGGAAGAAAACAATAATAGCTTGACCAACCTCAAGGGCTTCAGGAGATCAGCAGATTTGGAGCTTAACTGAAGCAGCAATGGCTGGAAGATAGAGCTGAAGGCTCTCGTTGGGAAAGAAATGCGAAAGAAATGGGGAAAGAAAGGGTTTTCTTGGGGTCTATATATATAGGAGAGAAGGGGAATAAAAGGGTGACGCATAGAAAATCCTTTGTTGCCATTTGTAGGCAAAAAGAACTATACGTGGGAGGTTTGGACTGTGCAGTACTGTTGTACTGTGTAATAATAATTTATTTATTTTTACAAAAGATTCTTTAGTTGTTATACTTTAAATGGACCGTATTCGCGCATCGGGTGTCGGATTTCGACGTGCAACATCTCGAATTGATCGTCTCTGAATGATGATCAATATGAGTATAATATTGATATATTTTCGGTCGGGTTTGGATGTCCGAAATTTTCGAGGTACGGTTTCGATTTCGGATTAAATTTTGTAGTTTAAAATATCAAACGACCTCCGATTGACGAACGGTCGATTCCGTTGGTCTTGTTTCGTCAAATCGGATCTAATGACGGTCTCGGTTCGTTTCGCGGTTTCTGAATTCGCGTCGCGGCTTTTCACGGCGCGCAAGACGAAGTGACCTATTTTTGATCGATTTCACCCGAACAACTTTTGATTCACTACTAATTGGTCATTTTAGGTTGTTTAATATTGACCGACAATGCTTTTGGGTTCATTAGACCCAAAATCGGACGAGTTTGGTTTTACGCGAATGCCGGATGTTACAGAAATGAAAATGTTAAGGTGGATGTGTGGACACACACGTAAAGATCAGATTTGAAATGATGCGATCAGAAAGAAAGTTGGTGTAGCTCTGATTGAGGATAATATGCGAGAAAATCGTTTAAGGTGGTTTGACCATTTATAAAGGAGGTCAGTTGATGCACTGGTGAGGAGATTAGAGTTTTGAGATGTTGAGCCAGCTAAGATAGGGTGAGGAAAACCCGAGAAGTGTTGGAATGTGACTATACGAAGGGATCTTAATTTTTGGATCTAAGCCCGAGAATAACCCAAGATAGATCAAAATGGAGGCAAAGAATCCATGTATTCGACCGTACTTAATGTGGGAAAAGGCTTTGTTGTTATTGTTGAACATCTCCATCGATTTCCCCATCATGTTGCAAAATAGACCCCAAGAATCTAAAAGAATCTTCCTTCGAATATTATTATCACCAATCTTCACCTCAATTCCTTTGACTAGAAAATCGATAGAGATAGTGGATACGATGGATACTGGCAAATCGATGCAGATAATAGATAGGATGGAAAGAAGTTATCGTCACCAATTATATGAATATTGGCACTTTGACTGGCAAATCAATGGAGATAGTAGATACAATGGAAAAAAGGAAGATTCAGATATTGTCTCCAAGAGCAAAAATGGGCTGGAGAGAAATCAAGGGAGATCGAGAAGACATGCTTTAAATTATGATATTCTAACAAAAGAACGGCAGAAATCGTGTTGAAGTGGTTGTTCATAAGTGTTAGAAAAATAACATAGCTCTGATGCCATGTTAGAAAATAGGAATGCAAAAGCGGAATGATAAACAGAGCATAAAGAACAGAAAGATAAACTTGACACAAAGATTTTTACGTGGAACCCTACTCCCTAAGGAGCAGGATGAAACCACGGGAGACCGCCTCAAAGGGTTGATCGTCTATTGCTTTTCTCACTGAATACAATGGGTGTGGGGATTTATATATAGCCCCCACTGAGTCTCCACATCTCCCAACCGGTAGATGTGGGACTAAACAACTGAATGAAGTAAATGGATCCTGGAGGTATCCATTTACCCATCACAACATAAGATATGCACAACCAAATACTCCGAGACTCCCCCTCAAGTTGGAGCATGCAATGCTCAGCTTGGACAAAAAGAAAGAAACTCAACTCACAATACAAGACACTACAGACAATATCAACTCAACACGCACAACTGTCGGTAATTGTCGAGGACGTTGCTTCTCATGTCGAGCAGGTGAAGAGGACGAACGGGCTGGAGTGTGAGTCAACATGAGGACTCAGAATCTGACGTCGAGTCTGAAACTGCGCATCAAACTGTGGACTCGGAACCTGAACATCGAGTCTGAAGCTGTACTGTAGAATCTGGAATCTGAATGGTCGGAAATCTGTAATCTGAAGAAGATCTGTGACTCTACGCAATACTGCCCCTTTCTCCCGTACTTGTCAGAAAATATGACATCGACTAATTTGGGAGAAAACAAGATAATATGGAGAACAAAACCAAATAAGTTGTCACAACAACTTTTTTCCGGCTTTTCTTCTCACACACATTTTTTAAAACACATTTTTTAAAGTTGTTTCAACATTTTTTACGGCTTTTTTCCTCTCCTTTTTTGCAAAATTTTTCCTTCGTACGGCTTTTCTTTTGTACGTGCTTTTTTTCTTTACAAAAACTTTTTTTGGTAATTTACGACCCACCCTCGGCCTAACTCTCCCTTTTTTTGTTACATCCTCATTTTTCTTCTTCTCTCTCTCTTTTTCCCCCTCTTTTCTTTTCTTTTTTTAAGAGCCCCCTGGAATATGCAACAGTACATTTTTTCCTGCGGACCAACAGAAAAATAAAGCAAATTTTTTTAATAAAGGGCCATCAGGCCCGCTCGAGCCTCTTGAAGAAAACGTGTGCCGCCCCCCTCTAGGGTTCCCACTAGCTGGAACCATCCAACCGAAAGGATCATCGCCCTAAGAGGTTCCCATCGGGGAACCCTTCGTTTCTCGCCATCGCCCGAGTGAGAATCTCGTCGCCGAGCCTGCTCGGAATGAAGAAGGTGCGGGCAAGGAGGAGGGGCTTCTGATCGCCAGCGGCGCCATCTGGACTAGGGAGAGCGGCGCTGCTCATCGCGGAGCGGAGGTGAAGGGCTTCCTTCGCGTGTTGTGTTGCGCATGCATCATCGTGTGGAGCGGAGCGGCTCCGCCTGTGCCTGATTCGCGTCGCCTTAAGCGCTCAATCATCGAGTGGCTCCGCCTGAAGGGATGGTTGAACTGGAGAGGTGATCAATCATGTCGTTGATGGCGCAAGAGGGAGATCGTCGCTCGCTGGGATGCGGCTTCGCCTGGTAGCAGAAGGGTCGCATGCTTGAGAGGGCTCCGCATGCAGCGGAAGGAGAAGCGTTGCCCTGGAGTTTGGGACTCGTGCATGGTTTGGATCGACGCCTCCTTGATCTGGAACGGTTCACGCGCCGTGGCAGCGTGTTTTAGGGCTCTGCCTAGAGCTTTGGAGGGGCGTCACCGCCCCCTAATTTGGGTCATGGATCGCTGCCACTTCACAAACACGTATCGTGCACAGAGCAGTTGCGCACCATTGAATCTCTGTTTGAGATCTGGAACTGGATTATTACACGATGCAGGAGATGCTTAGGGTTCCAGAATGAACCCTAGAACTTGATAGAATAATAAATCAAAACACGAACTCAGTTCATAAAAAAATCTCCAATGATAATTCTTCAAAATCAACCAAGAACGACACGCTCTGATACCATGTTAGAAAAATGACATAGCTCTGATACCATGTTAGAAAATAGGAATGCTGAAGCGGAATGATAAACAGAGCATAAAAAACGGAAAGATAAACTTGGCACAAAGATTTTTACGTGGAACCCTACTCCCTAAAGAGCGGGATGAAACCACAGGAGAACGCCTCAAAGGGTTGATAGTCTATTGCTTTTCTCACTGGATACAATGGGTGTGGGGTCTATGTATAGCCCACATTGAGTCTCCACATCTCCAAACTGGTAGATGTGGGACTAAACAACTGGGTGGGGTAAATGGATACTTGAGGTATCCATTTACCCATCTACAACATAAGATGCGCACAACCAAATACTCCAACAATAAGGATTTGAAGGATAGTTTGGTTGAGGTGCAAAGATTTGGAGATTGGATTATTTTGCTAAAATCGGTGCTTGAAGAAGAAATTCTAAATATCATCTCAGTTTATACACCGCAAATTGGTTTAGAGGAAAGGATTAAACAAGTTTTTTAGGATTTTTTTTGAAATCTCAAGTTTTTTTAGGATTCGGATAAGATTATATAAGATACCCATAAAGAGAGATGATTTGCCTAGGTGGAGATCTTAATGGATATGTAGGACAGGATGCTTCAAGGTAAGCTAGTGTTCATGGAGGTCATGGCTTTTGGGGATAGAAATTAAGAGGAAAAGGTCATTTTGGATTTTAAAATTGTTTTTTTTTTACGCTCGATTTTAAAATTGTTGATACAATTATTATAAAAAATGTATATTTGGTATATTTATTCTGTGTAAATCATCATAAACTTGTACATTTAATTAAATATTTCTATTATTATCCATATCAGATTCGTATTCATTTTATATTTGTATTCATTTTTAAGAATATGATTACACATTTTTCACATCCATCGTCAATATTTACATCCACAATTGTATTCGTATTTTAAAATGGATAAGGGTACGACTATACATATATGTGTATCTGACCATTTTCATCCCTCATATGTAGTGATGGCAATGATTTACTCTACTCTTTAGTTCGAAAGATTTACAGTGCCTCCCCTCATTTTTCCCGGAAGGCAATGGGCCAACAACTCTCCCTCAATATTCTAGATAGCATGTGCTCTGTGCTGCCAGAAGTCATGCCAATTTTATGACATGTTATGTAAGATGGTTATGGCTTCAATTTTTAGCGTGATGCCAGGATGGAGGATGTGGTCCTTTGCAAGTGTTTCTCTCGTTTGTTTGCTTCGACTTCTTTTTCGGTTAATTTTGTGGCACAAACCTGGGATGGCGATATACTTCATGACTTTTATATCGGATTTGTCTTATCCGAAGAGTGATTAACTTTTTATCATTGATATCCTTTGGCTGGGTATAAGTGTCCCTCAACTGGAAATGATCGTTTCATTGGACCAGATGTGATGGTAGCATTTCGATGAGAAAGCTTATAAGGCTTTGTATGGGGTTGTGGTATTCAATCGAGAGTGTTACATCGTTGATTACAAGCGATATTAGAATTGAAATGTGTCGATATGAGTAAAGGTTTTCTTTGACTATTGAATGCCAAAGAGTGATGACCAGGGCTAGACTTGTATGTATCCTCCAGGGAATCAACGCCTTGTATGCTCGTTGTTCGACAAAAAGTTAATACGTGGACCAACTTTACTTTCTTCTTTTTTGAAAGAATCATCTTTACTTTCTTCATGAGAGATCTAAAGGATGTTTGGGATAAGGTTGGCATTCCAAAGGTTGCAATTGTCGTTGATGTGGTCTAATCTCTTTAGCTGGCAAGGAATGGTGTAGTGTTAGGACAAGATAGATTTTATGCGAGGAATGTAATAGAGCATGCTAAAATTTTATTTGAATCATGGCTATGTGATTTCTTTGACTAAATGTTATATAGTCATGTTCTATATATCTTGTGAATACATGAAGTTTGTACTTTGTAGGCATGCACCTTAGCGGTGAATGCCATTTTCGCTTGAAAAAAAAGGGGATCACCTTCACCAAACCCTTTATGAACATAGAGGGTCTAAGAGGTAGCTAATGCTATGTAAACTCTACAAAATCTACTTAGTCGGCAGTGTTGTTAACGGCACTTCATGCACTTCCTTTGGAACTTACACAATACGAGGCAATCCCTCAACATGTGACCTTCCTCATGCAAGGCATTCAAGATCAACCACCACCCATGGGAGTGCATGTGCCAAAACCAAGGCAACTCAACGGCAACTCCGAAGCTTTCTCAATCTAAAACTATAGTTATTGATAAAGATCAAGCTCTTTTGAAAAAACTTTGATCTTGCACTTTGTATACTCATGGCCAAATACTGATTTCTCTAGCATGTCGATGACCCAACGACGACATATCAATGACATGCCGTCGACATATCGTTTAAAATCGGCCTCAAATCAATGCAGCCAATAGGTGAAATTTGTCATTTCATTGACATTTCGGTGGCTTGGCGAAATAAAAGTGGCGATGAAATATCGACAAATTTTGTCAACATTTTGAGCCATGTGTACACTTTCTGTGTATATTTCCCCATCATGTTGCTTCATCGGCATCTTCCCACCCGTTTCACTTGCAATGTTCAACACCTCAACATATTTTATCTATGTTCCTTCATAGGTATGTCACATGCATTGTCATTACCGCCAACATGTGTAACATTGTCACCATATCATGATTGCCACCAACATAAGTAATGCTTGTACACTTCGAATGCCATTTATCAGTGAAGTCGATCGCATACAACGAGAAAACCGTCTATATCACTTCATATCGCCAAAATTAAGCCATTTATTCATCTTTTACAAGGTTGCAAGAGGCATATTAACCCCTCGCCCCACCCCATTATATAGTTTGTCTTTATGTATTCTATCAAGTTAAACAGACAAATCATAGGTCCCCTAGTGTTTGTAAACGTGATACCTAGACCATCCATAGTGTGACGATAATTTTCCAAGAATCTGCAATCCATATTCCAGGGGAATCATCCAACTTGACTCTCCCAGACAAAAACATACCTAACAAAAAGTAGTTCCCACCCTAATTCCTAAGGTTATTGTACGTACTACACCCATCTTTTTCTCCCACTCTTTATGTTGCCTACTCACTCCTTTCATGTTTGATTTTTACATACGTATTTTTGGGGAGATTTTCGACCGCTATATCCATATATTATTTAAGAGATCATCCATATAATCAAACCTGGGAACAGTTTGTTTAAATCTTCTTTTTTAGGAAAAAATATAAGATTTAAACAAAGTGTTCCAGGTTCGATTCTGTGGATGATCTCTTTAATTAACATGTATATATGGATAAGATTTAAATCTAATATTTAAAGCTTAAACTTGTATTTTCTAAGTTCTGAAGGTTGAAGTAAGTTGGAAGATGCCGGAAGTCCTTGCTTTTCTAGAGCAAACACCTACCCCCTTCAGCAATAAGGACCTTATAATCTAGAAGCACGTTAACTTTTAGTAACAACGAACCGAAAAAACAGTATTTACAGCTGTATGATCTAGAACCCAAAACTCCCCATTGATGCGTGTAAACATCTTTCCATGTTGCCTGAGAGAAATTTGAGATACTAGCAAAAGAATTTAAACGTAAAATATTATGATCTCTTTATTATTAGGCATAAGATAATAGTAGAAGAAATAAGAAGCGACTGAACTGATCCAATAAACAATGTCATTGCAATTTCCCACCAATAATTTATTTGGACCACCGACCAAAATTATATGAATAGAGAACTGTAACAATAAGCAATGATAATATGCTGAAGACAGATAATAAAAGTGCAAGAATATATCTTTTCGACATGTTTGTATGTTACCAAGTGGACTTTATCAGGCTTAGATCCAACTGACTTGCGACGAGCAGACTTATCTCCAGCAGCGCCACCATTTGGTTTTGCGACCGCAGTAGAAAATAGTGTTTCAAGCTCCGAGACATCAAATTCAGATGCACTGGAATTGGAAATGCAGTCATCATGGATATGTCAAAACAGCTAAAATCTAAAAGAACACCTCCCAGTGCAACGAAAATAAAAATAAACATTAAGCTGGATCTATAAAGCCTAAGTGATGCCCGATGCCTTTTATGGGCATGGACAAACAAGAAGTCCAAATTTTAATGACTTCGAAAGAATAGTAGTCAGGGCACTGCAACAATTGAAACTAAATTTAAAGAAAACAAAAGGGAATTGAATACCTCTGGACCTCGTCATTTTTCTGTAACTCGGCCCATAAACTTCCTTGCACTGCTCTTGTTACTTTGACCCAATGCAGTGGCTTTAAAGAGGACTTTTTAGCTCCTGAAGAAGGACCTCCAGGTCGTGCAAGGCCTCGCCCCCTTCCTCCCATGGCATTAGCTGCGCCCATAGGAGGAGGTGGGGCACCTGGAGCCCTGGGAGCACCTGGAGGAGCTGGAACTTGTCCACCTCCACCTGGAGGAGGGGGTGGTGGAGGGCCTCCACCACGCCCACCAGGAAAAGGTGGTGGGGGAGGTGCCCCTCCTTGCAATCCCGGAGGTGGTGGTGGAGGAGGAGCACCACCCCCCGGTGGGGGTGGAGGCGGAGGAGCACCACCCCTCCCATAAACAGGTGGTGGAAGAGGAGCAGAACCCCCCGGTGGGGGTGGAGGCGGAGGAGCACCACCCCTCCCATAAACAAGTGGTGGAGGAGGGCCACCTTGACCGGGTGGGGGTGGAGGAGGTGGAGCTCCTAGACCTACACGTGGAGGAGGTGGAGGTGGAGCTCCAACATTTGATGCAAGGGGTGGAGGTGGTGGAGGTGGAGCTCCACGACTAGATGTAGATGGTGGAGGTGGAGGTGGAGGAGATGGAGCTCCATAGCTAGATAGAGGTGGTGGAGGTGGAGGAGGTGGAGGAGATGGAGCTCCATAGCTAGATAGAGATGGTGGAGGAGGAGAATGAGATCTAAGGTTGTGTGGAAGTGGTGGTGGGGGTGGTGGAATTCCACAAATAGGTAAAGGTGGTGGAGGTGGAACTCCATGGCTGGGAAGAGGTGGAGGAGGTGGCGGTGGAGTTCCACGAATTGGTGGAGATGGAGAGATTGGTGGGGGTGAAGTTCCATATGTAAATTGCGAAGGTGGAGGTGGTGGAGGTGATGGTGGAGTTCCATGGGCAAGTTGAGTAGACTGAAGCGGTGTACGTGGTTTTGACGCTCCATGGGCAAGTGGAACAGGCGTAGGTGGTGGAGGAGGTTGTGCAGCTTCATGGGAAAGTCGAGGAGGTGGAGGAGGAGGTGGTGGTGGTGGACTTCCATGGGAAAGTCGAGGGGGTGGAGGTGGTGGCGGTGGAGGTGATGGACCTCTATGGGTAAGTTGAGGGAGTGGAGGAGGATGAGGAGGCAATGGAGCTCCACGGGTAGGTAAAAGTGGTGGAGGTGGTGGTGGTGAAAAGGTCATGTGATTAAACATAGATGATGGTGGTGGTGGTGGTGGCGGCGGCGGTGGGGGAGGTGGTAATTGTGGAGCTCCACAACTAAATGGGGGTGGGGAAGGAGAAGGTGGAAACGGAGTAACTGGTAGTGGTGAAGTTCCATAAGCTGTAGGGCATGGTTCATGGCTTGGAAATGGTGATGAATGGGGCAAAGGTAGGCAAGGATGAGGTGGAATAGCATTTTGTGCATCAACTGGAGGTAATGGAAGAGGAGGTGAAGACTGAGATGCTTCTTCTTGCCTAAATGATGATAATGGTGAGGGAGGCGACACTAGTTGAGGGGATAGAGGAGTTTCAATTGTACGGCGATCTCTTGCCAATGATCGTAACAGCCGAGGAGGAGGTTGTGATGAGTTTAACAAAACTGAGGTAGAATGCTTCGATGTCGATGAGAAAGGATCTACAAATAGATGAGACGAGGTTGGTGGTGTCGAAGTAGGAAATTTTGGATAAGCTTCATCTTCTTGTGCAGATTGACAAGAAGAAACTGGAGATATGCTGAATGTTGCAAGTCTAGGTGGAGGAGGTGGGGGTGGAGGTGGAGGTAGAGGCAAAGGAGGAGATGTTTGTTCTATATTATGTGATGGTTCTGAGGCAACCGCTTCAGCAAGAGAGGAACGAAATGAAGAGGTATGTGGTGGTGGCGGTGGTGGCGGCGGCGGCATAAGAGGGTGGTTAGGAGAAAAAGACTTTGATGAAGAATGATCAAAACCAACTGCGGTAGGAAGGGAAGCGAAACAATTTCTTGCACTTTCCCCTACAACACCAAATGGAGGGGGAGGTGGTGGAGGAGGTGGTGGAGGTGGCCCATTAAGCTTAAACCTAGAAGTAGAAGAGGACGAGCTTGCTAATTTTGATGAATCTGACTGAGGACTTCCATAAGGAATCACTGGCTCCAATCTATCTTGTGGTTCAAGATGTTCTGAGACGTTAGCAATGGATAGATGGCTGTCTTGACTTTCATCTTTATCACCATCCAAAAATTTTGCAGATATAGCTAAGGCAGCTGGAGAACTGTTATATCTAGATGGTGGATGAGATGGCAGGTGAACCGAGGTTGCATCAGAAACCTTCTTTGGGGGGATCCATCGAGGAACAGTTTTTGATATCAAGGCCGCAACACTGCTATTCTGCACTTTCTTCTGCATATTCTGATCTTGGTAAATGATTGGATCTGATGATGCTTTAGAATGGGATGTGGGTGGCTTTTTTGATGTAGTAGGTTTGTCTTTTTGTTTCTTATGTTTATCAAATCCATGTATTTCATTGAGGTTGTCCAGTTCTATCTTCTTTGGAGAACTACTCCCTGTGCCCTCCATTTCCCCACAGTTTTCATGGTTTCTCTTCACTTCCTCGGTCAACTTCTGTGTTTCAAATGCATGGTTGCACCCCTTGAGATTTAAACTCTTTTCCTCGGTGCTGATATCAGCATTTCCCTCCATAACATCACTAGATCTCCCCATGCCTGCTTCGAGAGAAACAGATGGGAATTCTACCAATGCACTCAAACCGTCAGGCACTGACTTTGGGTTGATTTTACTGAGACGTGTCAGATCATCAGATGCTGCATACTTCTGAGCCCCATTGGTTACAGAAGATACACTATTTTCACTATTCGAACTTAGTGTAATCGCATCCTGATTAACATTGATTTGAACATTTTCATCACTGCAAGCAGATGTGTTAATTGTCTCATTGTCAGGCTCTAGTCTGGAATCTAAGTTATCAGGAGAACTTTCCTCTTCAGTGACAATGACATATGAAGCCAGCTGAGAATCGGTATTTAACTTCTTGTTATTTGCTACATCAGCTACTGTTGGGCTCTCGAACTCCGGGCTTTCATCCTCAGGAAAGCCTGTAATTTGAGGACCTTGAAAATCAGAATCCCTCTTTCCTTCCTGAGAATCAGCATTACTGAAAATCTCTTCTGCCTCAAAGAACTCCTCTGCTGATGCTCCTTCAGTCTCATCCCATTCTTCAGCTGCATCATCTGTGGTGATGTCAGATCCAACAGCATCGAAGTCTAAAAAGAGTACCTGATTCAGGCATGAATATGTTTTTTAACATTTGTCAAGTTTAAAGTACACTTGCATGCACATTAATACGAAATGTACCTCTGCTTTAAAGGCCTTTGGAAACTGGTCCTTCGCATTCCACAGGACATCAACATCCTCACGGTTCAACACCAATATATTCGATTGAATAAATGATGTGTTGAACATGATACGAAACATAACATCCTCATGCTCTAAATCACCATCCAAATGAATACACTCGAGCACAACGTCACCTTGGACACGACAGTGAATATTTAATTTAATCGGCACTCTCTCTGCCTGCAATAAGGGTATCGAAATGTCAACTCATTCATGTTGTTCAGCAAAAAAAACTGCAACTAAATCAAGCAATAATACCCTTTTGTGATTCCGTGCATGTCGCTTTGTCTTTGGAGTGGAGAATAGGACCTTAGAACTCCTATTGTTAGGGGTCAAGGGATCTTGACCATACACACGCACCACAGGTCTGCAGCCACCTTCATTACTGAAGCTGGGAACAACCGTGAGGCTCAGTGAATCCAATGTTAGAGGAGTGTCCATTGGTGGCCAATCAGCCCCAGAACCTCTCCTGGAGACATATTGCAGATATCTAAGATGAGATGGCTGCGGGTTCAAGGGTGAGAATAGGTGCAAAAGTTCCCTTGGAGCTTGCCTATATACCATATCTAAAGTCTTCTGTTCACCAGAGTACTGATTTCTGTACAGTAGAAGGGCTGCAAGCATAAATGCCAAGATTGGCCAACCGCCTTTCTCACAATGCATCAACAGCACATTCTGTTGGTGCCCCTCCCCGGATAACCAGCTTTCACTGGATTTCAGAAAGTGATGGATCATTTCTAGCGGGAGCAAAGGGCACCCTTCATACTGATGAGGATAGTCCATTACCGTCATATCATACTGAGACAGAATATCCGACACCTTACTCCTCTTCTCTCCCTCTCTGAAATTGAACACCAAGAAGGAAGCCTCGGGGAAATAATCCTGCAGCTGCGCCACAATGCTTTCCATGTACACCTTGAACTCATTTTCCTCCAAAATCTCAGTGGAGAAACAACAATCAAAAACTGCAAGATAAAGCAACTTCAGGTACAATCAACAGAATTATTCACCAAAAAATATAAATCTGCAACTCATCTTTGAATAAATTAAGCTTTAAATTTTCTATCTAGTCCAGAAAGAAGCATAAAAAGGCCAATTTTGAACGAATCAACCTACAAAACATCAATTTTCCAGCAAAAAAATCGGTCTGAGCTAAAACAAGCTCCGAGATATTCATTTCCCGTGAATTTAAATGCATCGTGAAGTTAGACGCTAAAAAATGCGCAATTCAGTTGGGTGGAAGCTCAAACTACTCCACCATCTCCCCGCATTCCCATTTGCCCGCGTGGAACGATCCAACAGGAACACGGAGCAATCCAGAACCCAGCCCTCCCAGATCAATCACGGGCAACGGATCCTCACGTACCGTAGACCCTCTCTGAGATCTCCAACAGCCGATCCGGTGGCTTGCGGTAGAAAAGCCTCCTGAACAGCGCCATCCGCCGGCCCCGCAGCCGGCGCCGCCGCTATTCGCCCCAGATCGAATCCAAACCCGCACGCAGGAGCACAACAACGGCCAAATCTGCGCGCAAACCAGTGGCGGGAGCGGGTAACGGGGGGCGATTAGGGTTTTGGGGGAGGCAGGATCAGGAGGGCGAATTGGGGGAATTGGTGAGATTTCGTAGCCCTAAGTGGGCGGAGAAGGGGCGGAGGGCGAAGTGGACTAAGGAGAAGGGGGTTGGACCTGAGGGCTGTGCCTTTGGGCTCTCACGCGGGGTGGGAGGGGGGAAGAAGAGAATGGTCGGGTGACGAGAGCTCGTGCTGTGCGAGGCGGGGGGTTGGGGGCGATGGCGTGCGGGGCAGCCGGGAGGGGATGGCACCGTGGCCACGTGGCAGTGGCAAGTGGCGGGGCCCACGCCTTTTTTCGCAGAGGGGGAGGCGGGAGGCGGCATGTCGGATGGACCATGCGTGAGATAATTTTGCAAAAGAGGTGCTGTACTTTTGGGGTTTTGTTTCTCCTTTTGTTTATGGGGAGCTGTGCCGCACGTGGGGAATGTACGTACCGGAGATCGCTCGTCGCAGTCCAACAGCCCGGCGTTATTGGAGAGTAGATTTCGAGAATTTGGTCTCGGGACGACCGATATCGATCTGATATGATGGCCGTTGCTCTCCTAATCGATCTTTTTAAAATGTTCGCTCCGGGAATCGATACCATTGGATATTCTACTAATGAAAATTGGCTGTCTTTTATGTGAAATTAGGATATGACGTGTTTTGTTGAAGCACTGAAAACATACATCTAAATATTACCATATGTCAATGACCTTGAAATGGCATAGCAATCGCAGTGACCATTCCATTGTCGACAATAAAAGTTTGATTGCGTCGATTGGATCACAAAACTAACATAAGGTCTTTGAATAAAGTATTAAATGTGGACCCAAAACTATAAATTGACATCGAGGTCGGTGACATCCGCTAACTTTTTTAATGTGATTATCCGATAACTGGAAATAGAAGCATTAACGAGTATAATCCTCCAACATCAACAATTAGTCGTTTACTATTTTATAAATATTTATATCGTCGGTCCTTTTACTTGAGGAATAGCAAAAAGGGAATGAAGACTGCATGTGACGGTTTATTTTCTATTTATGTTCTATTAATATGAGATAATGGTGAGATATGATAAGCTATTAATGTTCATTATTCAATGTCTTTGAAAATGTGAAAGAAAAGAAAGAATTATTGCAAACAACAGTAAACCCTCTTAGTCAGAAGTCGAGAATACGATGTAGCATGTGTACTATTGTATCTAGCTTGGCTGCATTTAGAGATGACTTGTAGTAATGGAGCAAGTCAAAGACCGAACAAGACATGACACGCACGCGTATGTATGTATGCATGAAAGGGTGTAAACGGATCGAACACGAGTGAACCTACATTTTTTATGTTCGGTTCGTTTATTTAATCGAGCCTAAACTTGTGTTCAGATTCGGTTCATTTATTTTTCAAATCGGATCTGAGTCGAACCTCTTTTTAATCGAATCGAACCTAAGTGAATATCGAACTTGAGAATTTTCTAATAAGAGGGAGTGAAAAGAAAAGAAATGGAAATATATATGTGTGTCTATAATAGAATAATCATTCATTCAGTTTTTTATCTATCTCTTCATCTATTGAAAGAAATATATAAATAAGGATTCGTCTCTTTGAAAGGTGTATAATTATATACTTTTATATCCGTTCAGATGAGGAGAAGGAATAATGTGGGGATATTTGATAAGTAAGGTTTATACTTGTTCTTTTGATTTGAGGATAGAGATGGAAAAGTACTAGATACATAGATAATGGATGTTGTAACCACGATGTGACTATTTATTTTAGGATAGTTTATACCGATATAAAACATACTTATCTCGTAAATATCCACTTATCTTCATGCAAAGTTCACTTATCATGGGACAAAATCCACTTATCTCAAAATAAGGTCCACTTATGCATATAAGGATTTGTAAATATATATGTATGTGTGTGTGTTTCTCGAACTTTTAACGAATCGAACCTGAGCGAACCTATGATTTTTAAGTTCAGTTTGTTGTTTTAATCGAGCTTAAACTTATATTCAAGTTCAGTTCATTTCTTTCCGAATCAAATCTGAATCGAAATTTTAACGAACAGGACCTGAGTGAATATAGAACTTGAGAATTTTCTAACACCCCTATATGTATGTATCTAGGTAGGTAAGAATGTATGAGACCCTTCAAATGAGGTGGAGTCTTTCCTAAGTACGGAAAGTCTTCCCAAATTAGCGGAACTTGTACAATTTCGTAAACGATAAACTTAACATTGTAAAAAATAATACAATAAAGTTTTGCACTGAAAAAAATAGCACGTATATGTAATTAACATTTTCATCTTTGTAATTCTATTGTAATTCTCGTGTAAGGTTAGTGTCTACCTCATTTTAAGATTCTCATGTGTGTGGTTTAATTGCACTATTTCCTAGGGGAGCCAACTTGGTTATCTCTACCTTTATTTTTTGCTTTTTAAGGAATTTTCTAAAAACGCTTGGGGGATTTAGTCCGCTAGATGACTACATTTTGTCATTCAAATTTCACATAAAACAGAAAAATTTTAACACGTTCATCTATAATGGATCAATTTCAGTAATTCCGAGAAGTTTGCAATTCGATTGCTTGATGGATGGGATGTGAATCTCGATTTGAGTCAAAATTTGAAGTAGAATATGATGTATTATAGTGATCTAAATACCTCTAGGTATTTTCAGAAAAAATCTTAAGAAATAAAAAAATAAGGGTGGGGTGGCAAGGTTGTCTCCTCCCGAGGGTAGCTTGATTAAATGCACACGAGCAAGTGCTTGCGTACACCATAGAAGGTTGTATCGACGATATATCGCCGATATATCGGTTTCGACAGGGAAGATGTTTCGATATCACCCAGTATATCCTTTTACAGGGGTATCGACGATATATCAACTCATATCGGTCAAAAATGACTAGATTCAGTACAAAAAATCTTAGATATCGATCGATATCGTCGGTGTTCGTTGATATCTCTATATATCAATGTTATTATTCATGCAAGATTGGTTCTACACATATCTAGCAAGACCCTCGTACTGGTTGGGTATGGTGCGACAAGAGGGTGCATACAATGGTTATTCAACTTGGGGTTGTCCAATCAATGTTAATTCAACCCCCCTCCAGAATATTATTATGAATTATGTCTCTTAAAAAATGTTATATCTGTTATGAGAGACAACAAGGCAGGGGGCGATTCAGATCCTCCACGGAATTCTTGATTTTAGCTAAGCTCTTTTATAATACTACATTGATTTAAATATTTTTCATTTATTTTTTATAAAAGATAAATCTTTATACTAAAGAAATGTTGTCTCCTTTAACATTATGTATATTTTTTCGATTCAAATGACTCATGTCAATGCCATTCACTATGTCATGTGACTAATATGACCTATATGATCGAGTGATATAAGGATCATAGATGATCTATAATCATGTGTTGTGAATATCTAAGTGTATATTTGCAAATTATTCCATGTTGTAAGAACTTGAATGAAATCTGTTTCCAATATCTATAAGTCAATTCTTAAAAAAAGTATCTATAAATCAAGAATCAACATTAATATTGATATGTTTGAAATGATCGATATATGCGATATAAGCTCCATAGATGATTGATATGTGTGATCTAAGAGTATATTTGTAACTTATTTAGTGATCTAAGAACTTGGATGAACTCTATTTTCAATATATATAGGTCAACAACTAACAATACCAACGATATGTCCGATATGACCGATATGTGCAATATAAGGATCAACCGATATGTGCAATATAAGGATCATAGTCTTCATAAATGATCTATATGTGTCATCTAAGTGTATATTTGTAAGTTATTTAATGTTATACGAACTTGAATGGAATCCATTTCCAATATCTATAGGTCAAGAATAAATATTAACAATGATATGTTTGATATGATCGATATGTGCGATATATGTGCTATAAATGACTGATATGCGTGACATAAGTGTGTATTTGTAAGTTATTTGCTGTTTTAATAATTTGGATGATTTTAATTTCTGAAAAAATGATAAAAATGGCTTTTTTGAGACGTTTCCGACATTTCCATCGATATCGTTGATATATCAACGATATATCCCAATATATCCATTTCCGAACGGATTGAAACGATATCGATACAGCCTTCCTTGGTGCGCGCACACATGTGGGCAAATGGGGCTATCCCTAGGGGGAGTCAAGTTAGCTTCATTAACCTCTTTTCAAAAACTTTTTATGGTATTTTTTTAAACACGTAGAGGGATTATCTTGGATCAATAAAAGAAATATGTGATTCAAATTTCGTGGAAAAGAAACATCCATAATCCATCCATCAACAATAGGTCAAATCATTAATTGTGAGATCATCAAATTTGATAGGCTTGGTGGATGAATAAAAGCCTCAAATGTAATGAATTTTTAATAAGAACATGTTGATGATACTATGGGATCTAAAAACCCCAAGTGTTTTTTTAAAAAATACCATAAAAATTTTTTAAAAACGAGGTGAGGGAAGCTAAATTGGCTCTCCCAAAACCCCATTTTACCTTATATACATACATAAGCTTGGTATTTTTATTTTTATTTGGGACGAGGGAGCAAACTATTAAAGCATTATTTGTTTAATTGTCATTATTTATGATTTAGTTTCATTGGATTTCTCTTGTTGCATAACTTTGTAGACACGATTCCATAACATTAAGTACTAAATTTCACATTGAATTTTTACAAAAATACTTATGTCAACTTGTAAATATCAATCCCTACATAAATTATATAAATCAAAATATTCCTATTAAATTATCTATTTTATATGTTTTGGGAGTTTAAATGCAAACGGGTGTATATATTTGTATCTAGTTATTAACATATCTTTTTTTACATATTTTGACATATCTGTATATATTTGTATCTAGTTATTAACATATCTTTTTTTACATATTTTGACATATCTAATTGTTGCTATTTGGAAAAGGATAAGTATACGGAGTAATTTTGATATCCTGTGTGTGTGTAGAATAGGGAGCCTCCTCTCGAGAGGAGTTAACTTCCCTCCTCCTTGGTTTTATACCGTTAGATTTGTTGCCCCTAAGCCGTTGGATTCGACTCCCTTTCTTTTTTCAATATTGAGTGTGGAGCCCACATTCTCTCTCATGTATTTCTCATATTGCTTTCTCATACACGTACCCAACAGTTTGCTCCCCGACTTTTCTCTCCGGCCAGACCCTTGCATTGCTTGCCACCCCTCATCTCAGTCGATGGGCTAGACTCCTCTTTGCACACAAGGTTGGGGAAGCATCCCTTCACGGCCCCATGCACCCTCTCTAATGCCACCTACATTAGTTCCTCTCACATCGTCACTTGTGTCGGTTCCCCTCGTGACATCGTCGACCCTCGTGACATAGCTATCTTTCGCGACATCGCGTGTTCATTGTTTCTTCTCTGGTACCCCTTGTCCCTCGTACTCCTCGTGATACCACCACCCCTTGCGATATACTTGTGACGTCATTGTCTTTCTCGACGTAGCACGCTTATCTAATCGTCTCCAATACCCTGCACGCTCCCTCTGGGCCTCCCTTATTCCATGTAATTTTTCTCATCTTCGACATGCATGACGTGATGCTTAGGTTATTGTCTGTTGCATGGGGTGATCGACTTTTAAAATCAGTCGCCAAGTACGTGATGTTATACTAGTCTAGTTGTGTTGAGGTTTGCGTGTAAGAGAAATGGCTAATACCGCATAAAATGCCACATTAAACTAGCATGTGTATATGCTTATGGGCCGTGGAACACCCCACGCCACCCGCACCAGTTTCCCCGCGCTGTCATTTGCATTAGTCCCTCTCCTGAAGCCTCTTTTTTGTGGCACCACATGTCTATCAACTCTTCTACGGTAACCCACTGTCGTGAGACATCCCATTGTCTGCGCTTCCTCCTCTCCGTCCACGACCCCGTCACCTCTCCACACACAAGCTTGCAGGATGCTTCCCTCCACCGCCCCATGCCACCTCTCCACACACAAGCTTGCAGGATGCTTCCCTCCACCGCCCCACGCCACTTGCACTGATTCCTTCGCACTGTCATCTGCGTTGGTCCTTCTCGTGATGTCTCTATCTTTGCAGCACCGCAACTCCATCAACTCTTCTCTGGTAACCCGCTGCCATAAGACATCGCATTGTCTGCAACCCCCTCCTCTCCGTCCACGACCCTGACACATCTCGCAAGTGACAACGCGAGAGGAACTAATGTAGGTGGCATTGGAGAGGGTACACGGGGCCGTGAAGGGACACTTCCCCAACCTTGTGTGCAAAGAGGAGGTGAGCTCGTGGATGGAGATGAGGGGGGCTAGACCTTTCTTGGATATGAATAGGGGAAACTTCTAATAAGGTGGACCTTTCCTGGATGCATGGAAAGCCACGTCAATATAGGCATTTCTCTATTTGTTTTACCATTTTTAACTATATAAATTTAATACTGAATATTAACATAATATGTATATCACGAAAGATTTATGAAAATATTAGTATATCTGACAAAAAATATTTGTTACAATATGGATGATATATTTTACCAAACTATATGATCATCATTATTTTACAATGTGCTATTTTAATTTACAAAATTATTACATAATTTACAAACTTGGCAGTGGCTTTCTGAATTTCAGGAAAGACACAACTCATTGGAAGGGCCCCCTATATATATATAGGCAAAACTTCAGATAAGGTGGGCCTTTCCTAGATACGTGGAAAGCCAACCACCTTATCCATTCGCAATCAATCAGACGATTACGATTAATAGATTGTTATCTATATTTTTTAAATATCGAAACATCCATTATGGTCATTTTTGCATATTCTATATTTAGAATGCAACAAATACCTTCTAAATTATCTCTTGTCTCTCTCTCTCTCTCTTCCGTCTCTCTCTCTCTCTCTCTCGATCTCTCTCGACGGCGGCACACATGGTGAGATTAGGGTCCTCGTGCGGGCAGGTGCTCCTACGGACGGATCTAGATGGCGACTGCGATGTGCGGAGGTCGGCCCGAGGCGAGAGGATGTTTGCACGAGGGGTGCAGATGTTGCATCAAGTAGATGTCCTTCAGGCAGAGGGCAGCGGTCTCCTCCAGGCAGTGGTCGGACGGAGAAGGCGAGGAGCTCCTGGCGGTCAGTGGCTGGTGCTGGCAGCGTGAAGTGGACAAGCGGTTCCAGCAACTGAAGGAGCTCACGGGGACGGGGCTCCTGTCGCTCAAGGCAGAGAAGGTGTGGTAAAGATGGATCAATGGATAAGTGGTTGTTCTCCAGATGGTTGGCAGTGGCGAGGCAAGGACGGAGATGGGATGGCGATAGCGAGCTGCGGTGGTGGTCCGCGATACAGATCTGGATGAGATGGTGATGGTGCTTGCCTTTGGAAATGACATGTGTGGCGCTCATGGCGGAGGTCGACGATGACATGCGGTGATGCTAGGCACGGCCACAAGCAGAGGAGCGGTGGCTCGGGCGTGCATGTAGCTGATGGCGGTGGTGAGGTGCGATGACGAGTCGGCAGTGGTGCGAACGGAGTAGGTGGTGGTGATGCGGAGCTCCAGTCGGCACCACGTGAAAGCAGTGGTTGCGTGTGGAGGAGGTGGATCATGGAGGGGACGGGCAAAGGAGGAGTGCGAGGAGAGGAGGGGTGTGGGCGGAGGAGGGTGAGCGTGGAGGAGGTGGGTCATGGAGGAGTGATGAATCTCATATTCATCATATTAAAATCCACATATTAATCTCCTAGCTTGAACAAACCAATAAAAATCACTAATAATTCCTTATCATTATCTTATATTATACTGTGTATAATTAACCTGTAATTATTGTATTAAATTATTATTATTCTCTTTGTTTTTAATTCTCATTAAAAACTCATAAAAAAATTAGGTTAATAAATTATCTTGAATTTTCTTAACCTTTAAAATAAATAAAAACACACAAAAAATATCAAAACCCAAAGATCGGTGTTCTTATCCCTTTAAAAATACCCCCAATTTTTTTTTGTACAAACGACCTCTTTTGACTTTTGTCCAACATGAAACTTGTAGATCTCGTCGAGATCTACAACTTTCATATTTGATTTTTTTTTTAATTGGGCCTCTAGCTATTTCTTTTTTATTTTTCTTTATTTCCATATTTTCTGATTTTTCTATTGGGCCACGTGGCGCCCTCTGGGGCACCCACGTGGCCCGCTTCTCTCCTTGCCACTCGACAACCCTCCTGGCCGTTGGATCTCCACGCCTCCATCACAACCGTTGATCTCCGCTCCACCTCCAGCCACTGGATCTGATCTCAGATCAGATCTGCCACTCTTCTCTGCCTCAATCTCAACCGCTCGATTCCCCACCCATCTAGAGACTCTCCCATCTCCACGTCACCTCGCCTCTCACAGCCGTTGGATGGAACTTTCCCTCTCATTTACACGGTTACACCGCTCACCTCTGCCCATATCCTAGTCGTCAGATCTGATCTGATCAGATCATAGCCAGCCTTTAGCACCTTTCTCTGAGCCTTGGGATCAGATCCTATGATCTAATCTCCACCCCTCACCCTCGCTTCCCTCCTAGCCATTGGATCGAAAGATCCAACGGTCAAGCGCTCACCCCTACCTCCCATTGGCCCTCTCTTCCCAAGCGTTATGACTCACCACCTCCGAGCCCCCTTCCACTTTTAGCTTTCACCTCCGGCAATCTCCACGCTTCACAACGCCACCCCCACGACGCCCGTTCTTCCGCCATCTTCGCGCACCTAATAAACGCCCTCTCCGTTACTCGCTGATCTCAGCATCGTCGTTGCAAATCCTCGCCACCACCATAACGGACATCCATCTCCTCCTATAAAAACCACTGCTTCACCGCCCAGAACCCTGGTCCACCATTCAACGGAGCTCCGCCTATCCCCTCTTCCCCTCCTCGTGACAGGAGGAGGTGGAATTGGCCGACGAAGATGGTCGAACCTTCAAGGTGTCGACCCGCGGCACTAACCACCGTGTCACGGTGCCTCTGGCCCGCTAAGCTCCTCGGACCGGCTGACCGGGTCTGAGCGATGACCCGGGCTTCTTCGAAGCCCACCACAAGCCACCTCCTCTGCCAAAATATCTTCTCCGATGACGTACCCTTCTCCTGCCTATTTTCTGATTTTCTTCTAATTTTTCTGACGTCTATCTTCACCCTCACAAGCCATTGATCATCCACTTAGTTCCGCCCTACCACCTCGTCTTCGCTAACACCGCCATACATCCTCTTCCCTTCTCCAGAGCCCCCAACCACCTCGATCCATTTCACCTATGATCCACCGAAGATGAACTTCAGGTCCTCCGCCTCCCATCGCCCCATGGACCTCCACTCACCTCACTTCACTCCCCCACACACAAAGCATGCTTCGGCTATCATTTAATCCCTGCATGTCTTCAATGGGCGGAGTCCTCGCCTCTACTCCGATCTCGAGCTCATCCCCGACACACCTACATCGCCCCGCCATCTCAACCATCACTGCGCCTCCTCCATGCTCTCCAATCCTTTGCCCACACCTTAGCAACATCCTACAAGCCTCGACGGAGCCTTTGGAGCACGATGGAACATACTGGAGTTTGTCAGATCCCCGCCTCCTCCGGCGGTCTGCAGCGGAAAACGAAGTACAGATATCGTCTGATCTATTTGATCGGACGACCCTTATGATGCCACGTGGCCCAGCCGAGCCTCCTGTCGAACCTCCATGCTTGGATGACCCGAACCGAACTCCAGAGCACCATAGCCAGCCACATGGCCCGAAGCTGTGACACCTCTCGAGCCTAGCTCCTCACATGTCTGCACGTGAGGTGCTGGGTAAATTACACAAAGGACCTTGAAAGTTTATGAAATTGCATTCTGGTACCCAAGTGCGTGCCTCGCGTGCATTGAGTATTTACAGGGAGGACCTCGTAACTTATAGAAATTTCATATATGCCCCTATGCGCATTGGAAAATACTGAGGGCCCAGTCAGTTTTGCAAAATTGCAAATAGGTCCCTCCAGGGACCTATTTGTGATTATTTATCTTTTATTTCCTGCATTTTTATTGCATTTATGCTCCTGTGTTGTTTCTTCCATAACTTGAGTATCGTAGGTCCAAATTGCATGATTTCAGTATCATTTTATTCCTTATTCCATCATCTATCTAATGGCATAGTTAATTTTCTCATCTGAGACTAATTTAAATGAGATGCATTTTTTGTTATATAGTGTCCTTTGCTTTATAAGTCTTAACCATTGCTAGATCCTTGCTCTTAATTTTGACGCTCAATTTGACTCTGATTCTGAATCGTAATCTATGTTCATATCTTGTAGAGCATTCTTGTAATTAATATTTGGCATGCATATCCTTTGCACTTAATCATATCTTGTGTCCATGCATACTCATATAATTGCATCATAAAATCAAACAAAAAATGCACGCATCAGTTTAATATGCATTTTGTTGTGCATATGCATTAAGATTTAAAAATGAGAATTATTCACACATACATCTAATTGACCTAAATTCGATAAATAGATTAAAGAGGCTCGTGTCCATGTGTTCGACCTTGGTAGACTTGCCAAGTATAAATATTCCACAACATTCAAAGATTGTGGTTTTTGTCGAACCAAATTTACCTCCTATACTACAACAACTATCGATTCTCCTTGATGAATCTCGTAGTCATCAAGGAGAAGGGCGGACGGGGTGCAGGTGGAGGGGGATGCAGGTGAGGGAGTACGCGATCAGTTTTTACATTCTGATATCGTTTCTTACAATCTCGTGTCTTTTTTTACAATATAAGATCTTTTTCTTACAATTCGCATGTCATTTTTACAATATAATTTTTTAACATTTACTTTTCTTTTATAAATTTCTAATAACCTCATATTTTTTACAATCTCATGTATTTTTTTACAATATCAGATCATTTCTTATAAATCTAAAAATATTTTTACACTAGCAACATTTCTCTTACCAATTTCTAACAATCTCATAATGTATTTTTTTATAATCTCAGATCGTATTTTACAATCTGAGATCGTTTATTACAAATCTCGGTACGTTTCTTGCAAGTTTAGATTGTCTTTTTACCTTTATTATTTTGTTTTGTATTTCTAATAATATATTTTTGTTACAAAAAACGATATATTTTTTACAAACCTCAACTTTTTACATTTTTCTCTTTTCAGTAATAATTGTTGAATTACTACCTATCAACTTTTTGCATACCCCCAAACGAATATTACAAACAAGCACAGAATTTTGCAGAGGCAATATGTAAATTACTATTACAACAATAAACGAACTACTAACTTTGATTTTATTTTACAAGGTCGGTTATAATCTTACAATGGTAATGAGTATTTTACAAAGAGTTCTGTCACTCTACATACCACGAAAATGCTACCACGTTGGCGAAGCCTCATCGCATAAATAGCAAAAAAAAGCCAAATCAGGCGGGCTAAAAATGGCAAAATAAAAGGATTAAATGAAGTTCAAATCAAAATGAAATTCAAATTCAAAATGAAAACACATTGACTAAAATACTCTTTTGGATAAATAACCGTTAGATTGAGATCTAACGGATGAGATGGTTGGCTTTTCATACATTCAGGAAATGCCCACCTCATTAGAAGGGCCCCCTTATGTGTGTGTGTGGGGGGGGGCTTATACAGTGAGCTCCTTGCCCATTTGAGTTTCGACGGGCACCAAATGTAGGCTCTCCACGTGTATTTCAATTTGAAAGGTTGCCTATTTCGAATGAGCACAGTTTTGGAAGGATGTTAATATGTTTAAGCATTTTATATTTCCAGTTATACCGAGTCCTTAAAAAAAGGAAGACGGTTTTGGAAAGGTAAATTCAAATCCTTAATTTCATGCCGAAGAAATTGTCATTGTATATTTAAGCAGTAATATACATATTGAACTTAAGTAATTATATGTTGCGAGATCAGTAATACTGAAACAGTTGTCAGTAGTTTATATTTATAATATTATAATATACAGAGATCAGTAATTCATTCGTGTAAATCAAGTAATTATTATTGTGAGATCGGTAATTAAGTACGTAAATTACTAATGTCCATATAAATATTGATTACAAATGTCCATTCTACTGAACTCATTTTGATTTTTACTAATGTTATAGTTACTTAATTCTTTGAGTGTTACTGACGCACCTCTTATTTACTTATATAATTTTTTTAATTACTTATAATGTATCGAGTGTTACTGATAGCAATACATAAGTTACTGGTCACGCGGTTTGTTTATAATTATTCCATATTACTGATGTTATACAAAGATTTACTAAATATTCATATCCATATTACTAAGTCATTGTGATTAGTTTTACTGAAATTATGGTTACACATCAATATATTCATTTGATAACTGTATTTGTTATTACCTCTTGTATTAGTTACAGAATGATTGGTTCTTAATAACATTGTCAAAAATATTCTTCTCACCTCTTTAATTAGGAAGTACACAACAATCATCAATGTTTAATTTTTTAATTTTTTCATCCACGAATGATGTTGTGAGTTGTAACACATCATAAGTGTTCGAGCATCCGGCATACCTGAAATAAAAATGAATTAGTGAACTAGTTGTTGCGAGTTGTAAGAAATAAAGAAACAACGGTAACAATTATGTAGGCAATAGTAAAATAAAAATATTGTCTCAATAAACAATGTAAATACATTAGTAACTCGCTATATTTTCAAAGTAATGCATGAAAAGTAACAAATGTGTTAGAGATAGTAATATAAAATATCTTATAAGTAAATTAGGTAAATACAGTAGTAATTCAGTATATTTTTAAAGTAACACATATTAACAATAGTGATATAAAATATCTTATAAGTAAAATAAGTAAATACATTAGTAACTCGGTATATTTTCAAAGTAACACATAAAAAGTAACAACTATCTTTACTGTAATTTTCTATTATACGAAATCAAAATACATTTGATAAAAAATCAATTAGACCTAGAGATTGTGGATCAAAATAAATAAAAATGGATATTATGAACACAACTTTATCATATTTCTATAAAATTTCTCGAATAAAATTTGCTTATGATCGAAAATATGCAACATTCATGAAATAAAAAATACTAAACTCATCGTCTCAATCTTTTTATCCCTAAATATTGTTGATAGCCATGAAAAAAATATTAAAATAACAAAATTATGATAGAATAAACGATTAAATCCTGAAAACAAATAGCATACCTCCACCTTGCGTAGGAACGAAAAAAATTGTCTTGCATTGGAATGAAACCGTAGGGTTTGCCAATTGAGTACAGATTTCCACTTCAAGAACCGTATCTCTATTTTTAGAAATATTTTAAATTCTGAATTTATTTTATTTCCATTACCATCGATTCCTATTTTTTTAGGATTGAATCTTGTGGATGGACGGTTGCGATTGGGTGTTCACCATGACTCAAATAGGCATATGGCCCATTGGAAAAATTCCCTATATATATATATATATATATATGTGTGTGTGTGTGTGTGTGTGAGAGAGAGAGAGAGAGAGAGCGAGGAAAGGGAGCCTATTTCATGAAGTGCGTTCATGCCCATTTTTATCAATTTTTTTGTTTTGTTGGAAAATACGACCATGAATTTTCATCATTGTATCCCCATAATATGTCATTCCAAATTCGTCATAAACAGAGACACATATGCCCTCTATCTAGAACACATAATTATAATAGTCTTGGAATTGTTGTGATCGACATGTTTTGGATGAAGGGCCTAGGAGTCTCCGTTTCCGACGAAATTGGAATGACATATTAGAGGAATATAGTTATGAAAAGTCATGGTAGTGTTTTTCAAAAAACTAAAAAAATGGTCAAAATGAGCATGAAGCAGGTAAGGCTACTATATATATATAATATATATATATATGATGGGGAGCTTGCACCAAGGTGCATGTAACTTTACATGCACCGGCGCTTATATCTTCCACATTTTTTTACTTTTTCGAAAAATACCACCATGTATATTCATCCATATATCCCTCTAATATGTCATTCGAATTTCGTCAGAAACAGAGACTCCTATGACCTCCATCCAGAACAGGTAATTTTAACGGTCTTAGAATTGCTGTAATCGACCTGTTCTAGATGGAGGTCATAGGAGTCTCTGTTTCTGACGAAATTCGAATGACATATTGGAGACATGGTGGTATTTTTCGAAAAAGTAAAAAAATGTGGAAGATATAAGCGCCGGTGCATGTAAAGTTACATGCACCTTGGTGCAAGCTCCCCATCCTCATATATATATATATATATATATATATATATATATATATATATATATGGGAAAATGAGTATGCTACCACCCTTTTTTCCAGTATTTTATTTTTATTTTTTCTGAAATGAAACATAGTGGAATTTAGATCACAACATGTCACCATGATGTCATTCAAAATCCATCTTAATTCGAGGCTTCTATCTAGGGATGAGTATTGGGCTGGGATGGCCCGGCCCAACCCGAAGCCCAGCCCGGCCCAGGCCCAAATGAATACCGGGCCGGGCTCGGGCCCAATATTTAGGCCCAATTTTTTTGGGCCGGGCTCGGGCTCGGCCCAGCCCGACCCGAAGAGGGCCCGGATCATTTCCTACATCCTACATGCATGAAAACTCCCACCTATTTCATGTGCACTCTCTTCTTGTATCATGCCTTCATACAATGTCTATAAATCAAGAAAGTCAGGCGTGTGACATGAGTTGATCATTGTATTTCAATTAAGAATTGATTTTCCTTAAGTAGTCTTTGGTTTAAATTTTGTTGGTTATTCTTGAATTATTAGTATTTATTTTTTTCAATCAGAACATTTTCTATTATTGTACCTTTACCTGATATGGGCCTTATGCCCATTTTTTAACATATAGGGTCTATTGCACCTGTTGTTATTAACTGGGTAAGTTTGTTTCACTCGTTCTATTTTTATACATGAGAGACATTCATGGTATCTAGCATTGAGTGGACATATGTAAAATGAGAAATCTTCGGATTTGATAGAATTGAATTTTAGTTGTTTCACAAGTATTATGGTACATGTTTTAATCAATTCTGGCTTGTGTAACTTGAGTTGATCTTAACTTGAAATAAAAGACTCAAAGTTAATAATATATAATTGGTGGAGATGGATCGGGCCTGGGCTTGGACCGAACAAAAAAAATTTTACGGGCCTAAGCCCGGCCCAAGGCCCGAAATTTTTAAACGGGCTTGGGCCTGGGCCCTTCAAAGCCCGGTCCAGGCCGACCCATGCTCATCCCTACTTCTATCCCCTCCATCAAGACTGCCAAATTTTTACAATCTCATAATTGTGAAAATCCCTTCAGATGGAAGTGTTAGGAACATCTATTTTACACGAAATTTGAAACATGTATTCCACTTATTATTTTAAGTACCCCTCCCCCCGTTTTATTTCAAAAAATAAAAAATAGTAGAAAGAAATGTGGGAGCATACTTTATATGCTCCCAAGAAGCACACTCATTTAACCATATATATATATATATATATTCATTGATTGATTCTTGGAATCCATAATGGATATCATTTTTTCAATTATTATTAAAGAAAAAAATATAACATTAGTTACCCGTTGACTTGTTGCTACAACTCCTACAAGCTCTCATAGAAGATTAATGGATCATTGGCATCACATAAATATTTCGTATTGAACGTGGCTTTCTTTATGAATTACAAGAATAAAAGGTAGTTCTACAAAAAAACATTCATTGTCGTAATTTGTTATCATTGAAAGTTTGGTAGCGAATACATATATTTTTCAATAACATAGGCCAATTTTGGTGTTCTATTGTGTAGTCATTTTTATACCTATATATATCTAATAATATGCAAAAATGTTATTTTCCATAATAATTGATACATACATTTTATGACAGAAATACATTTCGTGTATGTATGTCATGTCGATCCCTTCAATGTATACATGTGTTGATCAATATAATATTTCTTCATTTACCCGTATTCGATTTGTATCCACTTTTCATTCACACTTATTTTAAAGAATATGGTAACACCACATATTTGTATTCCTATTTCGGAACAAATCAAAATATGGATATTTACACTAATAATACATGATTCGTCTACCTTGTTTATGGATTTTAGCTCAACTCCCAGATCAACTCAATTAATAAACTCCTTGAAATACACAAAAACAATAAGTTTGATGTGTATAATTCATACAAATAAACAACCTCTTTTCACATGTATATACTAAATAGTTATTAACCTTTTTTAATCTCTTTTTCAAATCAAGATAATTTCATAAAAATAGTCTTTGAGTCTTGTAAATATAGTCTTTATTAAAGTACAAAAAATGCATAAGCAACAAAAGTGATAATCAATATACGTTGAAATCACACCAAAAAGACAATTATGTATGATGAACGTAACTTTCACCTCTTTAATAATCGATAATTGTAGTATAGGAGATGTAAAGTGATCTATCAAAAATCACAAATATTGAATATTTTGAAATAATTTTTACTTGGTAAGTATACCAAGATCGAACACAATGAACAATTTATTTTTAGTTGCACAGTTCTAAATTGATTTCAATAATTAATTAATCTATATTAATCCCTGTGACAGAAATTAAAATAAAAACAAAAGAAAAGAAATGCGAAGATAAACATGCAAGCAGAGAAGCAAAAATGAAGCAGAGGATATGTGATTATATCTTTTAAATCCTCAATTCAAGTAATTAGATAATCCTCGAAGAATATCACAGATCAACAGTGTAAGGAGTTGTAATAGAACTTGTGTAAGAGACTTCTGTGTAAGCTGAACTTTAAATACAATGATGATGTATTGGATGTGATTTGCCACATGTGCACTTTGAGGATAAGCAAAGAAAGATCTCTGTCGCGACACTTCCCGATTAGCGGGACGGGTCGTGACAAACAGAGAGTGGTTTCAAGAAATATATATCAATTCAAGTTGCATGCTAAAAGAATGATCAATGAATAATCCTCCAATTGAGAGATCACTTGATGATTTTTATCGATGAATATTTGACCTTGAAATTCCTTGTAAATTGTTCCTCAAATAAATTAAATCTTAATCACATAAAAATATTAGGGAATTGGATTAATGTCTCCTCCTTAATTAAGCCCATGCGGAGATGAATTCCCCAATTAAAGTTATCAATAATTACAAGAGAATGAATCAAATTCAATGTCTCGGAAATTATAACAGATCAAAAGAGATTAAAATTTAGAAAGATTCGTCAATTTAATTTTAGGCTATAGGTTCGAATAGTCGATCAATGAATAAGAATCCTGCAAACAAAGAGAGATCAATTGTAATTTTCAAAGAGGTTGGATCTCCAAAGTTCCTAGTACTATTCCTAAGTGAATGATAAATAAATCAAACAATTTATCCTCAATTAAGCCCCTACACATATTAAGTCCTCAAATAATAATTTTCAATCATCAAATTCAATAACCTTAATCAAGTCCTTGCAGAATAAATCAATGATCTTCTCAATATAAAATAGCGTAAAAATATCAATAAATCAGCATGCATAGATCAATAGATATCCTAAAAATAATCATCCATAAAAGCCTCTAATCAATTCACACGATATGTAAAATGATAGAGCATTCAACAATCTTTAAAACGACATATTATGCGTTAAAATCAAAGTCCAAACGAGAGAGATATGATGATTTGAAATTCCAAGGACTAAATTACAATAAAAATAAATACTTTCTTCTCAAATTAGTCCTTGGAAGGACTTATATGCAGTTTACAAAACTCAGAGGGATCCCTGTATGAATTGCCACCGGCCACATGCGATGCACATGACTTGGGCAGCGGAGGACGTTCTATAATTTGCTGAAAAATGTAGGGTACATGCATAATTATCCACGCCTTGCACGTGCGCCTCACGTGTTGGGAGGTTTGACAAAGGCTTCGGAGGCATGGCTCCACGTGGAGATCTGCATGAGCTTCGAGATCCTGAGGCTGAGGCTCATGTAGGTAGTGTAAAGGCTCATATTGACCGAGCCTCGAGGGGGGGGGGGATGACGTGGTTGCACGAGGACCGTTGGATCCCCCGATCCAATGGTTCTTAGGTGAGGCAGAGGGGCGGGGCACGATCAGAGGTGTGTCGGGTCGTTGGCAATGGGCTAGCGACCGAGCGGTGGACGACGAGGGGTCGAGGATGGTTGGTGTGTCGCCTAATGCGTGGTGTTGCTACCGATGCTAGGCAGAGCTAGCGGTTGGGGCGATCACTAAAGATCAAGGAGGCGGTGGATCTGCGGAGGAGTGACCGGCCAATGGAATCTTTAAGGTGGCTTTGGCTCGATGATGGAAGAGACGTGCGTCCCAAGTTGTTTGAGCCAAAGGCAAGCGATGGTGAAGTGGTCGATGTCTGGTGGAGCAAGGGTGACATGTGTCGAGGGCGAGCTTGATGGCGATGAAGTATGGGGAGCGGAGCTCCGACCTTCGCAAGGTCGGAGGTGAACGAGGGGTCGGAGGAGTGAGGCAGAGCTGGTGTGCAGTGCGGTGGTGATCAATATGCAGTGGTGCTGGAGTGTGGTGGCGATGTGGTGTAGTGTGACCGATATCAAAGCAAGAATACGAAGAGGAAGGAATGGATGTATATGATGAGGTGGGGGTGCGATCGATGATCGATGAGGAGGCAGAGCGTGAGGTGGAGGTATCCTAGCAGTAGAGCAACAAAGGAGATGGGGTTATGGATGGGTGCTTGGAAAGGAGGAGACTTGGATCTCCTTCGCCTTCGCTCAATGACCGACTTGCCAAAGCTCAGCAACTACGAAGCGCAGTGGAAGCAAGGTGATCAATCCCACCTTGGAACATGTCAAAGAAAGAGAGGTCGTCGTTGCTCTCACCTAAAGACCTATCGTTGTAACCGACAAGGTTGTAGAGCTAGTGGAATTCTCCCTATCTTCCTATTGGCGGATGGGGGCGAGGAGGGCGATGGTGATGCTTTACAAGAGACGGAGGTGGTAACAGCTGAGGGAGGTGACACAGGTAGGAGGGCGATAAGCATTATGCAGCGGAGGCGTAACGACTGGGGATGGAGGAGGCAGTCGTCGAGGGAGGAAGGGAAGCGACAAGTTAGAGGAGATGGATGTCGGGTCATGTGCAGATTACATGACCATAGAGAGAAATGGAGGAGAGGTGATCACGTGCAGAGGAGGTTGGGGAGGAGGTCACGTGCAGAGCATGTGACCTGGGGAGAGGAGTGAAGGGAGATAGAATGGAAATGGGAAAGAAGAGAGAGCTAGAGAAAAAATAAATAAAAGTAAAATTAATGAAATAAAAATAAAAAAAACAAAATAAAAAAATAAGGGTAAAATAGATCAAAATTTCAATAAAAAGGAAAAATGACTAAAATAAAAATATAATAAAGAAATAGTAAATGAAGTCAAATCAAAAAGTAGTCAACATGAAAGTTGTTATCTGCCTGAGATCTACAACTTTCGTGAAGGACCAAAAATCAAAAGAGGTCAACTATATAAAAAATATTTTTGGTGGTACTTTATAGATAATAAAATACTACATTTTTGTATTTTATGATTTTTGTATTTTTAATTTGATTTTAAATAGTGAATTAATTTATATACATCATAAACATAATTGTCTATTTTTTATGGATTTTTTATAGATTAGAAAGAGGTAAAATAGATTCAATAAAGATAAAATATGCATAAAATATAAAATATTAAAACATTATGTTTTCTCCTTATTTTCTGATTCTTATGTGTTTTAATTCTTGATGCAATTTTAGTTAATTAATTAAAGAATAATTTAGAGAAAGAATAAATTATTTTTGTAAATAAGCTAAATCAAGGTCAAAAACACATGTTATTTAATTATGGACTTTTAACCCTAATTTTAGCATAAACAATTAATATTAATAAATCGATTTTAATGGGTTTAATTAGTGAATTATTAAGGGGATTTTGCTAAAATATCCATATAAAATAAATGAATCATGGATTCATCACACCCTTATGCTTAGCTCTTTGCTTGTCCCTGATGAACAGCAAAATCGGCCCTTTAATATCGTGGAATTAACACTTAATGATGTCAACACAGTCGGGCCGAATTGGGTCTTCAAAGACCATCTAATTGATTTGTCCTCAGAATAAGATGGTCGTGTTTTTATTTTACTTGGCAAGAAACCAAGGTCGAACTCAGGGACACGAGCCTCTCTTGTGATTATCCAGATTTTTATCTATTTAACTAAGTGTTGAGTGAGAGATCATTAGGTCAAACAGTGCAGCAGAACGAGACAATGCATTAAAACCAAAGCATGCATTTTTTTTTATTTTAATTTTAAACATGCAAAGTCATGCTATCCAAAGAAAAATAATATGCCCTTAGATAAAATAATGAGCAAATCCAACAAAGTGTCAATTTCGAGTTTAATTCATGGGTCAAGCTTGATGGACAAATTAAACAAGGCATAAGCTTAAGCACTAAGGGACACATGGCTTCTAAAATATTACATCAAAAATTTTGTGTCCAAAATAACAATTAAGCATGTCACTAGGAAGTGCATCAAATAAGCTTTAAAATGAAACTGAAATCAACTCAATCAGAAATATGAAGCTCAAGATATGCATGAAGGAAAGCAAGGGCATAAATGAAAGAAAACATGAAAAGTTAATTACAAACAAGTCCCTGAAGGGACTAAAATGCAATAAAAATAAAGCGCAGGGCCTTCCCTATAAATAACCCACACGCACGGGGGAATATTTGCAATTATTACAACCTGCAAGGTTAAATATGCAAAATGCTCCAGGCGCACGTGGTCTGCATGTGCTGTAAGGACCTGGATGCAAATTGGAGGTCGGCGGTGCTCCTATGACAATAACCCAGAAAGCACGTGTTGTGCACGAGCTCTCCAGGCTCGGGGTCGGCGCTGAGGTTCGGAGGAGGCTCGGAGTGCTTCGGCTAGGCTTGGACAGTAGGCTCAGGCTTGATGCAGGTTCGACGTAGGCACGGGATCTCCAAGCCTAATGGCTCGGATGCTGAGGTTCGGGAGAGCTATGGAACTGCCATGTGGTCGAGTGAGGTCCATCCGATCATGACGATCGGATGGTTGCTGTGCGTATCTGCTGGAGTGACGTGGCTGCCTTTAAGCCATCAGATCTCAAGGATCCGACGGCTCCTGTATGCTCCCGGAGTCGTATGCGTGGCTTCTTCTGAGCCGTTAGATGAGCTCCAAGAGAACGCATCCGACGGCTCCTGCTCTCCCTTCTTCCTCTGCGGCTGGCAGAGGAATATGACCTCCAGCGAGTTAGCTCCAGCTCCGTCGAGGTTGATGGTGCTCGTTGAAGGCCCATGGTCGCTCTTGGATGGCCAGAGTGAATCGTGGAAGCTCGGTGGAGATGCTGGTCATCTTGGAGGAGGTAGGCGGAGCAAAGATGCCGGAGGAGAGCTTGATGAAAAGCTCCGATGAAGCCTCCCGACCATTGAAGCTTTGATGACCTGTGTCGTTAGAAGCATAGCCGAAGCGTGTTGTACATTGCATGGAATAGAGGGGGAACGTAGTGAACGGCTGTGGTGTAGGCGAAGCAAGTGGTGACCGGGGTTCTTCTCTGGCAAACCCGGAGGAGATGGGTCGGGGGTGTTGAGAGATGTGGAAGAGGGAGAAGATGAACGGAGGGCGACACGTGAAAGGGGGGGTGCGTGGCAGAGCTCGTAGGGGGTTCAATGGAAGGTGAAAGCATCGAGAGAGGCCTAATTAATTGGGCAAAAATCGAAGAAAAATACAAAGAAGGTCAAGCTACTTACCTGGTCGGAGATGGAGGTGGAGGCTTGTGCGCGAGCTCTGAGGGGAAGCTCTGGTCTTCGTTGGTCCCCGTCAGCCACCCGGGGCACCTCGAGCGGGCACGAGGCACCGCGGCACCGCCTTGATCGACGGAGGGTCTCACTGAGGAGGATAGTCATCATCGCTCAATCCTCGCTCCTCCCCCTGTTACAGGGAGGAGGAGGAGGGCTGGGCCTCCTCCCGCGTAAAGGTGGACATCAGAATAAGGGGGAGGAGAATGGGTATTTGAAGTGGCAAGTCGGCGGTTTTTTGAGGTGGGGTCGTGGGTTGTGAGGGGATTATGGAGTGACTGGAGGCGGCTCGTAGATGGAGGACGTGCACGCGAGGACGAAGGACGATAGGGGAACGTCGTGGGGCGGTTGGCGAGGGGCGAGGTAGTCGGCGATGGTGGAGGTAATGGAAAGGGCGAAGGGAGTTTACGTGGTGGAGAACGTGTGAAAGAGGAGGGCCGTATGTGGAAGACGAAGTCTCGGTCATTGGATATTGCGATCCAACGGCTGAGAAGATGGCGCTAAGGAGCAACGTGGATTAGATCTGAGGCGAAGCGATCAAAGGGTTGCGGAGCTGCCACGTGTCGAGTGGGTAGATAGGCGCTAACTGACGGTTGTGATGAGATCCAAGGCTTGATCTGGTGGTTGAGATTGAAGAGACCATGGACGATGAAGATAAAGGCACCACGGGCGTGATCGAATGGTCCAGAAGGTGCCACGTGGCGGCCTATTGTTGAGGCGCGAATGAGTGGCGGTGATGAGATCTGGAGATGATCAAACGGTGGGGAGGAAGCATGTACGTGGAGAGAGTTGGGCCGTTGGATTCAAGAAGAAACCCAACGACCATGGATGCGGGCGGATGATGCAAGGAGGGCGGGCCACGTGGCTCACCCAGAACAGGCCACGTGGCCCAATCAGATTATTCCCAAAGAAATTTTGATTTTTGAGGGTCTAAATGACCGAATTTGAGAAAATTCAAAACATGAAAGTTGTAGATCTTGTTGAGATCTACAAGTTTTATACCAAAAATGGAGATGAGGTTATGTGTAGATACAAAATATTTTTGAGGGTATTTTGAAGGCTAAAAATACCACGAATTTTGCTTTTGCCATTTTTTTTGTGATTTTTAATTTATTCAAGACTATGATAATTACAAGACATTATCAGGTTTTTATTGACACAAATTTAAGCAAAGGGATTAATAATGGAAAATTATGATGATGAAATCGGGTTTCATCACCCCCTATACTTAAACTATGCTCGTCCCCGAGCATCAAAGAGAATGAAAAAGCTGGATTAACCCCCTTGTGCATGTGAGTACAGGATCCAATTTGTTCAAGTCTACTCAACTTTAGAGGTCCAAAATTCTATAATTCAACCCAGCCTTAGTCAAGAGGCATCCAATTCCTCTAATTATCTAGAATCTCTCTGATGTACATATACACTAAGGATATGACATTTAGTGTTGACTGCGATCACGAGAGTAGAGTCAAAACTTCACCCAAGGTCTTGGTCCGAGAAAATCTCCTAAGGACCCAATCCTCAACACTAGGGAATAAATCAAATCTTGCATCCAGTCCACCGTCTCTTTAATTGTCAGACTTAGAAAATGTAGATGGAAGGCCAGCAATGGAGGGTATGGGATTGTGTCATTTCTTCTCTCCCTCTCATTGGAACAAGGATTCTCTCTGAGTGCCTTATTACGCAACACATTTTTTTGGTGTTGATCAGTGCGTCCGTCTTGAGAAGTTGGAGCCGTCTGCACTTGTTTTCCTGGGAATACACCGGGGTGTGTCTTTTTTGAGTACCTATCGTACCTTCGACACCCAGACTTGTAGCATTTACGACGCCGAGCCCTTTTTTGGTGCAAGCCCGACTCCTGGTCCTAATAGCGGTGGTCCAAGTGGACACTTTGAAATTTTTCGGAGCGCTCGCCTTTGGTGGAAGATCTTTGATATTTGACTTTGTGGAATGAGAGCTTTTCTTTGAAATTTCATTGATTTGTTGCATTTTTGGCTAGCTCCACTGCTTTTACCAAGAGTTGGCGCACACTGATCAACATTTTTATTTATTTCACACCCTGGCACTTAGGTCAATATCAAGAGATTAGTATAAGAACCAAGTTCTCATACTGGCTAATATTTGCTGACACTCAGGTTTCATGAAGCCTCCAAAGATTTTATCCCATCCTCGAGCATCATTAGATCAAGTCCAGACTCGAATTCCCCCATCCCAATCCCTCAAGTGAAAAGTCAACTCATCTCATCGAAACTGCAGTCGTGCATGTGATGTGCTGATCATATTCTTATTGTCTGAGACTAAGCATGAAATATAGCATGCAAATCTAGAAAACTAGGGGAATGTGGATGATTAAGTCTACGACCCTGATGACTAAGGCTGGTTAACCTAAAATCTCAAGACCTCACAAATCAAGCTTCCTTGAATATTTCAGATCCTGAGTGGAAGTGTGAAAGTAGAGGATTAATCCAACTTCTTCATTCAAAAACACACGTTTTTTTAAGCTTCAAGAGATATTAGGACTACCTATACTCAATTAAGTAGATGCATCTGCATTCAGCCAGTATGGATGTAAGTACGGGCCGAAGCCCGTTGCTTGAGGACAGGGCCTTATGCGATGTCCATAAACCATCCACTCTGCTAAGGGTGGACCCTCACTGAACGCGACTACTTAATTGAGCTTAGTAGTCACCAATGACTCTTAAAGGATGTTTGGATTTTCTCATTTTTATGGATTTTAATAGAAGGTTAAAACACAGGTTAGACTCAACTTTCCTTGAAAAGAGAAAGAAGCTATCAAACCCATGTCACACAAATAAAAAATTTCAAAACATTTTCAAAAGATTTTTCAAAACAAGAAAAACTCATTTTTCAAATCGTTTTCGAAAATATTTTTATAAAAATAGTGTAACATAATATAGAAAAAGCCGTGAAAACATTTGAGTCCACTTAGTCCAAAGAATTTTACTTTAGCCAAAAAGTTTTAAATTTTTCAAATTTTTTAGGTTATAGCTAAAGTAAGTATACTGTAAACGGTATAGCCCCCTATGTCCTCATAGAACTAGATGATACAAGACATAGGTCCATTTAAATATAGAGAAATATACGGGAACCAAGAAGGGCTCCCCCTATACTTAGGTTAGAAATAATCTAAGTATAAAGGCAAGGAAAGATGAGTAGAGAAAATCATAGGGACTCGGGTCCCCCCTATACTTAGGCTGAGATTAGCCTAAGTATAAAGATGAGATTTGATGTTGGGAGAGACCCAAGGTGAACAAAGAAGAAGGATGGATTTACAAGTGAACGGATGAATCTGCGGAGATGAATGAAGTGTTTAAGGATCTGGGGAGTGTATCGAAGCAAACATGGCTCAATAAAGCACGCAAGACCCTCAATTTCACCAACTCACACATGAAACCAACCGAAGTTAGTTTATTATCTTGTCAGTTTTATTGGTGATTTAAAACATTATGTCTTTACGCAAAAAATGTCAAGTAAAAATCAATGCGTAAACGAGGGTATTGCTCTCCCAAAACCAAAATTTTACTCCATTTTAGGTTGACTTGCAATTAACAGTCCCAGTTATTATGTAAAGTTGTCACTGAATTAAGGTGAGCACATAAATCAAGAAATCATCGTCTACCGTTCATTCCCATTTTCCATTAACCTAGGTGATCAAGCTAGGAGGGAAAGCCGAGAAAAATCATGCATTCGATAAAAACCATGATCTAAGCTACCGAGAAATCATGCAATGTCTTGGCGAAAATACGTGAAAATTTGGGCTGTTTTAAAACCAAAGTCAATATGTATGCAAGTCGATCAAAAAACTGCACTTAACATGCTTCTATTAGCGGTGAAGAATTTCTTTGAAATTTGGCGAAGTGAGGCGATGCTACGTGCGTCTTTATTTATGGTGTGTCTTACCTACGAGCAAGCACATAAAAATGCAAATGTAAAACTAAGCTCAAAGATCCGCGTGCCTGGTCCTAGGTCGACACTCAAGTGGGGACGATCCCCACACAACCACATATATTCGTTCTTTTACAACCGCGAGCCTTCGATCGAAGACCGCTGTAAACACAATTATTACAAAATGAAATGCAAAAATGACACTTTTTTTCTCTTTTCGACTTGTTCCAAGCAAGCTTCTGCGGCTCCTCGCAACGGGTAGCTCCTGCTCCTTGCCTCCTTGAATCATCAAGGGCCCTGTCACAAAAGCAACGGTTAGAGATCAAACGAAAAGAAAAACTTTTATAATGCAAAAGAGATGAACATAGTGACCTGTATAAAAGAAACACTTAATTAAATAAATGAAAATCCAAAAATACAAGAAATGAGTCATGTCCCCGGCAACGGTGCCATTTGATGAACCACAAAATCGGCCCTTTAATATCGTGGAATTAACACTTAATGATGTCATCGCAGTCGGGCTGAATTGGGTCATCAAAGACCATCTAATTGATTTATCCTTAGAATAAGATGGTCGTGTTTTTATTTTACTTGGCAAGAAACCAAGGTCGAACTCAGGGACACGAGCCTCTCTTGTGATTATCCAGATTTTTATCTATTTAATTAAGTGTTGAGTGAGAGATCATTAGGTCAAACAGTGCAGCAGAACGAGACAATGCATTAAAACCAAAACATGATTTTTTTATTTTAATTTTAAACATGCAAATTCATGCTATGCAAAGAAAAATAATATGCCCTAGATAAAATGATGAGCAAATCCAATAAAGTGTCAATTTCAAGTTTAATTCATGGGTCAAGCTTGATGGACAAATTAAACAAGGCATAAGCTTAAGCACTAAGGGATACATGGCTTCTAAAATATTACATCAAAAATTTTGTGTCCAAAATAACAATTAAGCATGCCATTAGAAAGTGCATCAAACAAGCTTTAAAATGAAACTGAAATCAACTCAATCGGAAATATGAAACTCAAGATATGCATAAAGGAAAGCAAGGGCATAAATAAAAGAAAACATAAAAAGTTAATTACAAACAGGTCCCTGAGAGGGACTAAAATGCAATAAAATAAAGCACGAGGCCTTCCCTGTAAATAACCCACACGCGTGGGGGCATATTTGCAGTTATTACAACCTGCAAGGTTACATATGCAAAATGCCCCAGGCGCACGTGGTCTGCATGTGCTGTAACGACCTGGATGCAAATTGGAGAAGTCGGCGGTGCTCCTGTGAAAATAACCCAGAAAGCACGTGTTGTGCACGAGCTCTCCAGGCTCGGGGTCGGCGCTGAGGTTCGGAGGAGGCTCGGAGTGCTTCGGCTAGGCTCGGACATTAGGCTCAGGCTTGATGCAGGTTCAGCGTGGGCACGGGATCTCCAAGCCTAATGGCTCGGATGCTGAGGTTCGGGAGAGCTATGGAACTGCCACGTGGTCGAGTGAGGTCCATCCGATCATGACGATCGGATGGCTGCTGTGCGTATCTGCTGGAGTGACGTGGCTGCCTTTAAGCCATCGGATCTCAAGGATCCGACGGCTTCTGTATGCTCCCGGCGTCATATGCGTGGCTTCTTCTGAGCCGTTAGATGAGCTCCAAGAGAATGCATCCGATGGCTCCTGCTCTCCCTTCTTCCTCTATGGCTGGCAGAGGAATCTGACCTCCGACAAGTTAGCTCCAGCTCCGCCGAGGTTGCTGGTGCTCGTTGAAGGCCCGTGGTTGCTCCTGGATGGCCAGAGTGAATCGCGGAAGCTCGGTGGAGATGCTGGTCATCTTGGAGGAGGTAGGCAGAGCAAGGATGCCGGAGGAGAGCTTGATGAAAAAGCTCCGGTGAAGCCTCCCGACCATTGAAGCTTTGATGACCTGCGTCATTAGAAGCATAGCCGAAGCGTGCTGTACATTGCGTGGAATAGAGGGGGAACGTAGTGAACGGCTGTGGTGGAGGCGAAGCAAGTGGTGGCCGGGGTTCTTCTGCGGCGAACATGGAGGAGATGGGTCGGGGGTGTTGAGAGGTGTGGAAGAGGGAGAAGATGAACGGAGGGCGACACGTGAAAGGGGGGTGCGTGGCGGAGCTCGTAGGGGGTTCAATGGAAGGTGAAAGCATCGAGAGAGGCCTAATTAATTGGGCAAAAATCGAAGAAAAATACAAAGAAGGTCAAGCTACTTACCTGGTTGGAGATGGAGGTGGAGGCTTGTGCGCGAGCTCCGAGGGGAAGCTCTGGTCTTCGCTGGACCCCGTCAGCCACCCGGGGCAGCTCGAGCGGGCGCGAGGCACGGCGACACCGCCTTGATCGGCGGAGGGTCTCACCTGGGAGGATAGTCTTCATCGCTCAATCCTCGCTCCTCCCCCTGTCACAGGGAGGAGGAGGAGGAGGGCTGGGCCTCCTCCCGCGTAAAGGTGGACATCGGAATAAGGGGGAGGAGAATGGGTATTTGAAGTGGCGAGTCGGCGGTTTTGTGAGGTGGGGTCGTGGGTTGCGAGGGGATTATGGAGCGACTAGAGGCAGCTCGTAGATGGAGGACGTGCACGCGAGGAAGAAGGACGATAGGGGAACGTCGTGGGGCGGTTGGCGAGGGGAGAGGTAGTCGGCGATGGTGGAGGAAATAGAAAGGGCGAAGGGAGTTTACGTGGTAGAGAACATGTGAAAGAGGAGGGCCGTAGGTGGAAGATGATGCCTCGGCCGTTGGATCTTGCGATCCAATGGCTGAGAAGATGGCACTAAGGAGCGGCGTGGATTAGATCTGAGGCGAAGCGATCAAAGGGTTGCGGAGCTGCCACGTGTCGAGTGGGTAGATAGGCGCTAACTGATTGTTGTGACGAGATCCAAGGCTTGATCTGGTGGTTGAGATTGAAGAGACCGTGGACGGTGAAGATCAAGGCACCACGGGCGTGATCGAATGGTCCAGAAGGTGCCACATGGCGGCCTATTGTTGAGGCGCGAATGAGTGGCGGTGATGAGATCTGGAGATGATCAAACGGTGGGGAGGAAGCATGTACGTGGAGAGAGTTGGGCCGTTGGATTCAAGAAGAAATCCAACGGCCATGGATGCAGGCGGATGATGCAAGGAGGGCGGGCCACGTGGCTCACCCAGAACGGGCCACGTGGCCCAATCAGATTATTCCAAAAGAAATTTTGATTTTTTAGGGGCTAAATGACCGAATTTGAGAAAACTCAAAACATGAAAGTTGTAGATCTTGATGAGATCTACAAGTTTTATGTTGACCAAAAAATGGATATGGGGTCATCTGTAGATACAAAATATTTTTGAGGGTATTTTTAAGGCTAAAATTACCACGAAATTTGCTTTTGCCATTTTTTGTGATTTTTAATTTTATTCAAGACTCTGATAATTACAGGACATTATCAGATTTTTATTGACACAAATTTAAGCAAGGGGATTAATAATGGAAAATTATGATGATGAAATCAGGTTTCATCAGTCCCCAAACAAATTTTAGTGAGTTAGAAGGTTGAATCCCTGACTATGGATGTGATAATTTCAAGACTTGTCTCATTAAGAATCCCCAGTTTCAGTGGTCCTAAAATCCTAAGTTGAACCAAGCTTTAGTTAAAAGGAATCCAACTTCTCTAATTATTAGTCTCTTTATTTGTACATATATCACAAGAGATATGTCATTTAGTGTGTACTGCAATCATGAGAGTCAAGGTGAAATGTCACACAAAATCCTGCTCCAAGAGACTCTCCTCGAGACCTAATCCTCAACACTAGGGATTAAATCAGTTATTGCTTTCAATCTTCTATCTCAATAGTTTATCAGACTTGAAAATGTATATGAAAGGCTACTTGATGGAGGGCTTAGGTTTATGTATTTTCTTCTCCCCATTACATTGGAACAAGGATCCTCTCGAGTGCCTTATTATTCAACACATGTATATTTTTGGTTGTTGATCAATGTGTCCGCCAATAGTTGTTGAGTCGTATGTACTTGTTTTCCTGGGAGTACACCGGGATATGTCTTCTCTGAGTATATAATACACTTACACCCAGACTTGTATCGCTTATGATGCAGAGCCCTTTTTAAAATACTAGACCGACTCATTTGTCTTATTTAGCATAAGTCCAAGTGAACACTTTGAAATGGTTGGGAGTGCTCGCCTTTGATGTAATATCTTGATATTTCATTTTGTATTGAGAGAGCTTTTCTTTCAATATTTCTTTCTTTTCTTTTTGGCTAGCTCCACTGCTTTTACCAAGAGTTGGCGCACAATGATCAACAATTATTTAATTTCATCACACCCTAACATGTAGGTCAGTATCAAAAAATAACATGCGAACTTGTTCAAATACTGGCTAGGGTTTGCTAACACTCATATTTCATGAAACCTTCATCGATTTATCCCAACCTCGAGCATCATTAAATCGGGTCTAGACTCAAATCTCAAGTACCAGTCTCTTAAAGTGAAACTTCAACTAATCTCATCATTCTTGTAGTTGTGCATGTGATGTGTTGATCATAAGCATAAAAGGTAGATATTAAGAGTGCAATATAGCACTCAAAATCTTTCAAATCCAGGGAAGTGTGGATCATAAAGTCTAAAATCCTAACGACCAAGGTTGGTTAACTCATAATCAGAGGATCTTAAAACCCCAAGTTTCTTTCATTCCTCAAGTCTCGGGTGATAGCAAAAATGTCATGGATAAAACCTTAAGTTAGTTTTGTTTTATTTTGTTTTGTTTTTTTTGTACCCCCTAATTTTGTAAAAAGTTTTGAAAACATGTATTATTTACACAAAGAATTTAGTATAGTAATATACATAACTAATACCCATACCCGATTTTTGATGAAAATAATTAAAGTAAGAGATATGGATAACATATATTAAATATCTACACCCCCCATATACTTAGCTTGTGATATGTCCTCGTAGCACAAAGTGAAATGTAGACATAACTCGTACCAAGCACAGTAGAGTGGAAAGAAAAAGAAGTCGACTCGCCCCCTGTACTTAGGCTTTTGAGGGCCTAAGTATAGCAGAAGAACAAAAATGAGGCGGTCAAGGGTGAGAAAAGAAAAGAAGTGATGTTTACACAATGATATCGGTCCCCCATACTTAGGCTCAGGTCAACCTAAGTATGAAAGAGCAATCAAATGTGGAGGACCGAGTAGATCATGAGTGAATATACAAGTGATCGGTTGAATCTTCTAGCTGCATCGAAGAGGATGGCTTCACTTATCACAATTTCACTTAGGTCAAGGGAGTCTTTTGTCTGATTTTGTGCCATGTGTAAAGGAGATATGCTCAACTTGTACCAATTGCTAATGTGATTCGATGAAATACTTAAGCAGTTGTCCATTGACTAAGGAAGTGTGCGTATTGTTTGTTGTCTCAGAAATTGTGACACTGACATTGTTTCGCAGAGTACGTGACCTGGGGAGAGGAGTGAAGAGAGGAAAATAGAGAGGAGAAAAGGGAAAGGCATATACATTACATTATTACTCAGACTCCTCTATTTTCCCAATTAAGTTGCATCATTTTATATTGCTAACACAGAAGAATGTTTACCATAAGACAAACTAAGGGAAACAGTTCCCTTCAAGTCCTATAGCACTTGATCCAAAGCTTACCAATGAGTATGGTTAGAACATGTGGTATATCTACTCAGTTTTGCAAACAAGAATGAAATTTCAGGTCTCGTGCAAATCCAACGAAAGTCGAAGCTAGACGGAGCAAGTTCTTATGCATGTAGTTTTTTCTCCACCTGGTGAAGGTTATGGGAAAAACCTTAAGCACATCACAAAAGCACGAAGATTGCATCATATGTGATCGGGAGTGACTAGTCACACCAGTGGCTCGAGGTAGCAGAATTTAAAAATTTAAAAGAGATGAAACCACATGATCCAAGAACACTTCCCGGATCGTTTCATCTAAACCACAAAGTAGATATTGGAATACCTCTTGAAGCGTGGTTGCGATTGTGTCTCTAAAGTAAGAGACCTCTTGTCTCAAGTCTGATCAACCGGATAAGACTCTTGCGAGCGTGTTGACGAAGTGCGTGCTCCTTACAATCGAAGTTGATGATCCAAACATCGAATCTCCTGATCTCATCTCATGAGATCCGACACCTTCTTCATGGATGAGGTGCACCGAAGGAGACGGAGATCCACAAGCAGTTGAAGCGGTGGCACAATGGCGTGGCAACGACAGCTATTCCTCTCTAGGGTTTAGAGTGGACGGCCACTCAAGGGAGAGAGAGAGGTGGCACATGTATATTAATGAGAAAGAGAGAGATGTTTTTTAATTGTTATCTAAAATGAAGATATAGGATTGCATCTTCTTTTATAATATTTTGGGAGTCCATGGATCTCAATCCATGGAACACAAACCCAATGGTTGAGATTGATTTGTGTTTCTTTCAATGACCATGATTTTGTTGTAAAAAACAACAACAAATAATTTAATTAAATTAAATATATTGAATAATTATCAATATAAACTAATTCAATCAAAACAATGTGCATTAAAGGATAAGGAATGAGAGCAAGTTCCTTCCTAAAGAGGAGAGTGGACGACTACCAAGAAATAGGACTATGGTGGATGCCCCCCCATTTCTATGGAAAGAGCTCCTCTCATTTCTATTATTTAAGATTACACATCTCATATAATTCTTTAATTATTTACAACAACTTTTATTGTAAATTATTTCACAAAAATAATTTCAATTTAATTTGTGAATTTTCAATCATGTCATTAGAAATTTGTGAATTACATTCGCAACCCAAAATAAAATGTAAATTGCATTTTTAATTAATTGTCCAATGTGGATCCAATTCACATCAACATTTAAATTGTAAATGTTATTTACAAATCTCTCTCTCTTATATATCATTAAATCATATTTATAATATATATGATTAATATGGATAGTACTATCCACATTATTCACAGCCTTGATAATCAAATCATTTTTAATTATCTTAGATTTCTATTCTCATCGAGATCTACAACTTTCATGTTTTGACTTGTTATTAATTCGGTCTCCTATTATTTCTTTCTTAATTTCTATTATTTTTTACATTTTCCGAATAATCCCGTGCAGCCACGTGGCGCCCTCTGGGCTACCCACATGGTCACTCCTCCTTGTGCTACCCGCCACCTTTCCCGGCCCTTAGATCTCCTATCCTAGGTCCCCATCCTAGACCTCCATTCGCACTTTCATCCCAGCCATCAGATCTTCCCTTAGATCTGATCTCAATCGCATCCTTTCGCTTCCATCACAACCGTTGGATGACCTCTCATCCAATGGCCCTTCTTCATCCATGTCTCCCCTTCTTCCCTAGCCGTCAGATGAAGCCCACGCTTCATCTCAACTATACACCCATGCCTCACTTCCCACCGTTGGATCCGATCCCCTGATCTGATCCCACCAATCACTTCGCGCTCCCATCCTAGCCATTGGTTCTCACGACCCAACGACCATCACCTCATCGTCTTCCTCACGTGTATCTCTCACCCACCATTACACCACACCAACCCCTCTCCTCCCATTTTCGGCCTCCACCACAGCCACACTCTACATTAACTAAATGCTTTCCCACGTAGCTCTAATCCATGTCTTCCTTGTGGAGCCTTCATGACCTCAACATCATGCTCCCTCCGCTCCATCTGACCAATACAAACTCCCGCCTTCACCACTCGTAACGTCGGAACTCACTCTTTAAAACCACCACCTCCTCTTCACTTCTCCCTCGTCCACTAATGGAGGCATGCAACCCTAGCCTTCCTCCACCCTCTTGTGACAGAGGAGGTCCGAGTTGAAGTGTGATAGTGGTGCTCCTAGTTGGTGTTGGCCCACAGCCACCAAGGTTGTGCTACGGTACTCTTGGCTAGTATTTGAGCCCCCTGGTCCGATCAGCCAGGTTGAGCGACGACCGGAGGGTCGATTCGACCCTCAGCATAGACTATTCCTCCACTGATACTCTTCCCTGATCTCCAAGTAAATCGCAATTTTCTTTGTTTTTTTTTTGAGTTTTATCGTCGCTACAAGACACCTCTCTGCCACCTGTCCAGCTTTCGAGCTCTGCCTTACCACATGATCTTTCCCGACCTATCCGCTCGCATTCTCCCTTCCTCCAGACCCTCATCTGCTTAGATCCATTTCTCCTCCAGTTCGACGGAGAAGAATCCTCAGACCACCGCCTCTTCATCCCCATGCTCCTCCGTTCACTCACCTCCCCCACGTACACCTTGCTTCGGCTATCGTTTAACAATTGCAAGTCCCCGTTCCTTCAATCATCAAAGTTCGTGCCCCGGCTCTGTTCTCGAGTAGCTCCCGATGATGCGCCACCACCTCATTGTTTCGATCCATTCTACCACTCCTCCAGACCATCAGGATCTTCGCCAGCCTTTCACGAAGGTGCACACACCTTCCAAGCAGTAGAATGGATATAGAGGAGTCAGAAAGCCTTCACCGGAGCCCCACCAAGTCCATCGCAGGAGAAGGTGACGTTGAAGAACACGGCGTACAAGTATCGTTCGATCACTACAATCAGACAACCCTGATTTACTCCCAGGCTCGGCACCAACCCTCAAGGCTCAGGTGAACCCAAGCCTTCATCCAAAGCATCAGCTGCTTCCATGTAGCCCGAGCCTCTTCAGCCACCTGAGCCTATCCCTATCGCATGCCTCGTACACGATATGCTGGGATAATTGTAGACAACCCCCCGGAACTTTCAAAAATTACATCCAGGTCCAGGCATGCATGCCTCACGTACGTGCCTAGGCATTTTAGAGAAAGGCTCTCTCGGTTTATGATAACTACATATATGCCCCTGCGCCTGGGGTATTTTACATGGAGCCCCCTCCGAGTTTTGATTATTACAAATATGCTCCTTCAAGGGCATATTTGTGATTATTTATCCATTTATTTTCATGTTTTTACGATATCTATGCCCTTGTACTATTTATGTCATGTCTTGAGCACATGAATTCCGTTTTTATTGATTTCAGTCTCATCTTGTTGTTAATTTCATCATCTATCTAAGATCATCATTTATTTCCTAATTTAACACTTAAATACACATTATATATTTTGATATTTATTGTGTCAATATCTCTCCATTACTTGATGCTATTAATACATTTTATTGCTCGATTTGTCATTGAAATTGTCCTTTATTCGATTGCTCATTGATCTGATACCTTTAGGGCACATTATCATCTTCTTCGATTTTATTACATTCCATCATTTTTAAATTGCATAAAATCAAATAAAAATTGCATCTCTTCCATTCATAGCATTGTACTTGTATTTTGTGCATTGTTTGCATGCATGCATACGCAGACCTTAGTCCATGAAATTAATCGTTCATTAATCAATCACTAATTTTTGATGAATAGACAAGGAGTCTCTTGTCCCTGTGTTCGACCTTGGTATCTTGCCAAGTAAAATATTTGCCACATATTCGAATGCATGGTATTTGTATAGATCATTTTCATTGCATGTACTACGACAACTATCGATTATCAAAGCGGTGAAAATGAAGTTCATCAAATGGCGTCATTGCTATGGACACGGTTCATCCCATTTGTTTATTGAATTTTATTGCATTATTTTTATGTGATTAATTTCAAAATAGGTCTTCACATTATATTCATTTGTGTATCATTTCTTGATTAAATTTCTTGATATTTTTCCTAACTTTTTCCTTTGTGGTAGGGCCCATGAATATGGAGGACGCTCGATCTATATGAAGGCGTGGAGTTGGGAGCTCCCGCTGCGAGGAGTCATAGAGGAAATTCTGGAGAGTTCAAGGAGTTTAATCTACATTTTGTTCATACATATCTTGTGTAAAAAATGTAATCATTGCATTTCTAGGAGTCCTCATTCGAGGGCCCGCGCGTGTAAAAAAACACTGCATGTGGTGTGCGAAGTCTCACCCCAGTCCGGGAGAGGCTAAACTTGAGTGTCGACCTAGGGATAGGCACACAGCTCTCTGAGCTCTTTTATTTTTCTATCATTTGTGCATGCCTCGTAGGTTAGGACTGAAGGATATGATTATATTCCCATGCGCATCACGGAAGCGTGAGCATCGTATCGAATATGACGAGAACGACTAGTTGCACTAGTTGTTATATGCAGCGGAATTTAAAAATTTTTTATGCGACGAAACCACATGATCCAAGAACACTTCTCGGATCATTTCGTCTAAACCACAAACAAGTAATAGGATTACCGCTTGAAGCGTGGTTGCGATCGAGTCTCTAAACGAAGAGACCTCCTGTCTCAAGTCCGATCTGATAGAGGAGACGCTTGCGAGCGCTGGGATGAATCGCGTGCATCTCGCAATCCATGTTGATGATCCAAGCGGGGGATCTCCTGATCTCGACACACGAGATCTGACGTCTTCTTCACGAGGGAGGCGCATCGAAGGAGACGGAGATCCAAGAGCAAACGATCGGGCAACATAACGATGACGCTGCGACGATGGAGACTCCCTTTAGGGCATCCATGGTGGACGGCCATGAGATAGGAAGAGAGAGGGCTGGCATGTAGAGAGAAATAGAGAGAGAGACTTGTGTTCCCTTATGTGTAGAGAAGAGCAAAGGGGTGCCCTTCTATTTATAATATTTTGGGATCCATGGATCTCAATCCATGGGTAACACAAATCCAATGGCTCTCATTGATTATGTTTCTTTTAATGGCTAAGATTTGTGTTGGTAAAAACCAACAACAATTAATTTAATTTAGATTAAATATATATATTGATAAATCAATATAATTCAATCACCAAATTAAATCAAGATCTCTTGGAGATCATAGGAGAGAGAGTGCCTCCTTCCGTGTTGGAAGGAGGGGACGGCCACACATTCCTAATAGGAGTGGTGGCCGTCCACTCCATATATATATATATATAAGGTGGCTCTCATCTCTATATTGTAATCTCCAAGATTATGCAACAACTTTTGTTGCAAATTATCCTACAAAAATAATTCACAATTATTTTGTAGACATTGCAATCTTGCCATTGAAAAATTTGTGAATCATATTCACAATCCAAAATAAAATGTAAGTTACATTTTCAATTCAATGTCCAATGTGAATCCAATTCACATTAACATTTAATTAACAAATGTAAATTACAAATAGCTCTCTCTTATATATTATAAATCACATTTATAATATATATGACTAATATGGATATTGCTATCCACATTATTCATATCCATGCTAATTAAATCACATTTAATCATCTTGGATCTCTATTCTCTTGTTTTCAAATAATATGAATCACATTCATATTATTCATATCTTCTATAATATAATCACATTTAATTATCTAAGATAACTCTCTTTATAATATAAATCAAATTCATATTAATCATGATAATTAAATCACTATCAATTGCCAATTTACTCAATGCTTGGATACATATATCAACAATGAAATTATCCCGAACTCTTTCAAGGATAACGCGCTTTCTCCGCGAAAACTTGGAGATAAGGACAGGGCGATTGTATTGTTCCACGTATAGTGACTTGGATATTGAGATTACATCTTAAATCCAGATCTCGAGCCTCCCATAGATGCTTGATTAAATCAAGACCGCAAGTCTAATCTTCTCATTGTATCTGAATCACATTCAGATCAATGTCCAACATTTGGATCAAGATTAGATTACTTCTCTACTGAGAGGAGTCACTAAAATCCAGACCCGTTTCATCACTCCCTAGGAATGGAAGCGTCATGGTTATACAATCGTTTATAATCACATCACCCTCAGGTATTCCCAATACCTGTACATCCTGCATACTGGAAGACTCAGAATAAACCCGAAGTATTAGATCAGCTTTATACTGTCTACTTCAGTGTTTTATCAGTAAGTTTCTCATTTTGATCATTGGGAGTTGGTATCGATCATATACTTTCCAAAAGCATATATCATACCTAAGTCTTGATCACATACTTTCGAAAAGTATATATCAAACCTACAAATTCAGTCAAGCTTTCCAAAGCGAGACGACCGTGCGCACGGAATATGATTCTTCCCAATATCTCATGAGTGAGCTCATGTCTTCCGGTTTAGTAGTGAACATGTATGATCCCTTTGAGAGATCGTATTACTCATATGCCCTTATACGCACACCAGCACGTCAGTGTATAGACCTTGGTTAAGTCATCAACCTATTGGTCTGCCAAATGTACATACTCAGACATATAGTAACACATCTATCTCTGGTCAGAGGATGCATGCCTATATCATGAAAGCATACGACATAGGACTTTGGTTATCTCGATCTCGTTATGTCAACTCTTTGACCTAACTTATCTAACACCTCCGAATCTCTATTCCTATGCAGAGGACCTGCATCAAGAGGTCAGTTAGATATCAGCCTTTAGAGAAAGGATTGGCATCTCTTTCTCAGGCTGGAGATCATCTCTTAATAATCATTTGACGATGCTCGATGAGTCATCAATCTAACTCTTTAGATATTCACCCAAGCACCAGCCTCTATGATTCAATATTTGAATCAACAGCTGCATGATCATCAATATGGCCATGGTACATAACCCTAATTGTACTAAGGGACCTATTATGCAAATTATTTATTCTTCATTTCAGATCAGGGAATGATATTCGCAATAACATTTATTGCATAGTGGCTCGTCGTGGGCTCGCATGTCCAACAAGGACACACTTAAATCACTAGACGCACATACATCACTTCACTTAGCTAATATAATTGAACTTTTTACTGATAATAGAAGCAGGTTTAGGGTACAGTTTCTTCGACTTGCATGCACGTAGCATAAAATTTCAATACAGTCTTGCATATGCATGAAGATTGCTGGAGGCAGTGTAAGTTTTCTTTCTCAAGCATGCATCATCACGAATGCACTGGCTTTTCTCAAATCATTCCCTGATTTATCTTGTAGGAATTTAGAGGAAATTGGGAATTGCCGAGTAGACGATGAATGATTGATTTGCTTTCACGTAACTTCGGTGATAACCTAAAGCTAAAACTGGGATTGATAATGCAAGTTGATGAAATAAACTAGAATAAAATTAACTCTTGGTTTATGAGAGAGCAACCCCTGACATTGTATGCAGGATGTTTGAATTTTGAGAGGTGAGGACGTATCCCTAGGATAGTGTTCGAAACCTAGCCACAAAACATGCGTAATGAACTTCAAATTTTGAATGATCACCAATAAAAATGAAAAGATAAATGATCAACCTTTGTTGATCTTCATGTGTGTATTGGTGAATCAAGGGGTATTTCTTGCTTGGTTGAGCCGGAATATCTTCTCTACACAACCCTCCCGTAACCCTAGATGATCTACACTCCCCATCTCCATCCATCCATATGTGAATATCCACTCCACCCTCTAACCCTAACTGATCGCATGTTCCCCATCCTTAATTGCATATACTAATACTCAGGATACTCTTCAGTATAGTCACTGATCACTCACCGCGGGTCTCTCAATCTTCATTGCATATCCAATACTTAGGCTCTTTTCAGCCTAAGTATAGGGGGACCCGAGTCATTCATTCTTCCCTCTTCTTGTCTTCTTAAAATTAGGTCATCTTGACCTATAGGGGGCCATTTGAGTCATTTCTGCTATATCACCTTGTATTTGACATGAATTATGTCTTCATATCACTTTGTGCTATGAGGACATAACAAAAGTTAAGTATCGGGGGTATACCGTATATATGTATATACCTTAGCCATAACTCGTATGTTGAAATTTTTGAAACTTTTTCAGAGGTAGGGTATAAGTATCTTGTGAACTGATTTTTATTAAAATGTTTACAAATGCTTTGGAATTTTTTTCTACTGTGTGACATTGTTGTGAACAATATTTGACATTGATTTGATAAATTGGGTTTTACTCGTTTTGAAAATCATTTGGAAAATGTTTATAAAATGTATATATTATGTGACGTGGTTTGAAAAACCTTTTCAAAATATTTACAAAAATGAGGGACTAACTTCTTGTTCCGTATTTACTATTAACCTTTTCCAAAAATCTCATAAAAACCTGAAAAATTAAAATCGATTCTAGAGCAGTGATTCTGATTACTGAGCTTAGAAATGTGTAGCTATTTCTCAGTGAAGAAACTACGGTCTCCCTTAGCAGAGTGGGTGGTTAAAAGACAATACGATTGGCATTGTCTTGAAGTAACACAAGTAACCGTTTAATGGTCCGTACTTACACCAATATTGGTTTGAAATGGATGCAACTATTCATATGAGCTTGGGACAGTCACTATTTCTCTTGAAATTAAAAAAAATCTCATAAAAATTGCAAAACTAAAAAAATCACAAAAATTCACTAACTCCGGAGTTGGTGTATTCCTAACACATTCACTATCACTCAAGGCTTGAGGAGTTGAGGACACTAGGTTTATGAGATCTTGAGAGTCTAAGTTAACATGCCTTAGTCATTAGGGTGTATACTTAATAATCCACACTTCCCCAGTTTCAAAGATTTGAATGCTATATTGCCCCCTTCATCTCTACCTTCTAAAGAATATGATCAGCACATCACTTTGGCTACTACATAATTGATGGGATGAGTTGAGTTATCACTTGAGGAGTTGGGATCGGTGATTTGAGTTTAGACCCAATTTAATGATGCTTGAGGACGGGATAAAGTCAATGAAGGCTTCAAGAAACTTGAGTGTCAGCAAACCCTAGCCAGTATGCGAACAAGTTCACATGCTATCTTTTGGTTTACCTATGTGATAGGATGTGATGAATTTAAGTAATTGTTGATCAGTGTGCGCCAACTCTTGGTAAAAGCAGTGGAGCTAGCCAAACATCAATGAAATAAAATTCGAGAGTTCTCTCATACAAGGAAAAGCCCACTCTCATTACAATAACAAATTAAAAAAACTTCCACCAAAGGCGAGCGCTTCCAAACATTTCAAAGTGTCCACTTGGACCAAAGCGATTAGGACCAAGGATCGGGTTAGTACCCAAAAAGGCTATGCATCGTATATTGATACAAGTCTGGGTGTCAAAGGTACCTTCGATACTCAAAAGAGACACACCCTGGTGTACTCCCAAGAAAATAAGAGCAGACGTTTCCAAGCTCTCTTGACGAATACATTGATCAACAAAGAAAAATAGACGTGTTGAGTAATAAGGCACTCGAAAAGATCTTTGTTCCAATGTGAGGGAGAGAAGAAAATGCACAATACTATGCCCTCTATCATATGGCCTTTAATCTATACTTTCAAGTCTGACAAACTAATGAGATGGTAGATTAACGCAAGAAAAGACTTATTCCTTGGTCTTGAGGATTAGGTCTAGAGGAGAGTCTCCTAGACTAGAACCTTGGGTGACATCTCGTCTCAACTCTCATGATTGCATTACATTAAATGTCATATCATTATATTATATGTATAAACAAAGAGTATGATAATTAGAGAAGTTGGATTTTTTTATTAAAGCATGATTAAGCTCAAAATTTTAGGATCACTAAAATTAAGGGTCTTCAATTAATTGAGCCTTGAAAATTCACATGCATTGTTAGGAATTATTCCGACTCCTTCATTCTTTATATGATCGAGGACGAGCATAGTTTAAGTATAGGTGCGTGATGAATCTCTGATGGATCATCACTATTCTCTCTTTTTATCCTCAAAGAATAAGAACTTCATTTCAAATCTTCATTAATTCTGCATCTTTAGCAAAAATCCTTCTCCTTGTAATTAACCCTAGTTACTAATTATTGTATATTTAATACTAACATTTTCCATATTTTCTAATTTATTAAATCCCAAAAAATTAGATCAATATCGTAGATACCTATCTTGGTTTTAAAAAGAAATTACAAATATAAAAAAAGAACAAAACCATCAAAAACAGTTTTTTTACCTATTAAAAATGCTTCTAAAAAAGTCTCTTTGTATAAATAACCTCTTCTGACTTTTTGGTCACATGAAACTTGTAGAAATCATCGAGATATACAATTTTTATGTTTTGACTTTTGTTAATTTAGCCTCATACTATTTCATTCTTAATTTTTATTTTTTTACATTTTCTTAATAATCTGGTGTGGCCATGTGGCGCCCTCTAGGTTGCCTACGTGGCTGCTTGAAGATCCCTAAAATTACCCTTTAGAAGTGTCGATTTGTTGTAGTATTCCAGCAATTAAGGATTGATAAAAAACCACAATTTAATTATTGTGTCAATTAAAGCGAGCGGCCAACTTTTTTTATTTGGGAAGTCCAAGGTTGAACTCAGGGAGGTAACTGTCTCTTTAGGTTGATTTTTAGTTGATCTCGGAGTTAGGTTTTCAAAGAGATATTTTTTTATTTTTTATGTAAATAATAAATAAAATGCAATTATGACCAAATTCGTGGACTAAAACACAATTTACGATCAAACATGGTCCAAAAATTATGAAACGTGATCGAGATGTGAATAATGATGAAATGAACACATTATATTTTTTTTGGAATTTTTAGAAGTCATGAAGAATAAATAATGAATTTATGAATGCAAGTAGTGTGATTTTCAATAATTAATTATAATAGATACTAAATCTATTTATTTTCAGGAAATAAAATTATCTAAGATACATCGTTAGGTAATATATCTCAAAAAAATGCTAAACCATGAAAATAATGAATTTAATACCTATTAAAAATTAATTAATGAAATACACAAAATAATTTTTATAGAGCAAATATGCATACACATGCAATTCTTTTTGGGCATAATATAATAAGTAATTAATTATACTATCCATGAATTTTCAACAATTTTTGGAGCTATGGTTAATTTAATATGTAATTCTAAGCATGGAGTGGGCAAAGTATGCAAGATTTCACAACAATAAATCACACGGATGATAAAAATATTAAGCCAATGCCATAATGTTTGAGAATTAATTCTAGAATAAGGAGTTATTTTTATAATAATGAAATGATGCAATAGATAGACTCAAAATAAAATGACAAGGTGGGATTCTGTCTTCAATTTTTATAATTAAATAAAACAGAAAATGCATGAAATGGCTTAATTGGAATTACCTATACCCTGGGGGTATTTATGCAATTTTTCTAGGGGTCACGTGTGCCCCACATGACCCTAGAATGGCTGGTCCTTTCTGGTATTTGCGTGAAGCTCGGGGGAGGGGGGGGTTATGTAGGTTTTCACCCTCTCACGTGCGCTGCACGTGAGCTTTGGTTAGCATGACCCTTTTGATCTTTTATGATAGCACGGGGGAGGAGTACAAAATACCCCCTCCCTACATGCTTTTCACGTGTGAAATGGGGTTCATGTTCTTCGTGGATTCCAAGGGGAGGTGGTCGATCTTGTGGTGACTGCGGGCAGTGATGCTACGCTGAAGGGCAGACAATTGGGACTTGCAGGTCACGCGAGTAGGCTAGAAGCGACGTATATGCAGGCCGAAGCTGGTGACGCGCGCGACTCTCTACGAAGCACTGATGGTCGGGGGACGCAGCCACAAGTGGAATGCGCAGTTGGTCCTTAGCAGCAGATGGAGGAAGGATGAGCCGATGCAGACCTGGAGCTCGGGGAGAACACGTAGCAATGAAGCATTGTAGAGGACTATGGGCGGAGGTCTCCATGTGAGGGGATCAGAGGCAGCGTAGTGGCGGCCGCGCACATCTTGTGTGTGGCGGAGGAGAGGCAGTATGGCCAAGGAGGAGCACAGTGAAGTCGTTGCTTATGTGTAGAGCAACGAGGGTGTTGAGGACTTGATGGAGAGGAAGCGCGGTGCGAAAACATAGCAATGGGGTAAAAACAAAGGAACAAAAGGATGGGTTTGAGAAGAAGAAATGGGGGAAAGAATAATCGCCTGAAGTCTGAAAGGCGAAGGTGTCGTTCCTTGTTCATGCTTTGATTGACGGTCGACGAAGGCTTCGAGAAGCTGTGATGATCACGCCGATTATGTTGTCACCGGAGAAGATAGCCCATGCCACAGGCATCTTCTCCAGCTCTCTTTCTCTCTCTCTCTCTCTCTCTCGCTTGCCGAGGCTATGGAAGATGCTGCTGATTTGGTTGGCGATGGGTATTTATAGGATAGGGGCAGCCGGTGGTTGCGGGTTGGCTGGGAGAGGTAGCTGGGAACAGAGAGGATAAAGGGGGGTTCGGTCCACGCCTAAGGATGTGGAGAGGTGCCATGGTGGTTGTGGGGCGAGGGGCAGGCGTTGAAGAGTGGTTAACTAGAGAACAAGGCGGCACGTGCTGGGCACGTACGATGGAGGCATGTGCGCAGCACCTGCAAGGACTTCCTTTCTTTTTTTCTTGATAATGAAATGGAAAGAGGGTAAAAAATGAGTGACACGTGGCGGATCTAGGAACTGCCACGTGTCACTCCCAGAAAATTCGAAAAATTAAATCCAAAGATAAATAGGAAAGAAATAGCAAACGACATTGGATTGAAAAATTTTCTTCATGAAAGTTGCTCGTCTCAATGAGATCTACAACTTTCATGGAGGGATCAAAGCAAAAGAGGTCATCTGTGCAAAATAATATTTTTGGAGTGCTCTATGTACATAAAAAACCTTGATGTTTGGGTTTTGTAATTTTTTATGATTTTAATTAAGAGAAAAATCGAGAAAAATCATGATAAAATAAAAGATAAATATATACACATTATTCTATTTTTTTTATTTTTAGTAGATAAGAAAATAGGAGAATAAAATAAAGTATGATAAAGTGAGATATTTACACAAACTCACAAGAAACACTCAGACTTGGTTAGTTTCTTTGATTTTTGTCTTATTTTGAATTTGGATTTTTATGCATTTTAATAAAACTTTCATCAAAGAATATAAATGAAAAAGAAATAAAATAAAAATGGATAAATTATGTACATAAAATATCAGGTCAAAAACTGTTAAACACAAAATGCGCAACAAAGGTCCAAAAACCCACCTTTCACATCTGAGCTCCGATTTTTATGAAATTGATATTGTTTTGAAGCTCTTTGAATATATATTACTTTAAAAGTGAGCAGACTTAAATCATATGATGTATGTGTAAGATATGTGTATTTTAGTCTGTCTAATCTGAAAATGGGTATTGTCTCACGGGCCAATTATTTGAGTTAGTCATTTTTTTGTATTTTTCCTTTAATCTTATTAGTAATATGTACCCAATAGATGTAGTTTGAGGTCAATTGGAGTTAGCATGAATTAGTTAATAATGTATGAAGTTAGGTGCAAATGTGAGATGATTATGAATGCAATTTTGCATGCTAAAATGCAGATATTAATTCTAAGTGCATGAATGGTAAAAATGCAGAATAAATACTGAAATGAAGCTAATTACTCGGGAACAAGGCTCTATTTTCATCTTTCAGTATGATGAATCATGGATTCATCAACCCCCTATGCTCAAACCTTGCTCAACTCCGAGCAACTCAAATGAAATGCAAAAGTGAAATGATTTTAGTTTCCATACCAAGGTCATAACCAAAAGATGAAAATGGAGCTAGACGTGACCCTTGGATTAATAGTGTGGCAGAACTTCTGTGAGAGTTAGGGTTTTAAAATCAATAGCCCTCGAGTTCTACATATCATTGTAACAGATTTAGCTCAAAAGCCGTCTTAGATCAATCATTCTCCCAAAGCATATCCCATTAATATTGAACATTGTCTCATGTGTGTATGAACGGATTTAGATCTTCCCATCAAGAATGTCGGACTACCATGCAAATCTCCCTCCGAATAACTTGTCCTCAGGGAGTCAGATATTTCCTTCTAAGGTCGGTCGCGTGATGAATCCACATTTCATCATATTTATTCTGTCATTTTGGCCTCAAAAACCCTGGCAAATGCATGTAAATACCCTTAATTCATGCATTTCAGCCTTCATGCATGTGTGCGTAAATAGTGTATAAAATACAGTTTTTAAAGCCAAATTATAGAATAAAGAAAAGAAAAGAAAAAGAATAAAATATTGTAAATATTTTATGACCCGAAACCCCGAGACCTAGGCATCTCGATGAATAGGTCGACAACGAATAAAGCAGGGGGAGATAAGGGCCACAATACCAATAAAATTCCCTTTCATTTTATTCATTCTTTATTCATTTGGGGACCTATTTTTGGTTCTACTTTTTATACCTCAAATAAAGAAACTTTGCATAAAAGTTGTAGATAATTAAATAAAGAAAAATACAAAATTTATTTCATACAAAAATAATATACAGATAAAAAGTTATGATCTGAATAAAAGTCTAGAATCCCAACTTCCCAGACCTGTATCTCCCTAACAAAAACTCGAAACGCATTAAAATCACTTTAATTGTATATAAATTTTAATAAGCTATTTAATGAAGGTGGTCTCGCATTTTGCGGAGCTACGGTTTGAAAGTTGAGTTTTGGAACCCTATTGTATACTTGTACAGATTAAAATATTCATTTTTATTATTTATTCATTATTATTATAATTTTATATTTTATAATTTTGTAAATATTATTTACAAAATATATGTACATTAAAATCAGAATAAAATTATCAAGAAAATACAAAAATACAATACATGTATACAAAACATAGGTATAATACCTGTAAATATACCTACATAAAATATACTTCTATTTTATTATGTGTATGAAAAACATCGGAAAAATAAAATAAAAATATATTTAAGTTTATCAAATTATGTTATAAATTTATAAAATAATAAACAAAATAAACAAAATATAAATAAAATATTAAAATATAAAGAAGAATATACCTATATAGGACAAAAGGTAACTGGAAATTCTATACCTCATAAAAATAAATAAAAATCACCATAAAATTCTTTACAAAATAAGGAACATTCGTTATTTTATAACCTAAAATTAATAAAATCATTTACTATTTAATTTTGAATTTACTATTAATTTTGACTTGGAATTTTCTGGTTGGTTCACGTGGACAAACCGGGCGTGGTCGTTCGTTGACCTCGGTCAACTCCCTGATCGAGGCCTGCCAAGTCTGACACCCGTGATTTTTGCCCCGACTTCAAGAAATTTTGGCACCTTATTCTTCCATCTTCCGGCTTCGCTTTCTTCTTGGAACTTCTTCATTAATCATCACTGATCCACACCGAGCACTCGTATCTTGCCATATCTTCATCATTCATACGTGGCCATTGCTTGAAGGAGACACAATCACCTTGCATAGATTGGACCCACCACCTTCAAGCTAGAGTTTGAACCCCCTTACCACCCGCTTCGCTCCCTTTTTTGTGCCCTTGAGTGAGAGGAAGGTGACAGCTTCTGCCTCTGCGCGTCTGAACAGTCGAGCAAGCACCAGGGCAGCTCCACCACCTCCGCCATTCGCCGAAGTCGAGGTTCTTCCCCTCTGGTATCCGGCCATCGAGGTAGCTCCTCTTCCGTATTTCTTTTTGCATTTTCCCAGTCCCCGTACCCTTAGGAGTAGTTTAGACCCTTTAGATTAGACCGACACCCATCTAATCGCCATCTCAAATCCCTCGTCGGAGCTCACTCCAACCATCCTGCTCGCGCCGCCGTTCCACACCGCCACTTCGCCATCACGAGGTCCAGGCAGTTTGCCCTGGTCCCTCTCACCTGTTTTTGTAGGTCAACGCGCACGGATAGCACCTGGAGCGCATTTTGGAGCGCTCACCGGAGATACCTGGACCCCATTTTCTCCGCCGCCCTCCTAGCGATGCACTGAAGCTTCTCCGACGACGCTGAGCCTTCCAGCACCTAGCCCGACCTCCCAGGAGCACGCTCGACCATTTTGCACGCTTCCAGACCGCCGGAGGGCCGAGATTCAGCTCGGGGAAGTTTGCCTCGCCGACGTTCTTCCTTGTTCTTCTTCCTCACTTCTCCGTCGTCCGATCAGGCCGCAGCTCCAGATCATCCCCTAGCCGTCCGATCTTGGCCCGCTTCGACCGTTGATCACCTCGCCAGATCTGATCGCAACCGCTCATCGTTGAACTGACATCGTGCGTTCCAGAGCTGCCACATGGATAAGTGACGACGCCACCGTCGTTCCATTTATTTAGACGTGGGTATTTTGCATCTTTCACCCCGACAATTTTTATATTTATATAATAGTATTAAAACTTTTATTTGCAGTTTAAATGTTTTGTAATATTTACGTTTATATCCCTAGACTTTTAATATTTGTATTTAGGTTCAGTCCACGTCACCTCACGTGACTCACGTACGTGGGGTGGTGGGCATTTTGCAAGGACCCCCTGCGGGTTTTGTTATTTCATTTTAGTCCATGAACTTTTTAATTAAGTTTAATATTTTTGGAAAAATTGCAAGAACACCCCCAGGTTTTTGATAATTACATATAGGTCCTCCCCGGGCGCGTGTACACCACGTGTGTGGCGAGGAATATTGCAGGCGTACCTTTACGGGTTTGTGTATTTGTATTTGGTCCTGGAAATTTGTTTATTAGTTATACATTTGTGGAAAATTGCACTTTGTCCCTTGAGTTTCTGGATATTTACATTTATACTCATGTTAGCAGTGCATTTTCTATTTGTTGTCTCTATTTATTTCATTCATCTATAAAATTCCAAAAATAACCAAAAAAATTAACTTAAGCTCATGTTTACTTGCTCTTTCACGCAATATTTTTGTTTTACATTTTTATTACATTTTCATATTTATAAAAATTCAAAAACATGTATTTTTACTAATGTTTGCATTAGAAAATACCAAAAAATTAAAACTCCTTTAAAAATTCTAAAAAAACACTTTTTGTGTTTTCTATATGTTTTAACTATGTCCAAAAATCACTAAAAATTTCAAAAGAAAACCCTTAAAATAGCAAAACTCCTAAAAACCTCATAAAAATCTTAAAAATTTCAGAAAAGTCCTAAAAATATAATTTTGGTCTCTGAATTTTCTGTGATTTATCATCTTTGTTTTAAAATTAATTTTAGGAATTTTAGAATTTGTTTGATATTTTTCATTCTCAATTTAGTTTCAACACTTCATTTTATTCACTGTTTTCAGTATTCTAGACTTTAAAAATACCAAAAAATTAGGGAAATCTAGAAAAATCACAAAAACATTAAAAATTTATAAAAAGTCCAAAAAGAATTTATTTCCTGATTTTTGTTTATTTTTACCTATTTTTCTCTATATAGTATATGCCTTTTCCTTCTTTGTATATATACTTATATTAAAAAAAGAATATATAAAATACAAAAAGAAAATATAAAATTAGAAAATTAAAAATCAAAGACAAAATTATAAAATCAAAAATAAAAAAAAAAGAAATTTTAAAATTAAAAACCCACAAAATAGGACACTTGTAGGCATTTGATCACTTTCACATTTTGGAGCACTATTGCCTTGTTCTATCCTGCTTGCTCCCTAAGTTTGACACTCTACACATACTTGCACGTATACCCACTTATTGTAGAGTTATAATAAATTTTAACTCCACACCTTGATTTCCATTGCTTGATATTGCATGTGGGTTAATTATTGATTAAATCTAGATTTCTGAGTGGTCAACACATCGAATGTGTTCCCGCCTTGTGTGGAATACACGGCCGCCTGATTTTTTGGGTACATCAAATGGCATCGTTGCCGGGGAGCAACAACATATAGATCATTTCTTTGTGATTGACTGTGATTGCTTGTCTCATTTTTATTTCTCTCATTTATTTATAGATATTTTTGAGCTATCTGACCACCCTCTTTCTTGGCTTTGTGCGAGGTACCGTAGATCGAGGGAGGCGTATCTTCCTAGGCGCCTGGGCACCCACGTGAAGCCGGCTTCGGCCTGCTACCTCTGCACGAGGAGGACTTAGCAAATTTTGCAGCTTAGCTCTAGTTTACTTTTCTGTCTATATTTGTGTAATTATTTGTAAGAGAGAGTGACTCAAAACTTGTAATATTTGGGACATTCAGACACTTCGACACTTCAAGAGGTCCAGTGCCGAAGGGATTGTTCCCTCAGGGGCCTCGTTTGCTTGCGCTGTTTTCTCGCCAGTTTTGTTTTCATCGATTTTCTTTTCCTTCGATTCACGAAGATTTTGGCCCCTAGACTTAGGATTTTATTGATTGTGACGCAATTGATTAGGACCCACACCTAATATTTTGCTTGTGCCTATAGATCGTAAGTAGATCTAATTAATAACTCACAAAAGAAAAAGCTATCTTGGTCATCTGAGGAGTCACGTGCCGCTAGAGGTCGTATACATCGCTGGCAGGATCCGTTGTAGCGGACACTGATCGGCATCAGAGACCGGACTCCGACTTCTCTTGCTGACCATTTAGCTACTGTTCTTTTTATGTAGAAATTCTTGTCTAAGGCCGATTTCTTCTTGCATCATATAGGTAGTTTAATTTCTATCTTTAATTTATGCGCGAATCACCTTGCATGTAGAGTGTTGGAGCAAGGTATGCATTTCTATCTCTACATGCATCATTGTGTTTGATCGCGCATCGGCTTTTTCGACTTCCTCCCCCGTTTTATTGGACTTAAAATAACAGGAGATCGAAAAAATCGTTAGGCATTGTCTTTAGTTCAAAAAAATACTAAAAAGTGAAAATCATAAAATTGGGATTGCTAATGCAAACTTGACCTTAAAACTCATCGCACTTTCAAAAATTTTGTCTTGGGGAGAGTAACCCCATCCTTGATTGACTTATCTGCAGCGAGAGAGTGACCCGAACACTGGGATAGAGCCACCCCCGAAATCTTAGTTGACTACTGGTCTTGGTGAGTCGTTCTCCAGTGAGGATCTCTCCGGTAACCGGTAAAGCGGACCGCGACGTCCTTAACAGAGGGAGTTGATCGGGTTGCCGGTAAATGATCCATAACTCCTAGTGGCTGGGAAAGATCTCATTTGGGATTGGGACAGTCGGCTAGGAGAGTTGGGTTCCCAACAGCTCTCTTAACCGCTCTGATAGATTGACTGATCACCTTAATAAAATTTGACAAGATAAAGGACCGAACATTGACGGTCATCAGCTCAAGAGTTGCGTAGGTGAATTGGGGGTTTGTATTCACATCTTGTTTGCATTCCAGATCTCATCCGCCCTTTTTCCAAGATCAAAATGATGGGAAAGAGATCCCTTAGGCCACATCCCGTGGCACCACTATCGTGCACTCCTTCCTACTCATCTAGGTCAGCCTCGGGAGTCCAGACCCACTCTCCGAGCCTGAGTTCACGTCCACCCTGTTCCCCCTCGACCACCCTTCTTCTATTAATCCAGAGGTGTCAGAGTTTAGTGCAACACACAGTTCATAGCATTTAACAACACCTGAGATGGGTTCTTTTGCCTTGGCAGAAACCCAAGATATGGACGGCAGAGAGGAACACCCGGATGAGCAGAGACCACCTCCGTACATATATGATCAAGCTGCCATCAACAATTCACTCTTAGCCTCCCTGGAGACCATGCAGAGACATATCATAGACCATGGAGTGTTCATGGGTGAAATCATGAGGGAGATGTGTGAGGGACGAGAAGACAGACCTGAGGGCGGCGATATACCAGATGCAGCAGGCGAAGGAGAAGATCCGAACCAGGAAAGGTCGCCCCGAGGACCATGAGGCAGTTGCACAACCCAGGTGCAATCTTCATGCCACGATGGATCCGACTCCCTCCCATCTATGGAGACTTTGAGCTTCGCCCACATACCATTCAGCTACTGCCCAAGTTTCACGGACTGGCCACCGAAGAACCTAACCTCCATCTGCAGGAGTTTGAAATGATATGCAGTACAATCCATGTCAGGCTGGTGACTGAGGACACCATCAAAATGATATCCTTCCCGTTCTCCTTGGTTGATAGAGCATCCTATTGGCTGAAACATTTGGGGAGGTACATCACCACTTGGGAGCAACTCTGGAATGAGTACTTAAACAAGTACTATCCACTCGGCCGGACAAATGCAGCAAGAGCAATGATCAGCAATTTCACAATGATTCCCAACGAACAATTCCATGAAGCTTGGGATCGCTTTAGAGAGCTCATAGACCGATGCCCGTACCACGAGATATCACAACTCATCGTGTCCAAAGTTTCTTTTGTGGGCTGACATCGGAGCTGCAGGGGCTAGTAAACGCCTCTTGTGAGGGATCTTATTTCTCCAAGGATGTAGAAGCAGTCTGGGTCATCTATGAACAGATGGCAGAAAATTCTACAGTGATGTCCCAGGGCCGAATCTACACACATTCCAAGGTCCCGCCACAGGCTACTTCTTATCACCGCATTGTCAGGATCGATGCAAGGAGCCAGACTTCATCAGCAGCAGCAGCACAAGATGAATCATCAACTGCATATATGGGCATAATCAGTGAAAAATTGGACCGCATCGAGATTCTAGAGAGGAAGCAAGGCCAAGGTCTGGCACAGATAAACCAATTGGCTAAGACCATGAGTGACCTAAAGACTCACATCTTGAGTATTCAGGAGGCACAATCAGCTTCACATCTGCCTCCCAGGTCACATGCTGAGTCCAGTAGTAGCCACTCTACACCACCCCCGTATACCGCCAAGTTCACCATGTCCAGGAGGTGCGGTACAGCAGTTACCACACTATTAACAACATCCACAATCTCATGACACTCAGATGGTGGTCTATTGGCCGGATCAGCCATTGGCAGCACTACCACCTCAACCCTTCGAGCAGGAGCCATTGATGGAAGTCAATGGGATATGGTACGATCGATACCCCCAGCATGCTGGGATTCGTCGTGATCACCCAAGATTCCGTTGGACCACCGGAGGTGTCTCATCCCAACAACAACCTCCAGCTCAGGGCAGTCATAGTAGACAACACCGGCAACCCCAGTACTCCCAACCGCAGCAACATTACCAGCAGAGTCTTGTCCCGCTTATCAGGGACAACAGTGGAGGCAACGACATCATCCTTACCAGCAGCAGTACTCCCAGCCTCACCAGCAACCTCAGTTCCAGCAAGGGAACACTTCCGGTTCTCCAGCACCTGCCTTGGAGAACCCAACACTTGACAATCTAGCCCGCTTGCTCTCCGAACATCAAGCATCCTTCCGACGAGAAATGGATGAGTTCCGACAGGAAATGATGGACATAAAAAAGGAAAAGCCGTCGTACCTGCACAGAGCGAGCCAACCCCAAATAACTTGAAGAGAAAGTCTGATCAGGTACAGTCTGCAGAGGATACCACTCGTAATGCTTATTTGAATGACATGCATTCTATGTTTGATACTCACTTTGTGTCACTTAGGGGCGGTAGAGAACCAGCCGGCGACGCCTCATCTGAGGGACAACCATGGAGAATCAAGAGCCCTAGATGAGGAGAGAAGCGGTGCTGATACCGCTAGCAATGAAGATGATGATGGTGCCAAGGGCACCTAGGATACAGATCCCACTGACGGTGCTGAGGCCGCCAAATTTCCAGATGCTTGGGTGGTACTGAAACCACCATTTTTTATACAGAACCAAAGCGCGGTGCTGAGGCCGCGAAGGAGAATATTGTGGGTGGTGCTGATGCCCCCATTTTGAGTCCAAATGTATTCCAACCTACTGTATTGCCATCTTCTGTATCTCTGGACACTATGAAAAAGAACAAAAAATGAATAAAGGAAAGGTTTCTTCATCAAATCCGAGTCCATGTGTATTGAATGATAATGTTTGCATGGGTTTCAGTCCTTCACAGGCCCCGAAACCTTCTCCTAGCCCTCTGTCTGAGGAGGGCCCATCCATCCCCTTCCCTCAAGCACTCCACTTGGCGAAGGGGAATAAAACAGAAAATCCCAAAAAGAAGGAACAGTTAGAGTTCAGCCATCAGATGACAGACAGATTTCAGATACAACTGACTCTACCGGAGGCACTTGAACACATCCCCCTTTTCCAAAAGAATCTGAGAGAAAAGACCACCATACGTAGGAAGAGGAGGAACACTAGAGGAGAGATTCATGTGCCGACCTGTGCCACATGTTTTGCCATTCAGAACCAGCTGCCAGCCAAACGACCTGATGCACGAGCTCCATATGTCAGATGCCAGATTAGTGAGCAGTAGTTCGATCGTACTCTATTAGACATCGACTCTTCTATCAACCTCCTTCTGGCTGCCTTACTCGACCGATTCGAGTTCGGCCCGCTCCATCGGAGTTGGACAGCCCTCCAGTTTGCTGATAGGTCTATCAAGAGGCCGAAGGGATTGTTGAGAGACGTAGTTGTCACCATTCAGGGCCTGAAATTCCCCATGGACTTTATTGTATTGGACATGGAGATCCCTGAATCGGTGATCGATACCCCCAACATACTAGGACGCCCATTCTTGGCCACAACCAAGACGGTGACCGACCATGATAGTGGGAAGGTGTACTTTCACGTAGAGGGCAAGAGTATACAAATAAAGACGATTGATGAGACCCGAGTGAGAGATTCAGCCTGCTCAGAACCATGCAGTGACACAGTGCAGAAGATAGATGCAGAGTTAGACGTCCACCATGAGTGTGATTTTGTGATGACCGATGATGAAGTAGTTTGGGAAGAACCAGAAACACGAGCCCTCGCCTTGTATACAGACTCAGAGTACACACCCTTGCAGAGGATACTATAGAGGCTGACAATTGCGTAATGAGTAGTGAAACTGATGTTTGTTTGGATTCAGATCCCTCGGAGGCAGACTTTGATTGGAAGGATTTTGATGCATATTTGCCATGTCTGTTTCCCGATGAGCCGACAGAGAGGATGGAGAGTGAGCCAGCACAGATGATAGACACACCAACAGGGTCCCCTTCATCATAATTACAGGTACAACAATAGTTCTCACATGCAGATCTAGTTGCTTTTACACATACATAGCAAAAGCCAGATTTGCCAGCTCCCACCAAGCCAGAATTGAAGCCTTTACCGCAATCTCTTAAGTATAGATTACTTGCAGGAGAACCAGATATGCACCCAGTCATTATCTCAGTAGATTTGACTGGAGAACAAGAATCTCGTTTGATGGAGGTTCTTGAACGAAACCGCAAGGCAATAGGATGGAGTGTGGCTGATCTCAAGGGGATAAGTCTGGCTCTGTGCTCTCACCGTATCTACCTCGAGGAAGACGCTAAGCCATCGCATGAGTTCCAGCGATGGCTGAACCCGATCCTTCGAAATGTGGTAATGAAGGAAATATCTAATTGGTGGAGCGTCGATTTTATCTACCCCATCTCTGACTCTAAGTGGGTCAGTCCTTTACATGTGGTACCCAAGAAAACGGGTGTCACTACAGTTGTGAATGAGTCTGAAGAGGAGATCGCCACCCGGATACCCACTTCTTGGAGGGTCTGTGTGGACTACAGACGATTGAATGAGGCCACCAAGAAGGATCATTTCCCGCTGCCATTTATTGATCAGATTATCGAGAGGCTAGCTGGGAAGAGTCATTACTGTTTTCTTGAAGGGTATTCTGGATACAATCAAGTGGCTATTGCGCCCAAAGACCAGGATAAAATGACGTTCAGCTGTCCATTTGGGACATATGCTTTCAGACGGATGCCCTTTGGCCTATGTAACGCTCCGGCTACATTTCAGAGGTGCATGTTGTCCATCTTTTCGGACATGATAGGTGACTGCTTGGAGGTCTTCATGGATGATTTCTCAGTCTATGGCGACGGGTTTGATGTTTGTCTTGACTGCCTAGACCGAGTACTTCAGCGCTGCATAGAGGTAAACCTTGTACTATCTTAGGAGAAGAGTTACTTTATGGTGACTCAGGGGATGGTCCTTGGTCACATCATCTCCAACAGGGGCATGGAGGTTGATCCGGCCAAGGTGGATATCATTAGAAAAGTCAATCCACCGTCTAATTTGAGACAGTTGCGGTCTTTTCTGAGGCATGTCAGTTTTTACCGGCGGCTCATTTAGGACTTCAGTCGAATTGCCCGATCGCTTACAGTTTTATTGACTAAAGACACCGAGTTCCTTGTAGATGATAAGTGTCTTAAGTCCTTCGAGACTCTCGAGAATTTAGTTGTCGAGGCTCCTATCCTTCAGCCATCTGATTGGTCTCTCCCATTTGAGATCATGACGGATGCTTCAGTTTATGCCATTGGGACTGTGCTTGGATAGAGGAGGGATGGATTACCCTATGTCATACACTACGCTAGCCGGACTTTGGATGTAGCTCAAAGGAATTATATAGTGACTGAGAAAGAGATGCTAGCAGTAGTCTTTGCTTTGGATAAGTACAGATCTTACTTTTTTGGATCTAGAGTGACAATTTTTACATATCATACTGCCATTCGGTACTTGATGTCGAAGAAGGATGCCAAAGCCAGATTGACCAGATGGATCCTTCTCCTCCAGAAATTTGATATCGAGATTAAGGATAAACCTAGAGTTAAGAATGTTGGGGCAGTTTACCTCTCCCGCTTAGAGAATCTTGAGGAATCTGAGCCCATAACACCTATTACTGAGACTTTTCCAGATGAGGTGATCCTTGCTATCACCTCTCTCCCATGGTATGCCGACATTGTGAATTACCTTGTTGCCAAATCTATTCCACAAGGTTGGCCCAGACAACGGCTTGAGACCTTCCTTGCGAAGGCAAAGTCGTACCATTGGGAGGATCCCGTCCTTTATCATGAAGGAGGGGACAACATCTGGAGACGGTGCATTCCTCAAGATGAGCAACATTGCGTCCTCACCTACTGCCACAAGCTCGAGGCAGGAGGACATCATTCTGGGAGACAGACAACACAGAAGGTTCTCCAAACCGGCCTTTGGTGGCCTACCCTTTTCAAGGATTCTGATGAGTTCGTGAGAAGGTGTACTGACTGTCAGAAGATGGGTACTTGCGGACAGAGAGACATGGTGCCCATGCAGCCCATTCACTTTTGTGAGGTTTTTGACGCAAGGGGGATTGATTTCATGGGCCCATTTCCTAAAAGTTAGGGGTTTGAGTATATTCTTCTTGTTGTAGATTATGTGAGTCATTGGGTTGAGGCCATCCCCGCCCGAGCCGTAGATGCTAAAACCGTATGTCGTTTCTTGGAGAAAAATATTATTTCACTGTTCGGGGTACCTAGAGTCTTGATTTCATATGGGGGGTCTCACTTTATTAACGATAAGGTAAAGGCCCTCGCAGACGAGTTCAGTATTAACCATCATGTTGCCATGCCATATCACCCTCAAACTAATGGTCTTGCTGAAGTATCGAATAGGGAGATTAAGACAATTTTACAGAAGGTAGTCCGCCCAGACCCGAAAGGATTGGTCACAGCTTTTGGACTCGGTCTTGTGGACCTATCGGACTTCCTTCAAGACACCATTAGGGTCATCTCCCTTTCGTCTCGTCTATGGCAAGCCATGCCATTTACCAGTGGAGATAAAGCATAAGTCACTTTGGGCAGTTACAGAACTATTATTGGATCCTAAGAGTGTAGGAGAACAGAGGAAAGCAGAGTTGGCAGCCCTAGAAGAACTAAGAGATACAACCTTCTCAAATGGCCTACAGTATAAAGAGAAAGTGAAAGTATGGCACGATTCCCAAATCAGCCATAAACAGTTTGAGCCAGATCAGCAAGTATGGTTATTTGACGCTAGGTTAAAATTATTCCCAGGGAAACTACAAAGTAAATGGAAAGGACCATATGTGGTCCGGAAGGTGCATGATAATTGTAGCATTGATATATCTGAACCTTCATCATCTTCCACTTTTAGAGTCAATGGTCAGCGCTTGAAACCATATCTAGATCATGACCCGCCGACTGTTGATGTTGCCCGATCCATCTGGTATGAGATGTGCTCGCCGTGCGCGCAGCGCGCGGGTGGTGGCGAGGGCGGAGGGCTGCAGCGGGGCGGCGTTGGCCGGCTGAAGGGGGTCGACGGTGGGTGCTGGAGGGGAAGCTAAAGGGGCCGCGCGCGGGCTGCTGCGGGGCGGAATACGGGCAGCGGCTAGTGCAGGTCTGCGACGCTCACGCAGCCGCGGCTGTGCGGGATGCGGCTGGCGCAGGCCCGCGGGCGGCGGCTGGAAAGTGGGGAGGGGCGGCGGGCGGCTCCTGCGCTAGTTGCCTCTTCCGATTTATTTATTTATTTTTTTGATTTTTTGAATGATTTTTTTACTGATGTAATAAAGAAACTTTTTTTGTTTTAATTTTTTTTAATTTTTTTAGTTTCCTTAAACAGGAAATAAATGTGGTTATAAACAAAAGGGAAGGGGATGAGTTGGTGGTAAAAAAATGGTGGAATGAAACAACAAAGAAACAAAATATTAGATAAGATAGAATAATAAGAGAATGATGAGAAATACTTACCTGAATCTTCGCCGGATTGGCGGAGCAGCTACGCTGAACTCCTGTCGTCGCTTCGATCCGATTGGCGAAACAAAAATCGGAGAAGCTACGTGAGCTCGATGGGGAACTCGTGACGCGGAGCGGAGCTCCGCGGATCTCGCCTGAAGGAGGTCGTCGCTTGAGGAAGATGCTTCGCCGCTGTCACCAACTCCACGTTCCAAGCTCTCTCCCTTTTCTATAAGAATGGCGGATGAGCAAAAAATGAGGATGGAGATGTGTATAAAAGAGATGGAAGGAATGGAGGTTAGAATGGAAGTCGAGTAGAATGGGAGTGGTGGAGTTGAATGGGAAGTTAGATGGATAATGGTGTTGAATGGAGGTTGATGAAATAAGAGAAGTTAGTGTAGAGAATATGATTAGATAAATGAAAATAAAAGTAGGCTACTAAAAAGAGAAAATAAAATAAAGAGAAGAAAAAGAGTGGGGAATTTACAGAAAGAAGATATACAACATGTACATATTTTTTTTGTTTGCTTTTCTTTTTATATTTTTTTGTCTTTTTAATAGTAGCTATGTACAATAGGAAAATACAATAAAATACTACAATCAAAATACAACACCACAATGATTTTTTTGGATTTTTAGTAATTAAGAAAGATAAAATAAAAAATGAAGAAAGAAAGAATATATACATAATATACAATGTACATCTAGATCCCAAAACCCAACTTTTGCAAACGAGCTCCGATTTTAATGAAATCACTTCCGTTGGATAGATAATTTTCTAACTTGAACTTTAAAAGTGAGTTTGGTGAATTTGGAGTTCATACGGAGCGGGAATTTAGCTTGGAAGTTGGTCTTTATGGCTTTTTCCCATTGGGATCTAGGAGCATTTATTTGAGATATAATTTGTTTTGTATTTTTGTAATTTTATGTACATTATTATGAACAAGTTAGAGAAAGAATTAGCCAAAAAGGAGTTGAAATGAAATTATTAAAAATACATGAAGTTTTGGGCTATTTACAAGTAAAAAACTCCTTTATTTTTGCGGCTTTTTATGTGTAATTTATTTTGTACAATCTAATATACAATAATTAGTGTGTTTTATTTACAAGAGTTATTTTGTTAATTTATTGATTTTATGGATATTTTTCTGGGATTTTACTCAGAGATTTTTCTAAGATCAAGATATTGCAATGATGAATCGCGGATTCATCACCCCCCTATACTTAAACTTTGCTAGTCCTCGAGCAAGTAAAGAATGAATAAGTTGGATTAACCCCTAACTGCGCATGTGAATACAAGACTTGATCCGTTCAAGAACTCTCGGTTTTAGAGATCCTAAAATTCTAAGCTGAACAAAGCTCTAGTCAAAAGGTACCCAATTCCCCTAATCATCAGACTCTCTTTGTATACGTATATATAAGGGATATGACTTTAAGTGTGGACTGCAGTTATAAGAGTAGAGTCACAACGTCACCCAAGGTTCCAGTCCAAGAGACTCTCCTATGGACTCGATCCTCAACACTAGGGAATAAATCATTTCTTGCATCCAATCCACCATCTCTTTAGTTGTCAGACTTGAAAGTGTAGATGGCAGGCCAGTTGATGGAGGGCATAGGATTGTGTCATTTCTTCTCTCCCTCTCATTGGAACAAGGATCCTCTCAAGTGCCTTATTAGGCAACGCATTTTTTTGGTGTTGATCAGTGCGTCCGTCAAGAGAAGTTGGAGCCGTCTGCACTTGTTTTCCTGGGAGTACACCGGGGTGTGCCTTTTTTGAGTACCTATCGTACCTTCTACACCCAGACTTGTAGCATTTACGATGCAGAGCCCTTTTTTGGTGCAAGCCCGACTCCTGGTCCTAATAGCGGTGGTCCAAGTGGACACTTTGAAATGGTTTGGAGCGCTCGCCTTTGGTGGAAGCTCTTTTGATAATTGACTTTGTGGAATGAGAGCTTTTCTTTGACATTTCATTGCTTTGTAGTATTTGTGGCTAGCTCCACTGCTTTTACCAAGAGTTGGCGCACACTGATCAACATTTTTTTTATTTTATCACACCCTGGCACATAGGTAAATGTCAAGAGATAGTACAAGAACCATGTTCTCATACTGGCTAAAGATGCTGACACTCAGGTTTCATGAAGCCTTCATTGATTTTATCCCATCCTCGAGCATCATTAAATCAAGTCCAAACTCAAATCCCTCATCCTAGTTCCTCAAGTGAAATTTCAACTCATCTCATCATAACTGCAGTCGTGTATGTGAGGTGCTGATCATATTCTTTATGGTAGAGACTAAGCATGCAATATAGCACACAAATCTTTCAAACTAGGGAAATGTGAATAATTAAGTCCAAGGACCCTAATGACTAAGGCTGGTTAACTCAAAATATCAAGACCTCATAAACCAAGTGTTCTTGGACATCACTAGTCTTGTGTGAAAGTGAATTGTGTCAGGGATTAAACCAACTTATTAGTTAGTTTTTTTAGTTTTTTTTAGTTTTTTTATGATTGATTTTTTTAAGTTTTAGAAGAAGTTTTTTTTTCAAAAAGTTTTTTTTGACAAACAAAGGCAAAGAAGAGTTTTTTTTGAAAAAGATAGGTAAATAAGAGAAGACTTTTTTTTTGAAAAAGTTTTTTTTAAAAAGGATTTTTTTAGCAAATAAGGAAAAAGAGTTAAAACTTTTTTTAGGAAAAAGTTTTTTTTTGTTTTGTTTTTTTACCCACCCCATAATTATTGTATAATATATACAAAAAAACGTGAAAGTACGAGGTATGGGTAAAGTATATATGTAATATATACATGCCCCCCTATACTTAGCTTGTGCTATGTCCTCATGGCACTAGGTGACAAAAAGCCATAGCTCGTACTAAGTATAAGTGGGTGAAAAGAATAGAAGTGAAAGAAAAATAAAATGTGGATAATACACAACGGGCATTGGCCCCCCTATACTTAGGCTCTGGTCAGCCTAAGTATTGGAAAGAACACGAGAATGGGGGACCGATGAGAATGGGAAAGAATATACAAAAAGAAAAAAAAAGAAGAGAAGGAGCAAATCGGGTCACTCACCCTCCTATACTTAGGATCTAGTCATCTTAAGTATAGCCACAAAATGAAAATGATACGGAACTGGGGCGAGTGATGCGAATCATGAGGGAGGGAGGTGAATAAAGGAAGGAAAATATGTACAAGGAGGAGGGAGAATATACAAGGATCAAGAAGGTTTGTGACGGACCTTCTTGCGGGAGCGATGGGGAGGATAGTATACATGTGTGTCGCTGTCAGAGTCATCCGCAGAGGAATAATAGTGAGGTGTGGGGAACGTCCAACGAGGGTCGACACACGGCTGCTTGCTCAAGTATGGCTTTAAAACAGCCGAACTGAGCTCACTCATATAGATCACCTCATCCGGACCTGATGAGGACTCCTCAGAAAGTTCCTTCTCTGAAACATCGAAGGTAACCTTCTTAGTCGGTTTTCTAGAACCTGAAGCATCAAGAGGAAGAGGAGATTGATACGTCTTAAGGAGTTTGGGGGAACACCTCAAGGAATCAACACCCGTCTTCTTCATACCAGATGACCGACTAGAGGATGGAGCAACTGATTTATCAAGATTGGTCAATTTGGTCCCAATTGTCTCCTTTGGTGTATGTCCTGGATGTGGTGTGTGTGAGGTTCTGGCCAGAGGTTCATCATCAGATGAGTCATCATATGCATTGTAATACTCCTGCAGGGTCAGCACACGTCTCTGATAAGGCACAGTGTTCTCAGTTGGCTTGACATTGTTGGGTTCTTGTGTCAGATCATCGAAATGATCAAGGCAATCCACAAAGGTCATGTCCGACTCAATGATAGCTTCTGGTCGTGAGTCCTCTCTAGAAGCTGTCGCGGTGGTGGTGCAAGCAGTAGGCGGTGTGTGGTTGTAGGAAGTCTCTAAACCAATGGTCGTCTGGACAGTCGGTATCTCAGGTGTAGTAGAGAGATGGGACTCAACTGTCTCTCGAAGGTCACGACTGTCTGCAACTTTACGGGTTACCTTGGAATATCGTGTGTCCTCAAAGATCGGGTGAGGTCGGAGTGCTCCCAATGTAGAGAAATCGATCTCCCGAGTCTCACAATCTATAGCTGCCTTAGCCAAGGCTAAGAACGGCTTCCCAAGAATGATCGGAGACTGGGTGAACTCTCCTCGGTGCTCAATGTCAATGATCGTGAAGTCTATCTCCAGTAGAGCACCTTGGAAAGTGACGATGACTGAAATGGTTCCTCTCGACCGTTTAACAGACCGATCCGCCAACTGAATGATCTCTCTTGACTTCTTGGCAGATCCGAGTTTGAGCTTGGCAAACACGGAGGTCGGGAGGATATTAATCGGTAAGTCATCATCGATTCTTGCATGGGTGAATGTGGTATCTTTGATTTCACAATCAAACCTAGGCAACCGCTTTACTCTGCGGCTCTTGGTTTTTCTCCCTATCATCAAAGATGTGGCCATAGACACTATATGTATCTCAGTCCTTGTTCTCTTATTGCCCGACCTTTTAGGCATCAATTTACTTCTCACAAATCTTTTAAGGTCGGGAAAGTGTTCAATGGCCATTATTAAGGGAAGCTCAAAAATCAACTTTCTATCCAATGCTTCCCTAACCGCAGGATCCAATTTTTTTAGATCTTTTCCTTTTTCAATTTTTATGGCATTTTCTGAGTTTTCAATTTTTTGGTCTTTTTGGTAGGTGAAAGAGGACTAGGAGAATGTACAGACTCTGGTTTGGAGGGAAAGTGGTTAGTAGAAGAGGGAGGTAGAAGGGACTCCAGTTGTACATGACGTGTGGTCAATCCGGTGTCTTCCAGGTTTTCAAGATTTAATCCGCAAAATCCATGATCCACATTTATACCTGGACTCTTGATCGGTCTACAAATGTCATCCTCCAATAAGTTCTCATGACACTTCATGAGAGAAGTCGACGCAATTGGAGAATACTGCTGAGAACTCGGGCTCTTATACTCAACACACCTTGACTCAAGCGTGTAATACTGGGTTGAGTATGGCCCTCCTGTATAGCAGATGTTGGTCGGAGACTCATAAGGCGGAGTCAATAGACAGGGACTCTGTAGATCGGTCGCATGAATCCAATCCCCTGTATATGTCGGCTCTCCGAATGGGTGATATGAAGGTTGGTCAATGTGGTCTCTATCACTCAGGTCAATCAAGTCAGGAAGATCGTACGGTGCAGGCCTCTCCATTCGGTTTGTCTGATCGACCATGTTGTACCCTAAGGTTAAGTCGGGATGTGTATATAGCAATTGTTGTTCTGTCCCAACTCGATGTGAAAATGAGGTATGTGGGGTCAACTGATTATGCCAATCATTCATCTCAGCAGTCGCTTGCTCTTCGATTGGTTCCTTGATTCCAGCAAGCAGACAAGAATATGGTGAGTCAATACAGAGTGGTTGTGGGTCATGGGTGTAAGAATGTGGGGTAGGCAAGAAGGACGAAGAAGTGCGGAAGTTAGTGGGAGTTCTGACTTCACGGTTGGGGTGTGGGTATGAAGAGGAATGAGAGGGTGGAGATGATCGAAATATGGTCGAAGAAGAATGACGTGGATATGATGACCAATATTCTGACATCTTGGAGGGAAAATGGGAGAATGAAGCGGATCGAGGAAGAAAGCATGCAAGTGCACCGAATAACACACAAAACAAACAAACACAAGAGCAAACCCTGAGTTCACCTACTCAACACAGTGATGGTCGCAAAAGTCCGACCGTTTATCTTTTCAGTTTTAATTAGGTGATAAATCAAGATATCAATCCAGTTACACAAGGCTTAAAAGTAGGTTTTGGGCACTATCCTAGGAATGCGTCCTCACCTCTCAACAATCACAATTAGCCAAGCATACAATGATGGTTTTGCTCTCCCAAAACAAGTGTTAGTTTTAATCAGGTTTTTTTTGTCAACTCTGATTAGCAGTCCTGATTTTAAGTTTGGTTATCACTTGATTAGTCCACCAAATAAAGCACGCCTAACGATCAGTCCCGATTTCCTTTTAACCTAAGTTTCAAAAACCAAGGGGATGGAGTCGAGAAAAACCGATGCAAATAATGAAATCAATGATGCATGCCCAGTTCAGAAGACTTACAGTGATCCTTGCGTTCTACATGCGGGATGCAAAGCAGAATTGAAATTTTATACTATATGAATGCAAACGAGAAAATCGTTCCTAGACAGGCAGTTCTATTAGCGAGTGATGAACAAGTTAAATTTGACTAATAGCCCAGCGGTCTAAGTACGTCTCGCTAAACTTGATGTGTGGTCCTAAATATTACGAGCACAAGCAATCAAGATAATCTAATAAAAATGCTCTAAGAGCCGCGAGTGCAAGTCCTATTCTACGTCAATCAACCACACGACCACGAGCGGGTCCAAAGTCCAGTCCGGATACAAACGCGAGCTCTCAAACAAGAGCCGCTGGAAAAAGCGAATTACCTAAGTTATTACAACATAATAATTACAAAAATGAAAAGAAATGCTCTCGAAAATAAATTGATTCTCCTCGCTCTTCAGCAGTCGACGCGCGCTACGTCCTTCGACCTCTGATGCACTCCAAGTTCACTGGGCCCTCGCAAGGAAAATGAGATTTATATTAGAGAGATAAATAACAAGATATATACAAAAATATGAAGAGAAATAATTGCAAAAATGAAATAAATACAAGTGGCTCGGGCGTCAGACTACCCGAGTAAATGAAAATCTAAATCCAAATTTTTAAACTAATCCCTAAGTCGTTTGCCTCCCCGGCAACGGCACCATCTGACGAGTCGCTAAATACGATATTTAGTTTGGTCACGTTGTAATACGTGTACTTAGCGAGTCGGTCAAAACTGAGAGAAGATCTCCGTATAGAGTGTCTCGGCTTTAATTTATATCCCGGGCAAGTCCGGGGTCGAACTCAGGGAGGCAAAAAGGTGCAACTATGCTATTTAGTTTGGTCACGTTGTAATACGTTTTAATTTTTTTTAATTTTTTTAGTTTTCTTAAACAGGAAATAAATGTGGTTGTAAATAAAAGGGAAGGGGATGAGTTGGTGGTAAAAAGAATAATGGAATGAAACAACAAAGAAACAAAATATTAGATAAGATAGAATAATAAGAGAATGATGAGAAATACTTACCTGAATCTTCGCCGGATTGGCGGAGCAGCTACGCTGAACTCCTGTCGTCGCTTCGATCCGATTGGCGAAACAAAAATCGGAGAAGCTACGCGAGCTCGATGGGGAACTCGTGACGCGGAGCGGAGCTCCGCGGATCTCGCCTGAAGGAGGTCGTCGCTTGAGGAAGACGCTTCGCCGCTGTCACCAACTCCACGTTCCAAGATCTCTCCCTTTTCTATAAGAATGGCAGATGGGCAAAAAATGAGGATGGAGATGTGTATAAAAGAGATGGAAGGAATGGAGGTTAGAATGGAAGTGGAGTAGAATGGGAGGTTAAATTAGTGGTGGAGTTGAATGGGAAGTTAGATGGATAATGGTGTTGAATGAAGGTTGATGAAATAAGAGAAGTTAGTGTAGAGAATATGATTAGATAAATGAAAATAAAAGTAGGCTACGAAAAAGAGAAAATAAAATAAAGAGAAGAAAAAGAGTGGGGAATTTACAAAAAGAAGATATACAACATGTACATATTTTTTTGTTTGCTTTTCTTTTTATATTTTTTTATCTTTTTAATAGTAGCTATGTATAATAGGAAAATACAATAAAATACTACAATCAAAATACAACACCACAATGATTTTTTTGGATTTTTAGTAATTAAGAAAGATAAAATAAAAAATGAAGAAAGAAAGAATATATACATAATATACAATGTACATCTAGATCCCAAAACCCAACTTTTGCAAACGAGCTCCGATTTTAATGAAACCTCTTCCGTTGGATAGATAATTTTCTAACTTGAACTTTAAAAGTGAGTTTGGTGAATTTGGAGTTCATACGGAGCGGGAATTTAGCTTGGAAGTTGGTCTTTACGGCTTTTTCCCATTGGGATCTAGGAGCATTTATTTGAGATATAATTTGTTTTGTATTTTTGTATTTTTATGTACATTATTATGAACAAGTTAGAGAAAGAATTAGCCAAAAATACATGAAGTTTTGGGCTATTTACAAGTAAAAAACTCCTTTATTTTTGCGGCTTTTTATGTGTAATTCATTTTGTACAATCTAATATACAATAATTAGTGTGTTTTATTTACAAGAGTTATTTTGTTAATTTATTGATTTTATGGATATTTTTCTGGGATTTTACTCGGAGATTTTGCTAAGATCAAGATATTGCGATGATGAATCGCGGATTCATCACCCACGTGTGTGAGTCACGTGAGGTGATGTGAACTGGACCTAAATGCAAATATTAAAAGTCTAGGGGTCTAAACTCAAATATTACAAAACATTTAAACTGTAAATGAAAGTTTTAATACTATTAAATAAATATAAAAAGTGCTAGGGTGAAAGATGCAAAATACCCACGGCTAAATAAATCGAACGGCAGAGGCGTCATCACTTATCCATGTGGCGACTTTGGAACGCACGATGCCGGTTCAACGATGAGCGGCTAGGATTAGATCTGGCGAGGTGATCAATGGTCGAAACGGGCCAAGATCGGACGGCTAGGGGATGATCTAGAGCTGCAGTCTGATCGGACGGCGGAGAAGCGAGGAAGAAGAATAGGGAAGAACGCCGGCGATGCGAACTTCCCCGAGATGAATCTCGGTCCTCCGACGGTATGGAAGCGTGCAAAATGGCCGGGCGTGCTCCTGGGAGGTCGGGCTAGGTACTGGAGGGCTCAGCGTCGTTGGAGAAGCTTCAGTGCACCACCAGGAGGGCGGCGGAGGAAATGGGGTCCAGGTGTCTCCGGCGAGCGCTCCAAAATGCGCTCCAGGTGCTATCCATGCGCGTTGACCTGCGAAAACGGGTGAGAGGGACCAGGGCAAACTGCCTGGACCCCGCGATGGCAAAGTGGCGGTGTAGAACGGCAGCGCGAGCTGGATGGCCGGAGTGAGCTCCGGCGAGGGATTTGAGATGGCGATTCGATGGGTGTCGGTCTAATCTAAAGGGTCTAAACTACTCCTAAGGGGTACGGGGACTAAGAAAATGCAAAAGGAAATAAGGAAGAGGAGCAACCTCGATGGCCGGAGACCAGAGGGGTAGAACCTCGACTTTAGCGAATGGCGGAGGTGGTGGAGCCGCCTGGTGCTTGCTCGACCGTTCTGACGCGCGGAGGCGGAAGCTGTCACCTTCCTCTCACTCAAGGGCACGAAAAAGGGAGCGAAGCGGGTGCTAAGAGGGTTCAAACTCGAGTTTGAAGGTGGCAGGTCCAATATATGCAAGGTGATTGCGTCTCCTTCAAGCGATGGCCACACGCGAATGATGAAGATATGGCAAGATACGAGTGCTCGGCGTGGATCAGTGATGATCAAGGAAGAAGTTCCAAGAAGAAAGCGAAGCCAGAAGATGGAAGAATAAGGTGCCAAAATTTCTTGAAGTCGGGGCAAAAATCATGGATGTCAGACTTGGCAGGATTCGGTACGGGAGTTGACCGAGGTCAACGAACGACCGCACCTGGTTGGTCCACGTGGACCAACTAGAAAATTCCAAGTCAAAATTATTAGTAAATTCAAAATAAAATAGTAAATGATTTTATTAATTTTAGGTTATAAAATAAAGAATGTTCCTTTTTTATAAAGAATTTTATGGTGATTTTTATTTATTTTTATGAGGTATAGAATTTCAAGTTATCTTTTATGTCCTATATAGGTATATTCTTCTATATATTTTAATATTTTATTTTTATTTTGTATATTTAATTTTATTTATTTTTTTTATTATTTTATAAATTTATAACATATTTTTATACACTTAAATATATTTTTATTTTATTTTTCTGATGTATTTTATATACTTAATAAAATAGAAGTATATTTTATATAGGTATATTTACAGGTATTATACCTATGTTTTGTATACATGTATTGTATTTTTGTATTTTCTTGATGTTTTCATTCTGATTTTAATGTACATATATATTGTAAATAATATTTACAAAATTATAAGAATATAAAATCATAAAAATAATGAATAAATAATAAAAATGAATATTTTAATCTGTACAAGTATACAACAGGGTTCCAAAACTCAACTTTCAAACCGTAGCTCCGCAAAATGTGAGACCACCTTCATTAAATAGCTTATTAAAAATTATATACAATTAAAGGTGATTTTGATGCGTTTGAGTTTTTATTAGGGAGATACAGGTCTGGGAAGTTGGGATTTTGGACTTTTATTCAGATCATAACTTTTTATCTATATATTATTTTTGCATGAAATAAATTTTATATTTTTCTTTATTTAATTATCTACAACTTTCATGTACACAGTTTCTTTATTTGAGGTATAAAAAGTGGAACCAAAAATAGGTCCCAAAATAAATAAAGAATGAATAAAAGGAAAGGGAATTTTATTGGTATTGTAGCCCTTATCTCCCCCTACTTTATTCCTTGTTAACCTATTCATCGAGATGCCTAGGTCTCAGGGTTTCAGGTCATAAAATATTTACAATATTTTATTCTTATTCTTTTTTTCTTTATTCTATAATTTGACTTTAAAAACTGTATTTTATACACTATTGAATGCTAAATGCATGAATTAAGGGTATTTACATGCATTTGCCAGGGCTTTTGAGGCCAAAATGACAGAATAACGATGATGAAATGTGGATTCATCATCCCCCTATACTTTGCCTTTGCTAGTCCCTAGCAAACACTTATGCAATAAGTGCAGAAAAGAAAAACAAAGAAAAGAAAAAGAAGAAAGATGGATTAGGTTTAATTCTCAAACTTGTCTTCACAAAATCAAAGTTTGGAGCTTAAGTCAGACCTTTGGAGTTTTAGTGCGGGCGGAACCTTAATGAGAACCGGACTTGAAATCCAACAGCCATCAAGAATCCCAAAACTCTGCTCAAATCTCCTCAATAGCCAGGTCAGAATTATCTCAACTCATACGCAAACCCTTACGACTATGAATCTGACTCGTACAATGTAAGTGATGGTGGCTCTCCCCAACTAGAATGACAAAGATACTGACTTCTCCAGCATGACAACCTAATGATTCTCCAATCCAATAACTCCTTCCTCGAGGAGCGGGGTATTCCCTTCTAAGTTTAAGTGGCAACCAGCTCAAGAGGAGGGGGTGAAGAGAAGAATGGACGGTAGCCAGTGTAGCTACCTATCCTAGGATGCAAGACCAGTGTAGTCAAGTCATACAGCTACATGCTCACATGATTTGACTTTGGACCTCAAGCTTGCTTATTTTCTGTACAACATATTCACATACTTTTGCAGGCATTTTATTTTTGTACAAACCTGCCCTTTTTTTGAAATACTATATACAGCAGCATTTACATAGGGAGTTTTTCCTCTTGGGCCAATAGACTATCCCTCTTTTGAAGCTCTATTGCAACCCACACTCTCCTGTCTTTAGACTTCCTCATCACTGGACGGGTTGGGGTGCACTTCCCTCCCTAGAGGAGGACAAGTGTTTCCACTTGTGTGCGTCTCATACCGACAATCCAATCCTCTCACCACTCCAACTGAGTTGAGCCATGTGAAAGGTACATGTGTCCAAGTTAGGTCATTATCAACAAGAGTCGTGCGTATGCTTCGAAATACTCTACTTAGGCAGTCAAGAATCCATTGAACCAAGTCTCGTGATCCTCAAAGAATTAAGTCAACTAGACCTGAAGTACCTCAATTCCAATTCCTATAAGGTTCCTGTTATTAGGTAGATTTTAAGGTCCAACCAAGCTCCAATCTTCGGATTTTACTTAGACTTGTTCAACTATCAAACTCAATCCGAAAAAATGCTCATGCTATGCAAATGCAGAAAATATTTTTGTGATGCAATTTTCAAGATTTTGAACTTTTTATGGATTTTTGAAAAGATGACGCATATGCATTTTTGGATTTTTCAAAAAGATTTTTCAAATGTTTTTGGTATTTTAGTTTTGCAAATGTTTTTAGGATTTTTGAAAACAAAAAGATTTTGGCTAAAACTAGGTTAAAATATTTACACGGGGATGCATCTTATATTTACAAGATGTGGATTTTAAGAATTTACAAGGGCAAGTGGTCAATTTTGTACATATACATATAAAGAATTTTGGGTGTGATGTCTGTATTCCTCAAATTTATTTGAAATCATTTTACAAACAATTTGGCAGACTGTAGTCCAAAATAATTTTTACAAACACTTTTTCAAACATGTACACACATTTGAAAATCATTTTGCAAAGGTTTTTCAAATAGTATAGAAAATTTTTCAACGTATTTTTGCAACCATTTTTCAAACATTTGCAAATCATTTTTCAAACATTTTATTTTACACAAAGAAAATAAAAATTTTCAAACAAAACATTTTTACAAAGGTTGAAAACATGTAACCAAACATTTTCCAAATAGTTTTCAAAATATTTTCACAATGATTTTCAAACTATTTTTCAAACATTTTACAGAAATATTTTTACCTGATTTATTAATCAGTATATACAAATAGAATTTGAGGAATGATAGTATCTTTTTATTAAGGTTTTTAATGAATTTTTAGCCATATTTATTAATAAAAATACGAACGTACGAGTTATGGTTAATGTATATACGCAGTATATACGACCCCCTATACTTAGCCAGAGCTATGTCCTCATAGATCAGAGAGGAAAGAGAAGAAATAACCCGTACTGAGTATAGACAAGTCTAAAGAATGGATAAATAAATACATGAAGGAATGAACGAATGAGAAGTTGACCGTCCCCCCTATACTTAGGATCAAATCATCCTACGTATAGCAGACTGTACACAATGTAGGGAGGGTCAAGGGTGGGAATGAACAGATCGTACTCAGATTGTCTCCCCCTATACTTAGGGTAACATATCCCTAAGTATAGACGCAAAGAGGAGACAATGGAGAGGATCAAAGAATGGAAAAACTCAGGGTGCACACCCCCTATACTTAGGACAAAGTACGTCCTAAGTATAGAAACTGTCAATAAGGGACGACACCTTTTTGATAGATACAGAAGATAGAAAAGAAGAAAAGAAGGAAAGAGGACAAATAGATCACAACTCAATGCGTGTACAATCCCCTATACTTAGGACAAAGTGCGTCCTAAGTATAGTATAATCATAAGATGAAGACGGGGTGACAGACCAGACGGAAGAATGAATGAATGATATAGACAAATGGATCTATACATCAGAAGATGGAAGTGATAACCATGTATGAGATGCAAGTGATATGAGTCGCCACCCACCAGCCGCCGACCCCTCCCCCGTGTTTGGGTTCTTCCATCGTAAGCCTCAGGAGGAAGGTGATTTTCTTTTCTTTTTTTTCTTTTTAATGTAAAAATTGCATTATAACTAATTCATGTTTATGTAATTGCATAATCATTCCTGTACATAACTTGCATTGTAATTTTCAATTTCCAGTTTGCATGGATACCCCTGTGTTCGTATTTTAATTTGGACGTCATTTATGCATCTTTTTGTTCAATGAAAAATGCCTTTGTGATGAGCATCTAATTGCCTACATTTTGACTATTTTATTGGTATTTTTGTAACTCATGGGTAATTAATTATAATTGTTTAACTGAAATATTGGATATTTTACCCATTTTAGCACTTAAATTCATATCTAACTCACCGTTACTTCAAAAAATTCACAAAAATTAGGAATGATGCCTTGAAATGTGATAAAGTTACAGTCCAAATTTCACGTCCATTGGAGTTGTCTCGTGCCTGAAATAAATTGTAGAGTCTTTTTAGTATTTGATTTTTAATTAAATCCACGTATATCCTTTTTCCAAAATTTCAACTCTACTGGATTGCTTATGTAAATATCTTTCTGAGATAATTCGCACTCTGATTAATTTGACAATGTGGATTTATTAGAAATTATTTACTCACTATCACTCTATTTTCACTAAAACATCCATAAAAAATTCATAATTTGTCGAAAAATTCTAAAAAGTTTATTAGCTTCCTTGCATCATGTTTTAGTTCCAGTAAATTTTTCATAATTTTTGCTTACTGTTTGTGTGATAAATTACAAAAAGACCCATAAAAGTGTGCATTTTTATTTATTGCATTTTAACCCATAAAATTCCAAAAAAAGTACCTTGCATTCATCTCTGTATTAGGACTCTAAGAAAAATATAATTTGGCTAAATTGGACTAATTTGACATTAAAATTAATTTGGCCTTGTTGTGTGTTTTCTTAGTATTGTAATTCACTTGCATTTGCATTCTATTTGCATAAAAAAATATAAAAAATACCTCATTGGATATCTAGACCTAAGTTTTTGAATTAAAACCCAAGTTGTTCCTTTGCCTCCCTGAGTTCGACCGCGGACTTGCCCGGGATATAAATAAAGCTGAGACACTCTATATGGAGATCTTCTCTCGGTTCTGACCGACTCGCTAAGTACATGTATTACAACGTGACCAAACTAAATATCGTATTTAGCGACTCATCAGTGGGGTGGTGGGCATTTTGCAAGGACCCCCTACGGGTTTTGTTATTTCATTTTAGTCCAAGAATTTTTTTAATTAAGTTTAATATTTTTGGAAAAATTGCAAGTACACCCTCGGGTTTTTGCTAATTACATATTGGTCCTCCCCAAGCGTGTGCACACCACGTGCATGGTGGGGAATATTGCAGGCGTACCCTTGCGGGTTTATGTATTTGTATTTGGTCCTGGAAATTTGTTTATTAGTAAATATTTTGTGGAAAATTGCACTTTCGCCCATGAGTTTCTGGATATTTACATTTATACCTCAGCTAGCAGTGCGTTTTCTACGTTGTCTCTATTTATTTCATGCATCTATAAAAATCCAAAAATCACCAAAAAATTAACTTAAGCTCCTTTACTTGCTCTTTCACGCAATATTTTTGTTTTGCATTTTTATTGCATTTTCGTATTTATAAAAAATCAAAAACATGCATTTTTGCTACTATTTGCATTAGAAAATACCAAAAAATATTAAAACTCCTTTAAAAATTCTAAAAAAATAACTTTTTACGTATTTCTATATGTTTTAACTTCCATCCAAAAATCACAAAAAATTTCAAAAGAAATCACCTAAAAATAGCAAAACTCCTAAAAATTTCATAAAAATCTTAAAAATTTCGAAAAAGTCCTAAAAATATAATTTTTTGGTCTCTGAATTTTCTCTGATTTATCATCTTTGTTTTAAAATTAATTTGAGGAATTTTGGAATTTATTTGATATTTTTCATCCTCAATTTAGTTTCAGCCTTTTATTTTATCCAATGTTTTCAGTAGTTTTGACTTTAAAGATATCAACAAATTAGGAAAAATCTAGAAAAATCACAAAAACATTAAAAAATTATAAAATGTCCAAAAGGATTTTATTTCCTTATTTTTGTTTATTTTTACCTATTTTTCTCTATATAGTATATTCCTTTTCCTTCTTTGTATATATACTTATATTAAAAAAGAATATATAAAATACAAAAAGAAAATACAAAATCAGAAAATTAAAAATCAAAGACAAAATTATAATATAAAAAATTTTAGAAAAAAGAAATTTTAAAATTAAAACCCACAAAAATATGACCCTTGTAGGCATTTGATCACTTTCACATTTTGGAGCATTATTGCCTTGTTCTATCCTGCTTGCTCCCTGAGTTCGACACTCTACACATACTTGCACCTATACACACTTATTGTTGAGTTATAATAAATTTTAACTCCACACTTTGATTTCCATTACTCGATATTGCTTGTGGGTTAGTTGTTGATTAAATCTGGATTTCTGAGCAGTTAACGCATCGACTGTGTTATCGCCTTGTGTGGAATACACGACCGCCTGATTTTTTGGGTACATCATCGCGCTGTGTTCACAATCTAATAAGGGGGAGAAATGAGAAGAAGGGGAAAAGAACTGGAGGGTGACCAGTGTAGTCACCTCTCCTTGTGAAGGCGGGCTGTTTAGCCAAGTCTCCACCAAGATCTACAGATTTTCTTGAAGCTTGGACCTTTTTGATCAAATATTATTTGGTAGTTTGGCTTCTTTTTGGTATGGATTTTTGGTAACTCTGCATGGATCTTTTGTGCCCCTACGGATATGGAATCTTTTTTCTGTACATGTTTTGGGGTCTTAGAAAAGATTGTATCCAGTCGTCAATCCCTTATTCGAAACTTTATTTCAACCCATACTCTAGTCTTTAGATGTCCATGCTACTAGAAAGGACAAACACATGGTCTTCCAACATCCCATCTGAGTTGAGCTAAGTGCATAGTGCTAGAGAACAGATTAATTTTCTACCCAAAATCTATACCCAAAACTAGGAGACCATGTTAGACAATAAGAGTCAAAGGCTGCACATTGTCATGCGAAACTCGAAGAATTAAGTCAAAAGACATGAAGTTTCTGAAATCCTCTTTCTCGATGAAGTTCCTCTGGAAATTAGGTAGATTAAGGTCAAGTCAAGACCACTCTCTACTTCTATTCATGACTCGGTTCAAAACCCAATAACTTTTCACTTTACATATGCTAGATATGCAAATGAAATACTGATGAATTATGTATGAGGTGCAAGATGATTCTCTCTCTCTCTCTCTTTCTTGTATGAATGCAAGGATGATATGCAAGAGAAAAGATTTTTTTTTATTTTTGGGTGTTTTGTTTTTGTATTTGTGTTGTTGTTTTTTTGAACTTTTACCCATCCCATAATTATTGCATAATATATATACTAAATACATGAAAGTACGAGCTATGGGTAAAGTATATATATAATATATACACGCCTCCCTATACTTAGTGTGTGATATGTCCTCAGAGCACAAGAAGCTACAAGAAGATATAACTCGTGCTAAGCGTAGGAGAGTGAAGAAAAATAAAATAAAATAAAAAGGATTATAGAAGTCAACCGCCCCCTATACTTAGGCTTTGGTCAACTGAAGTTTAGAAGAAGATCAAAAAGTGGAGTGATTGAGGTCAAGAGGAGAATTGGATGGATATATACAGGGCGGGCATCGGTCCCCCCTATACTTAGGCTCTAGTCAGCTTTAGTATAGGACATGAGTGGGTATGAAACCGATGAGATTTGTAGAATATACAGAGCAAATGGGGAGTGGGGAATAGAAAATTACATATGGCTTTGGTCCCTCCATATACTTAGGCCTTGGCCTAAGTATTGGAAGAAAATGTACAAGGGAACTGATGGGGTCACGGGAAAGGGTGGTCGATGATCAAGGAGGTTTATGGCCAATCTTTTTTGAGAAATGTGATGGAAGGGAATATTGATTGAAAGAAGATGAATCAGAAGATTCCCAGCCATCGTTAGAGTTGTCATTAGAAGAATAATAATTAAAGGTCATGTCACTCCAACTGTTCTTATTTTTGAGCTGCTTTCTCAGAGTTCGCTCAGTTTTCGGGTCAATATGTTCTTCCTATGAATATTCAGATAAACAAGTATCGGTCTGGTCATAATGAATTATTTCGATGTATTGAATGGGGCCTGGGGTATCGGCCTTAGAAGAATAATAGAGAGGGGCAGGGAAAGTCCAATGTGGTTCGATGTATGATTGCTTGTTCCGATCACGCTCCAAATTCTCTGAACTGAGCTCTCTCATACTACTCGCATCCTCCAAACCTGATGAGGAATCCTTAGAAGATTCCTTTTCTGAAATGTTTCAGGTGATATTCTTATTCAGTTCAGGAGGTATTCTTTGTGAGGTACTGACCAAAGGTTGTTTCTCAAATGAGTCTCCATATAAATTGTAGTATTCTTGTAAAGTTAATACATATCCTGAGTATTTGCTCTTTGTTGGCTCTGTGTGTGTGGACTCAAGGAGATCTGAAATAACCTTGTCCGGTGTGGTGAATCGTATGTATCTCGGTTAATCTTATTCATCTTTGTAGCCTTGTCAGTCGTTTCATAAGATGTCTCTCCTTCGTTTGTGTCTATGATAAGTGGAGAGGTTTGGGCATATGAGGATTCTTCAATGTCACGACTGTCAATTTCTTGTTCGGTTGTCTCAGTGTTTGGTGTGTCCTCGAGAATTTGATCGATTGGGTTTGGGTTTGGGAATATAATATATTGAGTCTCGCAGTTAATAGTCGCCCCAGCGGAAGCTAGAAATGACTTTCCCAAAATAATGGGAGACTCATATACATCTCCTTGGTGTTCATTGTCCAAGACAATAACGTCCACTCTATGTGAGACACCTTGGAAAGTAATGACGATAAAAAAATTCCCCTCAGTCTTTTTGTGGATCGGTCGGGAAATTGAACGATCACTCGGGTCTTTCTAAGCGATCCGAGTTCGAGTCTGTCAAACACGGACTTTGCGATGATATTCAGTGTAGAATCATTGTCAATCCGAACATTATTAAACTCAATATTCTCAATTTCACAGTTCACTTTGGTCAACCGTTTAACTTTCCGGACCTTGCTTGTTTGGGTCAACACCATTGAACTGGCCATAATAATTAAATCATATTCGGTTCGAGATCTTTTCTTTCCTATCTTCTTAGGTGATAATCGACTCTTAACAAATCTCTGAAGATCGGGTACATAATCTATGGCCTTGATTAATGGAAGTTCTAAGATCAAACTTTTGCAAAACACTTCCATATTGATGTTATATGTAATTTTTGAATTTTCTGGTTTTTTAAATTTTTTTTGGGAATTTTCAGTAGAGTCAGTAGTATGGTCAGTTGTATGTGGTGTCTGTATGTGGGAGTCTGGCACATTATGTGTTTCGGGTTTGCTTTGTGATCGTCTTGATTCCTCTTGGTTGATTATCATGTCCTTTACTATTTGACATCATCAAATTGTTTTGTCAAAACCTCGATTCTCTTATTGATCCGAGCTATGTCATCAGCTATCGTCTCATGACTCGGAGATGAGTGACTATGCTCGGTATGCCACAACATTGGCATTTTCTCTGGAACCGAGATGTAGTTTGTCTATGTGATCAGGGTCCGGTCAGAAGTCCTATTTCCTTGACTTTGGGTGTCATCTTTGGCTCCTTGTGTCTTCGTAGAAAATGTTGGTTATGTGAGTAGTTCGTATCTCAAATTTTCAACCAAGGATGGGTGGACGAGTGAAGAGAATGCTGGTTGGGGAGAAACTACTTCAAAGAGAGGGTTCCTATGAAAAGAAAGTGGAAAAAAAGATTGGGAATTTGTCATGTGAGCACGAACCACGGAGTATGGGTATGAATGCCAATATTCCGACATCTTCAAATGGAATGGAAAAAATAGATTTGCGAAACCACGATCTGTGTGCACAAGTGCACTGTCACACAATTCAGTACACACGTTCAAACCCTGAATTCACCAACCCAACTCAGTGAATGCCGCAAAGGTTCGGCCAAATTATCTTGTCTATTTTAGTTGGTGATAATTGCAAAAATTTGAAAGAGATAATGAGCTGTTAGGTTTCTGTATTTTTCCTGAAGACTGGACGGATTCTTACGACTAGTTGCACCCACTTTTAGCCAGTATGGGAGTAAGTACGGACTGTATGAATACGGTTACACGTTACTTGAGGATATAACCTTACACGATGTCCTCTAAACCTCCCACTCTGCTAAGGAAATCCGGACCGTTTACCAACTACCCGTAGATACTCATTGAGAAGTGGCAAGTCATTTTTGTGCAATCAGTAGTTAATATGAAAATCCTGGCTTGGATCTATCCTAGTGTTCGTCCCTCTCTCACTTGCAGTAAAATCAAATAATGAAGGGGTTGCTCTACCAAAAATAATGATATTTAATTTTATCCGATTTTAATTGATCAATAATGTTAGCAGTCCCCTAATTTTAGTTTGGTTATCTCTTTGAATTTGAGTGGGGATCAATGTATGTCTACACGAGGATTCCAATTTCCTTTATTCCTATGTCAATGGAAATCGAGGGAGAATCAAAAAAGCTGTGTAGCGGGAAACACGATGATGAATGTTGGGTTAGAGATACTTGCAGTGCTTGCTCGCAATCTTCATATAATATGCTAAACAGAATTGAAATTTCCCTAGAAAAATAAATCTAATGCATTCACAGGAAATCGCACCTAGAGCAGAAATGTGTATTAACGAGTGATAGAACAATTTAATTTGGCTATATGAAAATCGATCTAGTGCGTATAATTAAGTGCGATGTGGTCCTAAATTCTACGAGCACAATAAAAAATTTTAGTAGCTCTAATAGTGATTGTGCAGCCCTAGAACTACAAACCACTCAAGTCAGGCCCCACCCTCACCGGAGAGTGAAACAGGTCCGACACACCACAGAAGAAGTCCAGACTCTTTAGACGCACGAGAACCTGATCTGGAACTGCTAGAAATAATTAACTAATTAAAAAAACTCACTCTCTCTCTAAAATAAAATACTTCGTGCCTATGGTCGCTTTGATTTGCGTTGGCTTCCAAGAGAGCCGCTCCAAGTCCATCGAGTACCTCGCACAAAAACTAAAAGATCAAATATTAGAGAGGTTCACAGAAAAAATATACAAACTAAAAGAAAAGAAAGAACAAAATGTTAAGAAAATAGAGAAATAAATACAAGAAAATCAGGGGTCAGACTACCCAGGGGCGGAAAACCTAAAAACTTGATTTTCTAAAAACAACCTAAGTCATGCCTCCTCAACAACGGTGCCATTTAAAGAACCCTAAAATTACACTTTTAAAAGTGTCGATTTGTTGTAGTATTCGGTAATTAAGTATTGATCAAAAACTACAATTTAATTATTGTGTCAATTAAAGCGAGCGATCAACTTTTTTTACATGGAAAGTCCAAGGTCGAACTCAGGGAGGCAACTATCTCTTTAGGTTGGTTTTCAGTCGATCTCGAAGTTAGGTTTTCAAAGAGGCATTTTTTTACTTTTTATGCAAATAATAAATGGAATGGAACTTGTGGCCAAATTCAGGGACTAAAATGCAATTTATGATCAAACAAAGTCCAATAATTATGAAACTTGACCGAGATATGATTAATGATGAAATGAACACAATTTTTTGGAATTTTTGGATGCAAGATGAATAAATAATAAATTTATGAATTTAAGAAGTGTAATTTTCAATAAATAATTATAATATATATAAAATCAATTTATATTTAGGAAATAAAAATATCTAAGATATAGCACTAGGTAATATATCCCAAAAGAATCCTAAACCCAAAAAATATTGAATTTAATACCTATTAAATATTAATTAATGAAATACACAAAATGATTTTTATAGAACAAAATATGCATGCGCATGCAATTCTTTTTGGGCAAGATATAATTAGCAATTAATTCTACTATCCATGAATTTTCAACAGTTTTTGGAGCTATGGTTAATTTAATACGAAATTCTAAGCACAGATTGAGCAAAGTATGCATGATTCCACAACAATAAATATTATTAAATAACCACAAATGATAAAAATATGAAGCCAACGCCACGATGTTAAGAATTAATTCCATAACATGATGATATTTTTATAATAATGAAATGATGCATTAATTAGACTCAAAATAAAATGACAAGGCAGGGTTCCGTCTGCAATTTTTACAATAATAAATAAAACAGAAAATATAGTGGAAGGACTTAATTGGAATTACCTATACCTCGGGGGTATTTATGTAATTTTTCCAGGGGTCACGTGCGCCTCACGTGACCCTGGAATGGCTTGTCCTTTCAGTTATTTGCGTGAAGCTCGGGGTTTTCTACAGATTTTCGCCCTCTCACGTGCATTGCACGTGAGCTTTGGTTAGCAGGATTGTTTTGATCTTTTATTATAGCACGGGGACGAGGGTGCAAAATCCCCCCTCCCCGCATGCTTTTCACGTGTGAAACAAGATTCCTGTTCTTCGAGGGTTCTAAAGGGAGGTGGTCGATCTTGCAGTGACTGCGGGCGGTGATGCTACGCTGGAGGGCAGATGGTTGGGGCTTGGGGGCCACGCGAGTCGGTTGGAATCGTCGTTTGTGCAGGCCGAAGCTGGTGACGCGCGCGACTCGCTGCGGATCACTAGCGGTCGGGGGACGCAGCCACAGGTGGAAGGCGCAGGTGGTCCTAAGTAGTAGGCGGAGGAAGAATTAGCCGATGCAGACGAGATGCCCACGGGAGAACACGAGGCGACTGGCGGAACGGTGAAGCATTGCGGAGGACTGTGTACGGAGGTATCCAGTCGAGGGGATCGAAAGCGATGCAATACCGGCCGCGCGTATCTTGCGCATCGTAGAGGAGAGGTGGTGTGACCGCCGAGGCACGCGGTACGGTTGCTGCTTACATGTAGAGAACGAGGGTGATGAGGACTTGATGGCGAGGAAGCGCAATGTTGAAACAGAGCAATGGGGCAAAAACAGAGGAAACAAAAGGATGGGTTCGAGAAGAATAAATGGGGGAAAGGATAATCTCCTGAAGTCTGGAAGGCGGAGGTGTCGTTCCTTGTTCTCGCTTCGATCGACGGCCGGCGAAGGCTTCGAGAAGCTGTGGTGACACGCCGATGATGTCGTCGCTAGAGAAGATAGCCCCTGTCATAGGCGTCTTCTCCATCTCTCTCTCTCTCTCTCTCTCACTTGCCGAGGCTACGACGGATGTTGCTGATTTGGCTGGCGATGGGTATTTATAGGATAGGGGAAACCAGTGGTTGCGGGGTGGCTGGGAGAGGTAGTTGTCAATGGAGAGGATAGCGGGGGGAGGGGGTGTCTGATCCACGCCTGAGGACGTGGAGAGGCACCCCGGCAGTTGCCAGGTGAGGGGCATGCATTGAAGAGGGGTTGATTGGAGAAGAAGGCAACACACAAGGACTTTCTTTTTTTATAATGAAATAGAAAGAGGGTCAAAAATGAGTCGGAAAATTTGAAAAATTAAATCCAAAGATAAATAGGAAAGAAATAGCAAACAACCTTAGATCAAAAAATTTTCTTCACAAAATCTCGATAAGATCTACAAATTTCATGAAGGGACCAAGAGCAAATAAGGTCATTTGTGCACACTAATATTTTGGGGGTACTCTATGTACATAGAATACCTTTGATTTTTAGATTTTGTAAATTTTGTGATTTTAATTAAGAAAAAAATTGAGAAAAATTATGATAAAATAAAAGATAAATATTTACACATTATTCTTTTATTATCTTTTTAGTAAATAATAAAATAGGAGAATAAAATAAAGTACGAGAAAGTGAGATATTTGCACAGACTCACAAGGGACACTTGGACTTGGTCAGTTTCTTTGATTTCCATCTTATTTTGAATTTGGATCTCTGTGCATTTTATAAAACTTTCATAAAAGAATATAAATGAAAAATAAATAAAATAAAAAGGGTTAATTATGTAGATATAATATCATGTCAAAAACTGCTAAACACAAAAGGCGCAAAAGAGGTCCAAAACCCAACTTTCACATATGAGCCCTGATTTTTATGAAATTGGTCTCGTTTTGAAGGTCTTTGATATATATTATTTTAAAAGTGAGTTGAGCGAAATCAAACTCTGTATGAGGAAGATATGTACATTTTAGTCTATCTATTTAGAAATTGGGTATTGTCTCACGGGCCAATTATTTGAGTTAGTCATTTTTTTGTATTTTTCCTTTAATCTTGTTAGTAATATGTACACAATAGAGTTGGTTTGAGGTCAATTAGAGTTAGAATGAATTATTTAAAATGCATGAAGTTTGGTGCAAATGTGAAGATGATTATGAATGCAATTATGCATGCTAAAATGCATATATTAATTCTAAGTGCATGAATGGTAAAACTGCAAAATAAATGATGAAAGGTAGCTAATTACTCAGGAACGAAGCTCTATGTTCTTCTTTTAGTATGATGAATCACGGATTCATCACCGCTCCTCCTTGTGCCACCCGCCACCTTTCCCGGCCCTTAGATCTTTCATCATGCGCCCCCATCCTCGCCCTCCATTCGCGCTTTCATCCTAGCCATCAAATCATACCTTAGCTCAATCGCATCCTTCCGCTTCCATCACAACCGTTAGATGACCTCTCATCCAATGGCCCTTCTTCCTCCACATCGCCCCTTCTTCCCTAACCGTCAGATGAATCCCACACTTCATCTCAACCACACGCCCGCGCCTCACTTCCCACCATTGGATCAGATCGCCTGATCTGATCCCACCCATCACTTCACGCCCCCATCCTAGACGTTGGATCTCACGATCTAACAGCCAACACCTCGTCGTCTTCCTCCTACATATCCCTCAACCATCAATACACCATGCCAAACCCTCTCCCCCTTCCATTTTTGGCCTCCACCACAACCACCCTCTCCATTACCTAAACACTTCCCCATGTAGCCCCAATCCCCATCTTCCTCGCAAAGCCTTCAAAGACCTCAACATCATGCTCCCTCCACTCCATCCGGCTGTTACAAACCCTCACCTTCAGCACTCGTAACATTGGAACTCACCCTTTAAAATCACCTCCTTTGCTTCACTTCTCCCTCGTACATCAATGGAGGCATGGAGCCCTAGCCTTCTTGCACCCTCCTATGACAGAGGAGGGCCAAGTCAAAGTGCAAAGATGGTGCTCCTAGCCGTTGTTAACCCACATCCACCATGGTTGTTCCACGATGCTCCTGGCAGTCGTTGAGCCCCCTAGTTCGGTTGGCCAGGTTGAGCGACGACCGGGGGGTCGATTCGGCCGTCAGTATAGACCAATTCCTCCACCGATACTCTTCTCCGATCTCCAGGTAAATCTCTTCGTAATTTTCTTCATTTTTCTTTGAGTTTTATCGCCACCTATGTTGGAGAGCATTTTTTAGGGTTTAAGTATCTGTTTTTTTATGTCGGATTGTCATTGAGAACGCACAAAAACACTCTTCAAATAAATAAATTATTGGACTTAGCTATATTATGTACAAGGCAAAGTATAGGGTAAGTCATAGTCGAATCCACATGGACAGGAAGATTCTGCACTTTATTTTGCAAATAAAAATACTTTTATAAATTGATGAGTTTGTTGCAAATTGCTTAAATAACAAAAATTGAAATGAAAGTTGGAGACAATAGTGCAGGTCGGCAAGTGTTGATCACTCCCCTTCTATGTAGCAACCTTCAATTAGACTCGTACGCGTTAACTCTTCGCGAATTTGGATATCCTGGCGAGGCGAGTTGGATGCGATTACAACCACAGATCGAGCTCGATCCTCGTGTCACGTCCCATATCTCCAAGAGTCGAGGATAATCACCGTTAGATATGGATTGTCGCGATAGTCTTGACGAATAACTGCACGAAAGAGAAGATAACAAAAATGAGATAGATATAAAAATATAAAATAATAAAATAAAGCAAGATAAAATATGATGGTCGGCGGCTCGGGAGGAAGCCTCCGGAGCTGGATTCGCAGAGGGTCCGAGGAAATGATGGTTGGCAGATGTCTATGGTGTTGGATGATTTTTAACCACACTCGGGGTGGAGCCTCAGGAGTTGGATTCACTGGGGGTCCGAATGCACAAGTTGACGAAACCACTTTGGGTCTCTCATCAACAATTAAAATGGATTACAAGAATGGATGGTGGTGATTATAAAGGAATGCTAGAGACTAGGAACACGAGAAGTTTTGGAAACCAATTGTTGGATAATGGAATCATATGGTGATGGAATGATCCCCCAAAGTCCCTCCCATGTGGTATTTATACACAAATCGTATTCATTCATACCAAGGGATGCATCTTTTCAAATTTAACGTAAGCACCTCTTCATATTGGTATTGCACCTATTGATAAAAGCACCAACTAACTTGGCACCTCTTCATATTAGAATTCCACCTCTTGATAAAAGCACCAATTAATTTGGTACCTCTTCATATTAGCATTGCACCTCTTGATAAAAACACCAACTAATTTGGCATCTCTTCATCAAGGCATCTCATGCCTTTTTACATTAATGCATTAGTGACCCCCTTTTCTAATACCCCACTAACGTTGCCCCCCTTTCATCATTTCTATTTTTGTTATCATTATTAAAATAACAATAAAAATATGGTGTCACCATTTTTTGACAACATTAGCTATTTCAATCAATTTCAACTCATAGTGCAAGTTCACCATATAATAATTGATAAGATATTAATTGAGAGTCAAGCTTCAAGGTAATGCTAAAAAGTACTTGAGGGCTAGGAACAGAAGAGAGATTGCTAAGAATATAAATGAATATCCGGAAAATAAAGGAATATATGATAATTAATTTGAAAATCGTTACATCTTGGAACTATTGCTAGAAGCTGGAAGAGGGAAAAAGGTTAATGCATGTTGCTTATGAGAGTCATGAAATATTTAATACATGATACAGATAATGCACTTCCCTTGATTTATTCATGGCATAAAATATGTGTTTAAGTTTGTAGACTGGTGTGATAATGACTCAATAATGTAATGAATTGAAGATTCATCAACCTACGATATACCTCTCCGCCTCTTGAGCAGCTTCCAAGCTTCGCCTTACCACCTTGATCTTCGCCGACCAATCTACTCATACTCTCCCTTCCTCCAGACCCTCATCCGTTGCAATCCATTTCTCCTCTGGTTCGCTGGAGAAGAAGCCTAGGACCACCACCTCTTCATCCCTATGGTCCTCCGTTCACTCACCTCCACCACACACACCTTTCTTCGACTATCGTCTAACAATTGCAGGTCCTCGTTACTTCAATCATCGGAGTTCGTGCCCCAGCTCCATTCTCGAGGCGCTCCTCTGGCAACATGCCACCACCTCATTGTTTCGAGTCATTCTACTGCTCCTCCAGGACATCAGGATCTTCGCCAACATTTAGCAAAATTGCACGCACCTTCCAAGCAGTAGAACGGAGACTGAGGAGGTAAGGAGCCTTCGTCGGAGCCCCACCAAATCTGTCATAGGAGAAGGCAACGTTAAAGAACACAACGTACGTGTGTCATTCGAGCATCACAATCAGATGATCATGATCTACTCCCAGCCTCAACACCAACCCTCCAAGCTCGGGTGAACCCAAAACTTCATCCCAAGCATCAGCCGCTCCCATGTGGCCCGAGCCTCTTCAGCCACCCGAGCCTAGCCCTATCATGTGCCTCGCACAAGAGGTGTTGGGATAATTGCTGGAAGTCCCATGGACCTTTCAGAAACTACATCCAAGTCCAAGCATGCATGCCTCACGTGTGTGCTTGGACATTTTACAGAAAGGCACTGCTGGTTTGTGATAACTACATGTATGCCCCATGCTTTGGGTATTTTACAAGGAGCCCCTCCAGGTTTTGATTATTATAAATATGTCCCTCCATGGGCATATTTATGATTATCTATCCATTTATTTTCATGTTTTACTACATTTATGCCCTTGCACTATTTATGTCATATCTTGAGCATATGAACTCCGTTTTTATTGATTTCAATCTCATTTTGTTGTTAATTTAATCCTCTATCTAATGGCATTCTTTATTTCTTTAATTTGACACTTAAATGCACATGCTACATATATTGTGTCAATTAATCTCCATTACTTGTTGTTATTAATACATTTTATTGCTCAATTTGTCGCTGAAATTGTCCTTTATTTGATTGCTCGTTGATCTGATAACTTTAGGGCACATTATCATTTGCTTGCATATCATTACATATTATCATTTTTAAATTGCAAAAAATCAATTAAAAATTGCATCTCTTCCTTGCATATTGTACTTGTATTTTGTGCACTGTTTGCATGCATGCATATGACGACCTTAGTCCACGCATTTAATCGCTCATTAATTAATCGATAGTTTTCGATGAATAGACGAGGAAGTTCGTGTCCCTGTGTTCGACCTTGATATCTTTCCAAGTAAAGTAATTGCCACATATTCAAAGATGTGGTCTTTGCATGGATCGTTTTCACTGTATATAGTACGATAACAATCGATTATCAAAGCAGTGACAACACAGTTCATCAAATGGCGTAATTGTCGGGGACACGACTCATCCTATTTGTTTATTGAATTTTATTGCATTATTTTTTATGTGATTATTTTCAAAATTTTAGGTCTTCACATTATATTCATTTGTGCATATTTCTTGATTAAATTTCTTGTTATTTTTATGAACCTTTTCCTTTGTGGCAAGGCTTGTGATGATGGAGGACGCTCGATCTACATGGAGGCATGGAGTTGGGATCTCCCGTTGCGACGAGTCGTAGAGGAAATTCAGGAGGGTTTAAGAAGTTTAGTCAATATTTTGTTCATGCATCTCTTGTGTAAAAAATGTAATCATTGCATTTGTAATGATCCTCGTTCGAGGGCTCACGCGTATAAAAAAAGAAACTACATGTGATGTGTGAAGTCTCACCCCAGTCCGGGAGAGGCTCCACTTGAATGTCGATCTAGGCCTAGGCATACGACTCTTTGAGCTCTTTTATTTTTCTATCATTTGTGCTTGCCCTGTAGGTTAGGACACACTTAAATCACTAGATGCACATACATTGCTTCACTTATGCAAAATAATTGAACTCTTTCCCACTAATAGAAGCATGCTTAGGGTGCAGTTTCTTCAACTTGCATGCACTTAGCATAAAATTTCAATATAGTTTTGCATATGCATGAAGATTGCTGGAGGCACTATAAATTCTCTTTCTCAAGCATGCATCATGATTTTCATGAATGCCCTGGCATTCTCAAATCTTTCCCTGATTTATCACGTAGGAAATTAAAGGAAACTGAAAATGGCCGAGTACACAATGAATGCTTGATTTGCTTTTACATAACTTCAGTGATAATCTGAATCTAAAACGAGGACTGATAATGCAAGTTGATGAAATAAACTGGAATAAAATTCAGTCTTGGTTTATGGGGAGAAATCCCCTCCATTATACGCATGATGTTTGAATATTGAGAGGTGAGGACGTATTCCCAGTATAGTGCCTGAAACCTTGCCATAAACATGCATAATGAACTTCGAATTTTGAATGATCACCAATAAAATTGAAAATATAGACGATCAACCTTTGTTGGTCTTCGTGTGTGTGTTGGTTAATCAAGGGAGTTTGCTTTCTTGGTTGAGCTTGATTATCTTCTCTACCCAACCCTCATGTAAGCCTAGACGATCTACACCCCCCATCTCCATCCATTCATATGTGGATATCCACTCCACCCTCTAACCCTAAGTGATCATAGGTTCCCCATCCTTAATTGCATATCGTAATACTCAGGCTACTCTTCGACCTCAGTATAAGGGGAACCTTGTATAGTCACTGATCACTCACCGCGGGTCTCTCAATCTTCATTTCATATCCAATACTTAGGCTATTTTCAGCCTAAGTTTAGGGGGGGGGCCAAGTCATTCATTCTCCCTTCTTCTTGTCTTCTTATAATTAGGTCATCTTGACCTAAGTATAGGGGGGCCATCTGAGTCAGTTCTGCTATATCACCTTGTATTTGACCCGAGCTATAGCTTAATATCACTTTGTGCTATGAGGACATAACAAAAGTTAAGTATAAGGGGTTTACTGTATATATTATATATAATTTAGCCATGGCTCGTATGTTAAAATTTTTGAAACTTTTCAGGTCTAAGGTATAAGTATCTTGTGAACTGATTTTTTTGTAAAAATGTTTGTAAATGCTTTGGAATTTTTTTCTAATTATGTTACATTGTTTTGAAAAATGTTTGACATTGGTTTAAAAAATGGGGTTTTTCTCATTTTGAAAATCATTTGAAAAAATGTTTTGAAAATCTATATATATTATGTGACGTGGGTTGAAAAATCTTTTCAAAAATATTTACAAAAATAGGGGACTAACTAGTTTTGTATTTACTATTACCCTTTTTTCAAAAATCTCATAAAAATCTAAAAAGCTAAAATCTATTCCAGATCAATGATTCTCACTGCTGAGCTTAGAAATGAGTAGCTATTTCTCAATGAGGGAACTATGGTCTCCCCTAACAGAGTAGGTGGTTAAAAGACAATGTGAATCGCACCATCTTGAAGTAACATGTGTAGCCGTCTAACAGTCCGTACTTAAACCCATACTGGCTGGAAATAGATGCAATTATTCGTATGAGTTTGGACCAATCACTATTTCTCTTGAGATTAAAAAAATCTCATAAAAAATACAAAACTAAATAATCACAGAAATTCATTAACTCTGGAGTTAGTGTATTCATGACATATTCACTATAACTCAAGGCTTGAGGAGTTGAGGACACTAGGTTTCTGAGATCTTGAGAGTCTGAGTTAACATGCCTTAGTCATTAGGGTTTATGCTTAATAATCCACACTTCCCTAGTTTCAAATATTTGAGTGCTATATAGCCCTCTTCATCTCTACCTTCTAAAGAATATGATCAGCACATCACTTTCGTAACTGCAAGATTGATGGGATGAATTGAGTTATCACTTGAGGAACTGGGACAAGTGATTTGAGTTTAGACCCGATTTAATGATGCTTGAGGATGGGATAAATTCATGAAGGCTTCAAGAAACCTGAGTGTCAGCAAACCCTATCCAGTATGAAAACAAGTCCACATGTTATCTTTTTGTATTTATCTATGTGTCAGGGTGTGATGAAATTAAATAATTATTGATCAGTGTGCACTAACTTTTGGTAAAAGCAGTGGAGCTAGCCAAGCATCAATGAAATAAATTTCGAGAGTTCTCTCATACAAGGAAAAGCTCTCTCTCATTACAAATACAAATTAAAACATATCCACTAAAGGTGAGCGCTCCCAAACATTTCAAAGTGTCCACTTGGACCAAAGCGATTGGGACCAAGGAGTGGGTCTAGCACCCAAAAAGGGCTCTGCATCATATAGTGATACGAATCTGGGTGTCGAATGTATCTTAGATACTCAAAAGAGACATACTCCAGTGTACTCCCATGAAAATAAGTGCAGATGACTCTGAGCTCTCTTGACGGACAAATTGATCAACAAATAAAAAAATACATGTGTTGAGTAGTAAGGCACTCGAGAGGATCCTTGTTTCAATATTAGGGAGAGAAGAAAAATGCACAACCCTATGCCCTCCATCATATGGCCTTCCATCTACACTTTCAAGTCGGACAAACTAATGAGACAATATATTAAATGAAAGAAAATACTTATTCCTAGTGTTGAGGATGAGGTCTAGAGGAGAGTCTCCTGGACTGGAACCTTGGGAGACATCTCGACTCGACTCTCATGATTGCAGTAAACTAAATGTCATATCCTTATATTATATGTACAAACAGAGAGTCTGATAATTAGAGAAGTTGGATTTCTTTTGATTAAAGCATGGTTGAGCTCAGAATTTTAGGATCGCATAAATTAAGGGTCTTCAATTAATTAAACCTTGAAAATTCACATGCACTGTCAGGAATTATTCTGACTCCTTCATTCTTTAGATGATCGAGAACGAGCATAGTTTAAGTATAGGTTTGTGATGAATCTATGATGGATCATAACTATTCTCTCTTTTTATCCTCGAAGAATAAGAACTTCATTGCAAATCTTCATTAATTCTGCATCTTTAGCAAAAATCATTCTCTTTGTAATTAACTCTAATTACTAATTATTGTATATTTAATTAAAAGCATTTTCTTATTTTCTAATTTATTAACATCCCAAAAATAGATAAATATTGTAGATATTTATCTTGGCTTCAAAAAGAAATTAAAAATACAAAAAGGAAAAGACTTATTCCCTAGTCTTGAAGATTAGATCTAGAGGAGAGTCTCCTGTACTGGAACCTTGGGTGACATCTCGACTCAACTCTCATGATTGCAATACATTAAATGTCAAAAAATTATATTATATGTACAAATAGAGAGTGTGATAATTAGAGAAGTTGGATTCCTTTTGATTAAAGCATGGTTAAACCCGGAATTTTAGGATCGCTTAAATTAAGGGTCTTTGATGAATTGAGCCTTGAAAATTCACATGCACTGTCAGGATTTAATTCGGCTCCTGCATTCTTTAGATGCTCGAGGATGAGTATAGTTTAAGTATAGGATGTTATGAATCTCAGATGGATCATCACTATTCTCTCTTTTTATCCTCAGAGAATAAGAACTTCATTGCAAATCTTTATTAATTCTACATCTTTAGCAATAATCCTTCTACTTGTAAGTAACCCTAATTACTAATTATTGTATATTTAATACTAATATTTTCCTTATTTTTCTAATTTATTAAAAATCCCAAAAAATAGATAAATATTGTAGATATTTATCTTGGCTTTAAAAAGAAATTAAAAATACAAAAAAGAACAAAACCATCAAAACAATATTTTTACCTATGAAAAATGCTTCCAAAAATGTCTTTTTGTACAAATAACCTTTTATAACTTTTTAGTCAACATGAAACTTATAGATCTCATTAAGATCTACAACTTTTATGTTTTGAATTTTTGTTAATTCGACCTCCTACTATTTCTTGCTTAATTTCTATTATTTTTTTACATTTTCTGAATAATCCGGTGCAGCCACGTGGCACCCTCTGGGCTGCCCACATGGCCGCTCCTCCTTGCACCATCTGCCACCTTTCCTGGCCCTTGGATCTCCCATCCCACGTCCCCATCCTAGCCCTCCATTCGCGCTTTCATCCCAGCCATAAGATCTTCCCTTATATCTGATCTCAGCATCATCCTTCCACTTCCATCACAACCATTGGATGACCTCTCATCCAATGAACCGTCTTCCTCCATGTCTCCCCTTCTTCCCTAACAGTAAGACCACGCTTCATCTCAATCACACGCATACGCCTCACTTCCCACCGTTGGATCAGATCCCCTGATCTGATCCCACCCACCACTTCGTGCTCCCATATTAGTCGTTGGATCTCACGATCCAATAGCCATTACCACATCGTCTTCCTCCCGCGTATCTTTCACCTGTCGTTACACGACGCCAACCCTGCTCAACCTTCCATTTTTGGCCTCTGATGAATCTTGAATTCATCATGCTAAAAGTCAATAATTAAACCCCCTGGCTTAATCAATCTAATAAAAATCACCAATAATTCCTCATTATTTTATTGTATATATTGTGCTTAACTAATCTGTAAATAATTGTATATAATAACTATTATTTATTTTGTAATTATTTTCTCATCAAAAACCTATAAAAATCAAGATAAACAATTGTATATAATTCCCTAACCTTTAAAAGAAACTAAAAAAATACAAAAACAATCCAAAATCAGAAAGCATGTGTTTTTAACATCTTAAAAAGACCCCAAAAAAATACTTTTTGTATAAATGACCTCTTTTGGCTTTTCATCCAACATGAAACTTGTAGATCTCATCGAGACGAACAATTTCATGTTTTTATTTTTCCTAATTTTACGTCTAACTATTCCTTTTGTATTTTTCTTTATTTTTGCTTTTTCTAATTTTCTGATTGGGCCACGTGGCGCCTTCTAGGCCGCCCACTTGGCCCATCCACCTCCTGACACTCAGCGCTCTCCTGGGCCGTCAGATCTGCTCCTTCCCGCCCCCATCTCATCCGTCCATCACCGCTCCATCTCCCACTATCTGATCCTCCCTCTGATAAAATCTCAACCACCCACATCCGCCTAATCCACAACCGTTAGATTTCACCTCTTATCCTATGGCTCTCCGTGTGCCACGTTGCCCCTTCACCTCAGCCGCCGATCCCAATTGCATCCTACGGTTTCCCTCACTCCATGTCATCCTAACAACCCCCGCCGTAGGATGAGATCCCAGATCTCATCCTAGCCACTCATAAGCATCTCAATCACCGTCATTGATCAAAATCCCTGATCGAATCTCACCCACACATAGACGCCTTCATCCAAGCTATTCGATCGCTAGATCCAACAACGACTGCTCATCGTCCACCTCCAGCTCCGCCCGGCATACCACCCCCTTCCAATTATAGCCATCACCCCGACCTTCCCTCCTCGTCGAAACACCTCCTTCCCATAGCCCTCATATCCGCCTTCTTCGTGCCATCTTCACTGCACCTCGCCATCACTCCTCTACATTAAAATCTTCATTTCAAAACCCCCGAGCCAACACCTCCACAGATAAAATGTCCTCTCCGACCACCGTCCACCCTCATTCACCATCTCCAAGGGATGCGGCCCAGCTCCCTCCGCCCTTTGGTGACAGCGGAGGGCGGTGTAGAGGCGAAGACGACCCAGCTCTTAGGTGAGATCCATGGCGCCCCGCCATGTTAGCTCCGTCGCCCCGGCGGTAGCTGAGCTCACTGGATAGGCTGCCCAGCTGGGCGACGACCCCAGGACCATCTAGGATCTCAACCCAAGCCGCATCCTCCACCGGTGATACCCTCTGACCTCCAGGTCTTCTTCTTTCTGATTCTCTTGGAATTTATCTAAATTTATTCACCGTCGACACCCATACTCGCCATCGCGTAACCATCCACATAGCTCCACCGTACCAACAGCACCTTTGCCAACCAATCCTTTCGCCATCTTCCCTTCTCCACGACCTTGATCACCTCCACCACATCCTCCTCTGCTCTGTCGGAGGAGAAGCACCTAGGTCCCCACCTCTTCTACCTTCACGACCCTCCATTTCATTCACACCCACCCCACACACTATGCCTCGGCTATTCTAACATTTGTAGGTATTCGATGGCCGGAGTTCTAACTCCTAATCCGATCTCGATTCCCTTCTCCGATGATGCTTCATCGACTGAGACTTTTAGCCACCACCGAGGGTCCGCATCACCTCTGTTATCTTTGCGAGCTTCTTCTGAAGGACGTTCGACCCTTGGCGGAGCAACTGGTCGTCGGAGGAGGTCTACATGGCTCGTCGGAGCCCAGCCTCCTCCGGTGTCCTACGGATGAGGAAGACGATACAGTTTCCATCCGATCGTTTCGATCGGACGACCATGATGAAAGCACGTGGCACCCCAAGCCTCTTCTCCGAATCCCTAGGCTCGGGACCTCCGAACTTCATACCGAACCTTCATGTGATGCCATGCGATGCCATGTCAGCCCGAGCCAGTGAACCTCCCGAGCCTAGGCCCCTCATGTGAGCATGGCCTGGGTAAATTGCATTGAAGACCCTAAAGGTTTTGGTATTTACAATTTGGTCCCCAGGCACGTGCCATATGTGTGTGCTTGGGTAATTTATAGGGAGACCCTTGTAAGTTTTCAGAATTATAAAAAGGTCCATGCACGTATGGAAAATTTGCATAAGGACCCCATGTAGTTTTTGGAAATTACATTTAGGTCCCCCAAGGACCTATTTGTAATATTTATCTTTTTTATTTATTGCATTTTATTTACAATTACCCCTGCATTATTTCTTCTCAACTTGAGCATCATAAGTCCAAATTGCACGCTTTTGGTGTCATTTTGATCCTTGTTTCTTTATTTATCTCATGGCATGTCTAATTTTCTCATTTGCCACCATTTTAAAATGAAGTGAATTTTTTATGTCAGAAGATGAACTTGCTCTACTTGGCATGTCCTGAATAGATGTTTGTTCATAATGTTGTGCTCAATTCGACCCTGATTTCAATTCATAATTTGTTACTCAATTTATTGATCTTTTTAGGGTATCTTTCTAATAGACGGCTGCATGCATCAACTTTGCATTTAGACTTGCATTATTTTTATGCATCATTTTATAATTGCATAAAAATCAACTAAAAAATGCATGCATCATTTTATTGCATTATAATCTGCATAATGCATCTTGTGCATCTACATGAAGGCCAGAAATTGAGAAATAATTCACACTTGCTCTTAATTAGTTGAAATTCGATAAATAAACAGAGTAGCTCATGCCCCTGTAATCGACCTTGGCAGACTTGCCAAGTATAAATACTCCACAACATTCAAACGATTGTGGTTTTTGCTGAACCAAATTTATCTCCTATACTCTATAATTCATCATTATTAAAGAGGTAGATTTCACTTTCATCAAATGGCACCGTTGTCGAGGACACGCTCACCTTTATTTATTTAATTTTGATTTATTTTTGTGTTGAATATCTTCATGATTCACAGGTCTTCCTTTCATGCATTATTTTTGCATTATTTCTGTTGATTAAATTCCTCTCTATTTTTCTAACATTTCTCTTTCGTGTAGGGCCCATGAAGATCGAGGATGCTTGATCTCCATGGAGGCGTGAAGTTGGAGCTTCCGCTGAAGAGGTCGCCAAAGAATTGGCAGGAGAAATTTTAGGATTTATCAGTCTGCTTGCATTTGCATCTTGTAAAAAAAATTGTGTTGCATGTGCATTTTTAACAGTCCTCATTAGAGGGCTTGCATTCTGTTAAAAAAAGAGAGAGTAGATCACTAGATGATCTACCCCCCTCCCACACACACACTTACACATATACACTTCCCCCACCTCTCACTCCTCTCTATATATTTCACAATCTCTCTCTCTCTCTCTGCATATTTCATCCCCAACCCTTATGCCTCCTAACAATACAATCCCCCCCTTGTATCATAGTGTATATACTGCTGCAAACATAGAAAACCCCCTAACTCAGATACCTTACTTAGGCTATTTGTATCCTAAGTATAGGAGGGACCCGCCTATCCATCTATCCCTCACATTGTCTTCTTGTACCTAGGTCAATTTTTGACCTAAGTATAGGGGGACCACCCTCCTCAGTTCCGCTATATCACTCTATATTTAATCGAGCGATGGCTTCATATCACTTGTGCTATGAGGACATAACAAACTTTAAGTATAGGGGGCATACCGTATATTATTGTATATCTACTTTAGCCATAGCTCCTATTTTTAAAACTTTTTGAAAATTCTTTTTCAAGCTTGGTTTTAGTATTCTTGTGAATTGAGTTTTGTAAAACCCTGTAAAAATATTTTCTTAAAATTGAGGGATTAATTTGTGTAAATAACCCATTAAAAATCTCCATAAAATTTTGAAAAATTAAAATCCTTCTTTGAATTAGACTTTGATTACTAGGCTTAGTAGACACTTTCAGTGAGGGAACTTCGGTCTCCCTTAGCAGAGTGGGTGGTTTAGAGGACACTATATATGGCTCCGTCCTCAAGTAACACGGGTCTGTCTAATGGCCCGTACTTACACCCATACTGGCTGAGAGTAGATACTTGTATTCATTTGAGCCTGGGCCAGTCATCGTCTCTCCAAAAGAATTAAAAAAATGAAAATTAAAATCCATAAAAATCTGTAAAAACAAAAATCACACAAAAAATCACTAACTAAGGAGTTGGTGTATTACTGACACAATCATATTCACTCAAGGCTTAAGGATTTTGAGGACACTGGATTTCTGTGATCTTGAGAGTCTTAGTTAGCATGCCTTAGTCATTATGGTTTTAAACTTAATTATCCACACTTCCCTAGTTTGAAAGATTTGAGCGCTATATTGCACTCTTCATCTCTACCTTCAAAAGAATATGATCAGCACAATCACTTTCATAACTGCATGATTGATAAGATGAGTTAAGATATCACTTGAGGAACTAGGACTAGAGATTTGAGTTTAGACCCGATCTAATGATATTCGAGGATGGGATAAAGTTAATGAAGGCTTCAGAAAAATTGAGTGTCAGTGAAACCCTAGCCAGTATGCGAACAAGACTCATATGCTATCTCTTTGATATCTACCTATGTGCCACAGTGTGATGAAACTTAATGATAATTGTTGATCAGTGTGCGCCAACTTTTGGAAAAAGCAGTGGAGCTAGCCAACAAAAGAAAAGAAAAATGTCAAAGAAAAGCTCTATCTTCAAAAATCAAATTACAAAAAGAGCTTCCACCAATGGCGAGCTCTCCCGAACATTTTTAAAGTGTCCACTTGGACCAAGCGCTAATTAGGACCAAGGAGTCGGGATGACACCATAAAAGGGCTCTGCATCGTAAGCGATACAAGTCTGGGTGTCTAAGGTATCTTAGATACTCAAAAGAGATACATCCCGGTGTACTCCTAGAAAAACAAGTGCAGACGACTCCAAATTCTCTTGACGAACACATTGATCAACAAGCTAAAAATCTACTTGTGTTGAGTAAAAAGGCACTCGAGAGGCCCCTTGTTCCAATGTGAGGGAGAGAAAAATAGATACAATCCTATGTCCTCCAACATCTGATCGTCCATCTACCGTTCAAGTCTGATGAACTAATGAGACGGTTGACTGGAGCAAGAATAGACTTATTCCCTAGTATTGAGGATTAGGTCTAGAAGAGAGTCTCTTGGACTGGAACTTTGGGTGATGTCTCGACTCGACTCTCATGAATGTAGTATACTTAATTTCATATCCTTTTGACTAAAGTGTGGACAAACCCAGAATTTTAGGATCACTTAAATTAAGGGTCTTCGAAAGATAGAGCCTTGAAATACTCACTTCACTGTCAGGAATTAATCCGGCTCCTTCATTCTTTAGATGCTCGAGGACGAGCATGGTTTAAGTATAGGTGTATGATGAGTCTCGAATTCATCATGCTAAAAGTCAACAATTAAACCCCTGGCTTAATCAATCTAATAAATTTACAAATAATTCCTCATTATTATATAGCATATATTGTGCTTAATTAATCTATAAATAATTGTATATAATAACTATTATTTATTTTGTAATTATTTTATCATCAAAAACCCATAAAAATCAAGATAAACAATTGTTTATAACTCCCTAACCCTTAAAAGAACTAAAAAATACAAAAACAAATCAAAACCAGAAAGCATGTGTTTTTAACCCCTTAAAAAGACCCCCAGAAATTACTTTTTGTATAAATGACCTCTTTTGGCTTTTCGTCCAACATGAAACTTGTAGATCTCATCGAGACGAACAACTTTCATGTTTTGACTTTTTTGAATTTTGCCTCAAACTATTTCTTTTATATTTTTCTCTATTTTTCGCTTTTCCTAATTTTCTGATTGGGCCACGTGGCGTCTTCAGGCCGCCCTTGTGGCCCGTCCTCCTCCCGCCTCCCAACGCTCTCCTGGGCCGTCAGATCTGCTCCTTCCCACCCCCATCTCATCCGTCCATCTCCGCTCCATCTCCCACCGTCCGATCCTGCCTCTGATCAAAACTCAACCACCCACATCCGCCTAATCCACAACCGTTAGATTTCACCTCCTATCCTATGGCTCTCCGTATGCCACGTCGCCCCTTCACCTCAGCCGCCGATCCCAGTTGCATCCTACGATTCCCCGCACTCTACATCATCCTAACAACCCCCGCCGTAGGATGAGATCCCAGATCTCATCCTAGCCACCCATCAGCATCTCAATAACCGTCGTTGATCAAAATCCCTGATCAAATCTCACCCACACATAAACGCCTTCATCCAAGTCATTGGATCGCTAGATCCATCAGCTACCGGTCATCGTCCACCTCCAGCTCCGTCCGTTACACCTCGCGACCTTCCCTCCTCGTCGAAACACCTCCTTCCCATAGCCCTCATATCTGCCTTCCTCATGCCATCTTCACTGCACCTCACCATCACTCCGCTACATTAAAATCTCCATTTCAAAACCCCCGAGCCATCACCTAAAACGCCAACACCTCCACCTATAAAACTCCCTCTCCGACCACCGTCAATCCTCATCCACCATCTACGAGGGTTGCGGCCCAACTCCCTCCGCCCTTCGGTGACAACGGAGGGCGATGTAGAGGCGAAGATGACCCAGCTCTCAGGTGAGATCCATAGCGCCCCGCCATGTTAGCTCCGCCGTCCCGACGGTAGCTGAGCTCGTTGGATAGGCTGCCCAGCTGGGAGACAACCCGAGGACCGTCTAGGACCTCAGCCGAAGCCGCATCCTCTATCGATGACACCCTCCGACCTCCATGTCTTCTTATCCCTGATTCTCTTTGATTTTATCTAAATTTGTTCGCCGTCAACACCCATACTCGCCATTGTGTAACCATCCACATAGCTCCACCCTACCAACAACACCTTCGCCAACCAATCCTTTCGCTATCTTCCCTTCTCCACGACCTTGGTCATCTCCGCCACATCCTACTCTGCTCCGCCGGAGGAGAAGCACCTAGGTCCCCACCTCTTCCACCTTCACAGACCTCCATTTCATTCATTCCCACCCCACACACTACGCCTAGGCTATTCTAACATTTGCATGTATTCAATAGTCGGAGTTCTAACTCCTGATCGGATCTCGGTTCCCTTCTTCGACGACGCTTCATCGATTGAGCCTTTTAGCCATCAACGAGGGTCTGCATCACCTCCGTTATCTTAGCGAGATTCTTCTGAAGGACGTTCGACCCTTAGCGGAGCAACTGGTCGTTAGAGGAGGTCCGCATGGCTCGTCGGAGCCCAGCCTCCTCTGGTGGCCTACGGAGGAGCAAGACGATAGAGTTACTGTCCGATCGTTTTGATCGGACGACCATGATGAAAGCACATGGCACCCCGAGCCTCTTCTCCGAACCCCTAGGCTCGGGACCTCCGAACCTCATGTTGAGCCTCCATGTGATGCCACGTCAGCCCGAGCCTGTGAACCTCCTGAGCCTAGGCCCCTCACGTGTGCCCCTCATGAGGGACTGTGTAAATTGCAACGAAGACCCTGAAGGTTTTGTTATTTACAATTTGGTCCCCAGGAACGTGTCTCGTGTCTGGGTAATTTACTAAGAGACCCTCGCAAGTTTTCAAGATTACAAAAAGGTCCCTATGCGTATGGGAACTTTGCATAAGGACCCCATGCGGATCTTGGATATAACATTTAGGTCCCCCAAAGACCTATTTGTAATATTTATCTTTTTTATTTCTAGCATTTTATTTACAATTATGCCCCTGCATTGTTTTCTTCATAACTTGAGCATCGTAGGTCCAAATTGCATGATTTTAGTGTCGTTTTGATCCTTCTTTCTTCATCTATCTCATGGAATATCTAATTTTCTCATCTGCCACCATTTTAAAATGAAGTGAATTTTTTATGTTAGATGATGAACTTGCTCTACTTATCCTTGTCCTGAATAGATGTTTGTTCATAGTGTTGTGCTCAATTCGACCCTGATTTTAATTCATCATTCGTTGCTCAATTTATTGATCTTTTTAGGGTATCTTTGTAATGGATGGTTGCATACATCACCTTTGCATTTAGACTTGCATTATTTTCATGCATCATTCTATAATTGCATAAAAATCGACTAAAAAATGCATGCATCATTTTATTGCATTGTAATCTGCATAAAGCATCTTGTGCATCTGCAAGAAGGCCTGAAATTGAGAAATAATTCACACTTGCTTGTGTCCATGTGATCGACCTTGGTAGACTTGCCAAGTATAAATACTCCACAACATTCAAACGATTGTAGTTTTTGTTGAACCAAAATTGTCTCCTATACTACTACAATTCATCATTATTAAAGAGGCAGATTTCACGTTCATCGGCATCCACCACATCCACCCTCTCCATTACCTAAACGCTTTCCCAACATAGCCCTAATCCATGTCTTCCTCGTGGAGCCCTCATGACCTCAACATCACGCTCCCTCCGCTACATCCAGTTATTACTAAACCTCATCTTCAACACTCGTAATGCTGAAATTCACCCTTTAAAACCACCTCCTCTGTTTCACTTCTCCCTCATCCACCATTAGAGGCATGGAGCCCTAGCCTTCCTCCACCCTCCTGTGACAGAGGAGGGCCGAGTTGAAGTGCGATAATGGTTCTCCTAGTCAGTGTTGACCTGCGGACACCATGTCCGTCCCACGATGCTCCTGGCAAACACTGAGCCCCCTGGTCCGGTTGACCAGGTTGAAAAACGATCGGAGGGTCGATTCGACCCTCAGCATAGACCAATTCCTCCATTGATGCTCTTCTCCGATCTCCAAGTAAAACTCTTAGCAATTTTCTTCATTTTCTTTGAATTTTATCGCCGCCTATGAGACATCTCTCCACCACCTGACCAGCTTCCGAGCTCCACCTTACCACCCCGATCTTCGCCGACCTATCCGCTCACACTCTCCCTTCCTCTAGACCCTCATCTGTTTCGATCCATTTCTCCTCCTGTTCACCGGAGCAGAAGCCTCAAACCACCACCTCTTCATCCCCATGGTCCTCTGTTCACTCACCTCCCCCACGCACACCTTGCTTCGACTATCGTCTAACAACTGCAGGTCCCTATTCCTTCAATCGTTGGAGTTCGCACCCCATCTTTGTTTCTCGAGCAGCTCCTCTGACGATGCGCCACTACCACGTTGTTTCGAGCCGTTCTACCACTCCTCCAGGCCATCAGGATCATCGCTTGCCTTTCGTGAAGGTGGGTGCACCTTCTAATCAGCAGAATAGAGACGGAGGAGGTAGGGAGGCTTTTGTTGGAGCCCCACCAAGTCTGTCGTAGGAGACAACGATGATGAAGAACACGACATACATGTGTCATCCGATCATCAAGATCGGACGACCACAAAAGGGCATACTTGCGATGATCTAACCATTTATTTTCATGTTTTTACTACATTTACTCCCTTGCACTATTTATGTCATATCTTGAGTACTTGACACTTAAATACACATGATATATTTTAATATCTATTGTGTCAACTACTCTCCATTCCTTGATGTTATTAATTCATTTTATTGCTCAATTTGTCGCTGAAAATGTCCTTTATTTGATTGCTCATTGATCTGATAACTTTAGGGCACATTATCATCTTCTTACATATCATTGCATTCCATCATTTTTAAATTGCATAAAATCAAATAAATATTAAATCGCTATCATGCATAGCATTGTACTTGTATTTCGTGCAACATTTTCATGCATGCATATTAAGACCTTAGTCCATGAATTTAATCGCTCATTAATTAGTTAGTAATTTTCGATGAATAGATGAGGAGGCTCGTCTCCTTGTGTTCGACCTTGGTATCTTGCCATGTAAAATAGTTGCCACGTATTCAAAGGTGTGGTCTTTGCATGGATCATTTTCGCTGCATGTACTAAGACAACTGTCGATTATCAAAGTAGTGAAAATGCGGTGCATCAACCAAGATTAGATTACTTCTCTACTGAGAGGAGTCCCTAAATTCCAAACCTATTTCATCACTCCCTCGGAATGGAAGAACCGTGGTTATACAATCGTTTATGATCACATCACCCTCAGTTATTCCTAATACTTGTACATCCTCCATATTGGAAGACCTAGAATAAACCTGAAGATTTAGATCAATTTATATGTCTTCTTCAGGGTTTTATCATTAAGTTTCTCATTCGATTATTGTGAGTTGGTATCAATCATATACTTTTCAAAAGCATATATCATACCTAGGTATTGATCATATACTTTTCAAAAGCATAGATCAAACCTACAAATTCAGTCAAGCTTCCAAAGCGAGACGACCGTGCACGAAATTTGATTCCAATATCTCATGAGTGAGCTCATGTCTTCTGATTCAGTAAATGAACATGTATGATCCCTTTGAGAGATCGTATTACTAATATGCCCTTGTATACACACTAGCTCGCCGGTGTACAGACCTTGATTAGATCATCAACCTATCGATCTACCAAATGTACATGCTCGAACATATAGCAACACATATGTCTCCGGTCAGAGGATGCATGTAAGTATTGTGACAGTATATGACATAGGTCTTGATTATCTCGATCTCGTTAAGTCAACTATTTGACCTAACTTATATAACACCTTCGAATCTCTATTTCGATGCAGAGGACCTGCATCAAGAGGTCGATTGGATATCAGCCTTAAGAGAAAGGATTGGCATCTCCTTCTCATGATGGAGATCCTCTCATAGTAATCAGTTGACTATGTTTGATGATTACTCAATCTAACTCTTTAGATATCATCCAAGCACCAGCCTCTATGATTCAATATATGAATCAACAGTTATATGATCATTAAGATAGCCATGGTACATAATCCTAATTATACTAAGGGACCTATTATGCAAATTGATTACTCTTCATTTCAGATCAAGAAATGAATTTTGCAATAATATTTATTGCATAATGGCTCGTTGTGGGATCGCGTGTCTAACAATCTCCCACTATCCCAAAGAGTCATTAATGGGCTAATCTTTAAACCCACACTCATGTGCTAATCATAAGATATTTAGAAAAATAACTTGGTAAGCTGACTAGTCACTCTGTTCCCGAGAGACTATGCCAAATCCTTTTACAGTACCTGCATATCTCCAATTAACAGTGCTGACATCTAATGCGAATATTGCATCTTATGCAACCAATACTCAATCTTGTTGAAGTAATTATAGTGTCTTTGATACTATAGGTCAATAATAGTTATAACTAGTATGTAATTTCTATTATCTTTATCACAATACTCTTATTCCAAAGATCTCTATCTCCTAACCTAAGACCACGTCTTAAGTCTTATAAGGCATCTACAGTTAAGACCTTTTAGATCGGTATCTATGAAGTCTTAGGTTCTTGAAGATAAGATTTTGATATCACTATCTCAAAAAACTTGTCATCTTTGAAGATATTACTGCAATTAAGTGTTTTATCTCCATGTGTAGGATTAGTAACAGTTTACTACTTCCACGGCATGGCAGACATCTGACTTCTGTACACATCTAGCATACACCGGGCTTTTCATACTAATGCACAAGGGAAAGCGATTTTAGCATTCACTTTCTCAGCTCTTTGAGGTGTTATCCCTTTAGATAGGTTAGTACCATATCTTAAGGGAAGGAAGCCTTCCTTAGGGTTTTTCCCAAAAAAATAGAATATGTCCAAGGTGTACCTCTAATGTGATGGTCCCAATGCCCTCTTGTCTTTGCTTCTGAACATCTTCAGAACTAAGATATAAGAGGCATCCTTGAGATCATGTCTCAAGGTATAGAACAACCAGATCATAAAACACTTATTCTCAACCTTATATCATTCCAAATGATTAGGATATTATCTACATTTTAGCATGATGAACATAATGGCACTCCCACTAAGTTCAACCAGTTCATCAAGATTCTATCTGAAATCATAACCTTTATAATTTCATCAAATCTGATGTCCAACTACAAGAAGCTTATTTGAGTCCATAGATGGAGTTCCTTGCATACCTTGCCTTCCTCAACTATGAAGCCATGTGACTACTTCATGTGAATATCCTCGGTGAGGAATGCATAGAAGAATGCAATCTTGACTTCCATCTTGTAGATGTCATAGTCAAGTTGTGTAGCTATAGTTAGCAATATTCTTATGGTTTTAAGCATGGTCACTGAAGAACAAGTCTCGTCGCAAGCGATGTCTTCTCTTCGTGTGTATCTTGTGGATACGAGTTGTGCTTTGAAGGTCTCTACCTTCTTCAGGATCCCTCTTTCTATTGAAGATCCATTTACACCTAATAGGTTTACCCTTATAGGTGGATCCTCGACGGTCCATATACAACACTTGTATACAAGTCTACTTTAGACTTTAATGATAACATCCATCTTTCCATGTCATTATCCTTAGAAGCTTCATCATATGAAGTCAGATCATTGTCAGACTTAACTGGCACATGGAATTCATACCCTTTAGGTGGTCTCACCACTCTCAAACTAATTTGAAGAGGTATGAGTGTCTCATCTTTAGTTGTCTTTTTAGTTTCTGATTTCAGGAACCGCAATATCTTCTCAAGATTCATTGAGTTCCTTTACTTCATTTTTATCTTGATTAGAAAGTCATCCTCTTAGAATCATATTCTTGGAGATGAAATCTTTTAAGAATCTCAAGGTCATAAAGTAGGTATCAAATATCATCCTTTATATGCCTAATGAAGTAGCACTCTCTCATGCCAGATTCCATCTTACTTATATCCATGACGTGGTTATGGACCAAGCAACCCTAAATCCTCAAGTGTCCAACACTAGGCTAGGTTCCAAACCATAGCTTGTGATGGTTTTGGGATTCAGATTTCCGTGGAATCTTATTAAGAATATATATTTTAGTTTCTATTGCATATATAGCTGGAAACTAAGAGGTAATTGTGCTAATATTCATCGTAGATCAAATCATGTCACACATGATCCAATTGCATCTCCCTACAACTCTATTGAGTTTAGATGTATTAGGAGGAGTGACATAGGAACGATATTCCTTTCTCCATAAGGTATTCCTTGAATTCATCTAGTGGGTACTTGCTATCTTGGTTAGATCAAATTCATTTCATCTTCCTTCAATCTTTGGTTCAAAACTAAAAAATGAAATCTTTGAACATCTCAAAGGTTTCTAAAGTGAAGGGAATCACCAATAGATATCACATATCATTAACATTTTTATTATAATATAGATGACCAACATACATCTATATGTATGAGATCATGAATACCTTGGCATCTAACACCATTCCTAGAGAAGGGTGTATTGGGTATTTTTACTTTAAATACAATATTAACAAGTATGTAATATTTGAAATTTCAGATAGTCTAAAGTTTCATCTCTTACTAGTCTATTGATCTCATCAATAGACATATTTCCAAGGCTTGATGCCATGTCATTATTAAATGATCTTTATTCTCCTTTTGATCTTTTAAGGTTTAATTTCAGTATTAAAATTGTTAATGAACCATTCATTAATTTTTAGTTTATTATATGATAAATCCCAGATTTATCAGCATAATTTGATATATTTATCTCTCTTTCTTAAGTGATTAAACAATATTCATTGACAATTAACATTAATTAACAAATTGTGTGTTGTATATAATTGACACTAATTACACTATATTATATATCCCTATTATTGTGCTATTATTTTATGTATTTATTTCTCATTAAAAATCAAATAAAAAGTAGTATAATATTGTAAATAAATAAATAAAATAAAATAAAATAAAATCCCAAAAAAATAACAAATAAAAGAAAAATAAAGAAAATTGTTTTTATTATTTTATTATGTATTTAAATTTTATTTGCGCATAAATGACATCTGATCTCATTGACTTCTACATGAAAGTTGTAGATCTCATCGAGATCTACAACTTTCATGTTTTGAGTTTTTCCTAATTTTTCTCTAACTAATCCTTTTATAATTATTTCAAATTTCTGTTATTATCTTGATTCTTATTGGGACATGTGGTGCCTTCACGGCCACCCACGTGGCTGCATCTTGTTGTCCAGATCGCCCATCATCAAGACATTTGGATCTTGATCCTAACGGTCTGCGAGCATCGTCAACATCCATCGTATCCTTCTCCAAACGACGCACCTCTTCGTCACCTCTAAACTTCTCCATATTATCACAACCACCTCTATCAACCACGATACCAACTTCAATCGCCCAAAGCTTTGCCTTTCGATCCTGATCCTCGTCAACCACCTAGAATCACCCAACTTCCTCTCCCCAAGCCGGTGGCGGTTGAAACCACCACCTTTCTTCACCAACCACCGAACTTTAACCCCCTCAAAACCTCAACACTGGCTATCAGCAACCGCATCTGCCACTTCAGGAGAAGCCTCTCAACCTCGTCCATATCCCAGTGATAGATGGAAATCGAATTTAAGCATGACAATGGAGCATTTTTTGTTGGCGAGATCCATGTCTTCTTCGACGTGTTGCAACCATTCAGTTGCTGCTTGAGCTTTGTTCTTCAGCCAAGAACGTGAAGCGATGATCTGAGCTACTCCGCTCTGACTCCCAGACTACACATCTTTTTCAATTTCTCCATCCAACGTTTATCTCTCAGGTAAAGATTTTATATCTATTCTTATTTACTTTCTATTCTCGATAATTTCTCGAGGATCCATAGCTTGTTCAAACTCAGATTTAATCACTTGGACCTCATCACCGTCAATCATTCATCCATGCGTAATATTTCAGTTATCTCGTCATTTCTTCATGTATGTGTTCACCTCGATCACATCAAGGTTGGTACTCAACCTGGAACCCTGTTAGGGTTCAACTCCTCCACAAATCCATTCAAACCCTCCATTTCATTTCATGACTCCTTCAAATTGCTCGCTTATGTGTGGCCCTTTGTTTGGACTAACATTACATGTTCGAGGGACTTCAATGGACGGACAACGAAGAACATCTCAGTTCAATGTTTGCTTCTCCAAGTAGCAGACATGCTTTGAAGCCTCCATCAGTGATTGGATCTCGCTCGAGGTCTTGATATCTTTGCCAAGCCTTCATCTTGGTGTTTGACACTTCAGAGCACACTAGGAGCAACAGAGGAGGATTTGAGGTATCGTTGAAGATCTGACCGAGCTCCGCCTTCCGTAGAGGAGATGAAGAACACACGATGAGCGGTCATCATAGATCTCTCCATTTTAGGCGAGATCCGATGATCCAAATCAAGCCGTGTATTCCTCTCCGAAGCAACGTTTCAAGCCTAAGGATCGGTCTCCGAGCCTGCCTCCAAGCCTCGAGCGAAGCACCAGAATCGGTCGTGTGGACCAAGCCTCCATCTTTGAGCCTAGCAGGGTCACGTGTTTTGCATACGTGATGGGGAGAATTTATAAAGGCCATCCTCCAGCTTCTATTATTTGTAGATAAGTCCTACCAATTTGTGTAAATTACAAATTAGCCCCTGTGGGTTATTTTATTTGCATTTCAGTCCAATTCTGTCACGTTTTGTTATAAAAACTTATAGTTTTTATTATGAAAATTCCCATGGAATGAATATTGAATGTCTTTTCATATGTATACACACACAAATGAAGTGACATGGTCTCGTTTAAAAGCTAATTTGATGTTCTATCTCTTGGCGTGATTCATTGCGAATTTTGATTTGAAAATCATGTTTCAATTATTCCTTCTTCTAAGTGCTTAATTTGACATATAAATGCACTTGAAAATGCGCTTTTCATGATAAATTGAACCTGTTATGCATGTTGAATCTTAGTGACTCATTGTTAGTTATTTCTTATTAATATCATTAAGTCATTAAGTGATTTAATTGCTTGCTATTCAATTAGGCATCATAGTGAAGGTAAAGGACAAATCATTATTGAATGCTTTTAAGACTTAGGCTTTCATTTGCCTAATAAATGCTATAATCAAATTAAAAAGACTCGGGGTATTTTTGTGATTAATCCAAGTTGTCTATTGTGTGTCTAATCATAATATGTTTGTCATAATCGTATTGTTTGTGCATTATTATCTTCATCTACTTTAGTTGCATAAAAATGTGTTAAAAACCAGTCGTCTTGTGATTTGTACATCCTCTCATTATAATCATCCAAAAAATTATTGCCTTAAATATTTGAGAGTTAAAAATTATTCACCAAATTGCTCACATCCTTATGTTCGACCCTAGACTTCCAAGGTTATGAATTCAAGCTGAATCCTCCTTACGAAGATATTTTTATTCGGTTCTGCATGATACGCTAAGTGTTCGTGCTACAATGGATACAAATTAATATATGCATTTAGCAATTTATTAATAAAATCGTCTAGATGTTAGATTATTATTTTAAATATATCCATCATAACTCTGTGTGATAGGTCTTTTCCAGGATACAAGTTTATTTCCAACATTTAGAAATAAACAATGAATGTATTCGAATATTAGGTCATTGATGAATCTCCATTTCATAACCTTTATTCTATCATTTTGGCCTAAAAAACCCCCAACAAATACATGTAAATAGCATCAATTTGTCCATAATAGCATTCATTATTTATTTTATTATTTGTGTATAAAATAAGGTTTTTAATACCAAAATTATAGAATAAAGAGAAGAAAAGAAAAAAAGAATAAAATATTGAAAATATTTTATGATCCTAACCCTAAGACCAAGTCCAGAATGGAGTTGGTCGATAAGGAATAAAGTAGGGGGAGATAAGGGCCAAAATATAATAAATATCTCATTTATTTGTTCACTAATTATGCAGTTTCGACACCTATTTTATTCTTTACTATTTAAAGAAACATTGTACATTAAAGATGTAGATAATAATGTAAATAAAAATACAATTTTGAGTTTGTACAAAAATAATATACAGTGTGCATTTTATACACAGAATAAAAAGCCAGAAACCAAACTTCACAGACCCATATCTTTCAAATAAAAACTCGAAACATAGCAAAATCACTCTAATTATGTATAACTTTTCACGAGCTATTTAATGGTGGTGGTTTTATATTTTTTGGAGTTACTGTGTGGAAGTTAGGTTTTGGGCCCCTATTGTACATAATACCGATTAAATTATTCAATTTATTCATTATTTAATGTTTTTATAATTTTGTAAATATTATTTATAACACATGTACACATTAAAATTAGAATAAAATCAAAATGAAAATAAAAAACAAGTCTATATAATTATATTGGCAAAATACCTATGTATATAAATAAAAGGGTAATATATTCTTTTATTTTTAATTCTTTTATATTTTCTAAATATCGTAAATAATATACATATTCTAATAAAAATATAAAACTAAAATAAAACTCAATAAAAATACATTAGAAAAAATAGTAGACATAAAACATAGGTAAAATACCTAAGAATATACCTATACAATATACTTACATATTTATTAAAGTGTACAAAATTACATCATAAAAATAAAATAAAAATATACTTATACTCACAAAAATAAGTTATAAATATATAAAATAATAGAATAAAATATTGAAATAAAATATACAAAATAAAAATAAAAATGTACACAATACATGTAAATATACCTATAAATAAGCCCATAAAAATAAACTTGTAATTAAATACATCAAAAAAATAAATAAAAATCATAATAAAATACTACAAAAAATAATAAACATTTTTTATTTTATACTCCAAAATTAATAAAATCATTTACTATTTATAATATTTTTTTCCAAATAAATGTCTTGTTTTGTCCTGTAGTGCATCTAGGTGGACCAATCACAAGCCGCAGACCGTTGACCTCTGGTCAACTTTCCCATCCAAGACTTGTCGCGCCAGAACGATCTTTTCCCCCATTTTGTGCCATTTTTCACGGACCTTCCATCCATATATCATGCTCGCATTCTTTAGATGAAATGTTCCCTGATCTTTGTACATTCACGCCGACTTCTCTAACTCCTTATACATATCACCGATTTTTGGTTATTGGCCGGTCAATAAGGGTGTTCCATATTGTTTTTAAATAACTCCATCTCCTTCTCCTTGCGTTTTTGGTCATCCCCCAAACCCTAGGACTCCAGATCTCGGCCAAAGTGAGCATTCTTGTGACAGGAGAGGATCCCCTGAGCTCGCGGAAGCACGAGGAGGCGGGAGATGCACCCACGGTCGCCGCTCCGGCAAGACCTTGCTCCTTGGCTACCCGACCAGGTTCGAGCTGCACTTTTCATTTCTTTAGGTAGATTTTAATCCTAGCTTTTATTTATGCATTTAGTTTAACCATTAGCGTAGTTAATTAAGTTAATTAGGTTGATTCGAAGTTCGCTGGAGCTCCTCTCCGGCGAACCACCGTGCTCCTAACGTTCTCCGACCATCCTTTCGCCCTCATTCTCTTCCCCTTTCATTTCTCCACCTTCCATCCACCTTTTACCAATCGGAAACCTCTTGATTCTGTGAATTGACGCTCCCCTCTGCCACTTCGTCGGATGCGTCTCTACCCACTTCGTTTTTTTGTGCTAAACAGCTTTGTTTTTGATCGAGGAGTCTCTTCTCGAGCCATAGTGTCTTCATGTGTAGGTTAGGCACGCCTACAAGCGCCAGGAGCCGGGTTCAAAGGTCACCGGAGGTTCTTGGAGCATCGCATCTTCATCGACCTCGTGGGGGCCTTCCAATGAAGCTCCGCCGATGCTGATGCCTCCCGCAGTTAGGGTACCTCACCAGGAACATTTAGCGTCGCCTTGGAGCCTCGAAGAAAGTCAGAGAAGGGAGATCGGGGTCGAGGAAGATCAGCTTTGTTGGCCCTTTTCCATGTTCTTTCCCTTCACTTCACTACCGTCGGATGAAGAAGGTGGCGCCAGATCGAACCTCAGCCGTCGGGTACTCCCGAGCTTCAGCCGTTGGATCACGTCAAGTGATCTAATCCTCACCGTCTATCCGTGAATTGGTATCAGCTGTCGGATGCTCGCCATGTGTCAAGCCAATCCTCCAGCATCGTCTGATCTAGTCACTTATGAGGTAAATTGCATTTTTTACCCCCACTTTTTTGTATTTAATTATCAGTGCTGAAATAAAATATTGTGTGTAAAAAAAAGGACATTTTGCACTTAGGCCCTAGTACTTATTATATTTACACTTTAATCCCTGCCAGCATCACGTGTAGTCCTCACGTGACGCTGGAAATTTTGCATAGAACCCCCTAGCATTTTTGTATATTATAAAATAGTTCCAGAAAATTATAAATATTGTATTCTATTGAGAAAATTGCAATGTGCCCCATGAATTTTTACTTATTTGCAATGATGCCCCTGCTAAGACTTGAATTTTTGTGACTTTTATCTAATTATTAAAAATAGCTAACAAGCTCCTAAAATCCCTAAAAATAGGATCCTTGTAGATTCACGCCACGTGTCCACTTTGCACTTTTTGCATTTAATCTATTTATTAAAAAATAAAAGGAGCCTAAATAATCTATGTCTAAATTATAAAATACCAAAAAAATATAAAAACTTTTTTGAAAAATTCCAAATATATATATATTATATTTGATATTTATTGAGTCCAGAAAACAAAAACCCCTAAAAATAAGAAAAAAAATTAAAAAAATCAGAAAGCTCCGAAATCTAACAAAAAAATATAAAAATTCCACAAAAACACCAAAAATATGTTTTTCTATTTTATAATTATATATATTATTAATTATGTACTAAAATTAATTTAGGTAATTTCGGGACTTATTTATTATTTTTAAGACTCAAATTAATTTCAGATTATTTATTAACCCCATATTTGGGATATTTTTGACTTCTAAAATACCTAGAAATTAGCATAAATTCCTGGAAAAATATAAAAACATTAGAAAAATATTAAAAACCCAAAAATAAATTATTTTCTGAATTTTGATTATATTTAGTAGCATTTATAAATATATTTCTATGTATTATGTAAATAAAGCCTTATATAGGCTATATTGTTTTTATAATATATATATAAAGATAAAAATATAAAAAGAAACTCAGAAAATCGGAAAATAAAAATCAAAAATAAAAAATCAAAAATAAAAAATATTAAAAATATTAAAAATAAAAAACCCCACAAAAATAATAACATGGACAAGAAAAGGATTGAATAATTTTGTGCATTCATTTTTTCGCCCCCAACTGTTTGCTCCCAGTGTTCGACCTCTACACATGCTTACACACTATACACATTTGCATGTGGAGTTATAATAAATTTTAACTCCACATTTTTGAGATTTAATTGCTTTATTCTTATCGTAGGTCAATTGTTGATTAACCGAGGTTTTCGTCGGTCAACGCATCGACTGCGTTCCCGCCTTGCGTGGAATGCATGACTGATGATTATCCTCGCATTTATCAAATGGCACCGTTGTCGGGGAGCAACGTCATTTGGGATATGTATTATTTATTTGATTCTTCACTCTTGTCCATATTTATTTATTTGCATTATTTATTGATATTATTAGGATTGTTCCGACCTCTTCTCTATTTGTCTTTGATGCTAGGGACCGCTGTGTGAAGGAGGATCTCCTAGGAGGAACTGTGCACCCAAGAAAGACGGAGCCAACTTTTGGACTGAGTTGGCAGGAGAGAGCATCCAAGGCAGACGGAGAAGAAATTTTTGAGACAGTTAATTAGCTTTATTTAATTTCGTATTTCAAAAAAAAATGTAAATTTATGTGAGAGAGTGATACTTTGGCATGTAATAATACATGACTCTCACACTCCGACTTCCCGAGGTCCATTGCCATAGGGATTGTTCCCTCGAGGGCCTCGATGACATTTTTGTTTTTTATTTTATTTTTATTATTTTGTGTGAATGAGCCCTAGCTTAGGATTGCTTGCCGATAGACTAAGGTCCAAACACATAATATCTGCATGTACCTATAGATATGATTTGGACTTAGCCAATTTTGTAATCAGTGCTTCACGATAATAGCATCCTGTATCTAGGGCGATTTCCTCGGATTGCATCTCATATAGCATAGGTTTCAATTCTGTTCTGCATCCCACATGGAGAGAGCTGGTAAGCATTGTAAGTCTTCTTACTTGGCATGCATCATGGATTTCCGACTTGCATGATTTTCTGATCCTCTCCCTCTGATTTCGACCACTTGGATGCTTGATGGAAATTGGAACCCCGTTAGGCACGTGCATTGGAAAATAACCAAAAAAAGTGATAACCAAAATAAAATCAGGAATGCTAACTCTATTGGATCTAAAATAAAACGTAATGTATTCCTTGTCTTGGGGAGAGCAACCCCCTCATTGTCTGAGCATTTTATTCATATGCACACACTAAGGATTAATGCCCAAATCCCAAGCATATCTTCGGTGTGTGTACCTTTGTGATGATCACCTAACTCTTAAATCAACAAGATAAAAAGACCACATCTCGATCTTCACTGTGTTGAGTGGGCGAATCAGGGGTTTGCTTTGAGTATTATTTGTGATTTGGAGTCCATTAACATTCTTCTCTCTGAGTTATCGGTCCCATTTGTGTGAGTCATCCATTTTTCATCTTTGAGTCTCTCTACCTCTCTTATACATATATCTCCTCATTTGCATTGAGTCGTAATATTAGCGATTGAGCTCAATCATCTTCGTCGGATCTTTTGTCTCGCTTCTTGTCCACCCTCCTTGTGTCCCTTGCATCATCTCTTCTATCACACGGGATTGTTGTGCTGGTAAGTATCGCCCGCATCAAGGATTTTTGACGTACAATTAAATTGTTGGTGTAAGTCGGGCATGTTTCGGGGATGTTGATATTGATTTGGTGGATGCGACTTTCATACGTGCATAGGAGCTTATTGAGGATTTTTGATGATGCACGCTGATTAGGTGTGATTCTGTATTGAGGATTTAGATCTCGCACACCGGATTGAGGATGTGACCTATTTTGATGATTCGATGATGATTTCATGAACTTTGATTGATATATCCATCTTGAGGTTCCTACCACCTTGATTTCGAGGATTGATTGACTATCTGGATTTGTATTTCTCGGTACAGGTGTACGGAACCCACATGATGTCTTTCATCTTCTTGATTAACCCATCCCCGATCTCTTGATTCTATTATCCACATGCGGCACTTTGAGGATTCATGATTATCTTTTGTGTCATCTCAGCTAGATTGGATTGACTAAGGGATGTTCTGTGATTAACCTGATTATTTTCCCTCACTTTATCTTATGCCATCCGGATTATTGATTGATTGATTTCTTTTGAGGACCTGAGATTCAATGCTAACAATCTCAAGACTTGATTGACCTAGTTCGTGTTACTCCCCGAGGACTTTCTGCGGGAGGATGCGACACATTCTCTACACTCGGTTCCACTTGGCTGACTATGCTGCAATGTGTTGGAGCACGGAACCGAGTCGTCTGATATGTCCTACGGTTCCTACTGCTTTGTTGTTTACCCGATCTTTTGGATCATGGGACCTATCTGACTGGACTCCTTTGAGTCTGTTCTCCTTGATGCTCCTTGCGAGAATGAGCCATCTTTCTCTGATTATTCGACGCTTAGTTGGTAGTATGCTCCCCGAGGGTTGTCTGCAGGACGCTGCCACACTTTCTTGACTTACCGGTCTCTTCTGCCGGTAGCCGGTATGTCGCCTACCGAGACCGCATCTATTGATCCGTCTGATGGATCAGTCTCCTTTGAGCCCGCTCACCATGACGACCCTTGTAAGGGTGAGGTTCTATTCTGATTATTCATTGACTAGCATGTACTACTTTGCAAGGGTTATCGACGAGAGGGGACATCATTTTCTGGGCACTCGGCTTCACTTCTGGTGTTTCCATCCTGGAGGGGCACGAAGTCGGGTCTGCTGATTTTGGTACTCGGTCTCCTCCATGGTTGTGTTCCCTTTATGTGGGGCACGGAGCCAGGTCTTCTGCTTATTCTATGATACTTCTCACCTTGAGGACCCTCGCAGGGTTGAGCCATATCTTGTGTTGTTTAGTGTATTCCTGTGACTTTCTGACTATATGACCACCGGATACCACGCCGCTACATTGCGAGTCTCTTATTTTTCACGATTATACATCCTTGAGACAATGATTGACTTGGAGGAGTATGTATTGTTCCTTCTCCCTACAGGTCTTACAGTATCGGCTCCGCTCACCATTTCACTCCTTATGAGCTGATGTTCTGCTTTCGCTACCGGCGACGTGTTTAGTTTTTGATCTCTTTTGTCCCCGGTAGCTGACACCCATCTGATTGCATACCCGGGTGTCTTTTCACTAGCTGAATGCATCCTCGTTCTCATGGGAGGACGATGACAAGAGCACGGTACTCGCTTACCAGATACTGCCATGTACTTCACCAATCTACCTTGTTGTATATATGTGTTCTATCTTCTATTCCTTCTTTCTCCCAAATGCTATGTATGCCCCAGATCTATCGCTATATCTTTATGACTATACTTAGGATGTACCTTGTCCCAAGTATAGGGGGTACACACCGCGTTGTTCTTTCCTCGTTCAGTTTCGTCACTCCTGTTGTTGCATACGCTTAGGGATATCTCACCATAAGTATAGGGGGAGTGACGCGTATATTCTCCACCATATGTTTCATCTATATGTATATCTCTGTCTTTTCTTATTCTCTTCTTTTCCTTTTCATGATTCATTTTCTACAGAAAAGGTGTCACCCCTTTGTGTCAGTTTTCTGTACTTAGGACGTACTTTGTCCTAAGTATAGGGGGGAGGTGCACCCTGATTCATTCATTCTCTGATCCCCTCCACTGTCTCCTCTCTTTTTGATTTGCTCTGCTATACTTAGGGATATTTCACCCTAAGTGTAGGGGGAGACAGCCTGAGTTGTGATCTATTTATTTTAAATTTTCATTTAATCCCACTCGTACCCTCCATACATTGTGTACAGTCTGCTATACTTAGGATTATTTGATCCTAAGTATAGGGGGGTCGGTCACCTTCTTATTCATTTATATCTTCATTCTTTCATTCTGTATTCTCTCAGTCGTTGTAGTATAGGATTTTCTATACTCAGTACGAGTTATGTCTTCTCTTCCTCTTTCTCGATCTATGAGGACAATGCTCAGGCTAAGTATGGGGGGTCGTATATACTATGTATATACTTTATCCATAACTCGTACTTTCGTATTATTATTAATAAACATGGCTAAAATGTACTATATATATACGAACGATTCATTAATAACAACAATCATTCCCCAAATTGATTTTGTATGTACTGATTAATAAATCAGGTTAGAAATATTTTTGCAAAATGATTTGAAAAATGATGTGAACCATTTGGAAAATTTTCTGTGAAATGTTTTCAACCTTTGTATAATATTTTTATTTGCAAAAATTCTTTTCTTTGTGTGAAATAAAAGATTTGAAAAGTCATTTGCAAATGACTTTGGAAAATGTTTGTAAAAATATTTTGAAAAATGTATATATTGTTTGGAAAATCTTTGCAAAATGGCCTTCAAATGTTTGTAAATATTTGTAAAAATTATTTTGTACTATAGTTTGAAAATTGTTTCAAATAAATTTGAGGAATGAATGTATCATTAAAATAAAATTAAAGTATGTATATAAATCAAAAGAAAATTCTTTATCAATTGTATGTATATACCTACAATAACTTTATTAAAACTTGTAAATCTTTTAGAATTCTTAACTCTTGTAAAAAAAAGCACGCCCGTGTAAATAACTGTAAATATTTTATACTTTGTGTGCCAAAATTCTCTTATTTTCCAAAATTCTTTTTGTAAAAGATTCTTTGATTTTAAAATTCTTTGAAAATTACATCATTCTTTATGTATTATGCATAAGCATTGTGCATAGTATTTGCATATTATTCTTTGATTGAGCTTGATAATTGAACTAGTCCAATAAAGTCGAAGATTGGAGCTTGGTTGGACCATACTGCACCTAAACTGCACTAGAACCTTAAGGGAACTAGGTTTAAGGTACTTCAAGTCCAATATGACTTAATTCTTTGAGACTCGGGGCTAGGTTCAAGTCACCTCAACAGACTAACTAGAACTTTCGAGACGCATGCGTGACTCTTGTCGGTCGTGACCTAACTTGAACACTTGCACCTTTCACTTGGCTCAACTCAGTTGGAGTGGTGAGGGGGTTGGATTTGCCAGTCTGAGATGCACATGGGTGGAAACATTCGTCCTCGTCTAGGGAGGGAAGTGCATACCAACCTGGTCCAGTTCTTAGAGAGTGTGGGTTGCAACAAAACTTCAAAAGAGGGATAGTCTTCTGGCTCAAGAGGAAAAAGTCTTTATGTAAATGCTGTTGTAAATAGTGTGTTCAAAAAAACCTCCAAAAAAGTGGTCAGGCTTGAAAATAAAAATAAAATGCATGTCTGAGTATGTATATAAGTTGTATAGAAAATAAGCAAGCTAGAGCATCAAAGTTATACCATGTGAGCCTGCAGCTGGATGACTTGACTACACTAGTCATGCATCCTAGGATAGGTAGCTACACTGGCTACCGTCCATTCTTTTCTTCACCTCCTCCTCTTGAGTTGGATGCCACTTGAACTTAGAAGGGAATACCCCGCTCCTCGAGGGCAGAGTGCCGGATTGGGGAATCATAGAGTTGTCATTCTGGAGAAGTCGGTCTCTTTGTCATTTTCAATTGGGGAGAGCCGCTATCACTTACACTATACAAGTCAGCTTCATAGTCATAAGGGTTTGCGTATGATATAGGCTAGTTCCAACCTAGCTATTGAGGTGATTTGAACCGAGTTCTGTGACTCTCAAGGGTTGTTGTGTTTTAAATTTGGTTCCCAACAAGGTTCCACAGACATTCTCACACTAGGTTTAACATGAGCTCCAAACTTAGACTTTGTACAGATAAGTTTATAATCATGATCACTTCCATTTATTCTTTATTCTTTCTTTTTCTGTTCTTCTTCTTATTCTATATTCTTTGTGTACTTATTGCATAAATATTTGCTAGGGACTAGCAAAGGTAAGTATAGGGGGTGATGAATCTCCATTTCATCACCTTTGTTCTATCATTTTGGCCTTAAAAACCCCAGCAAATACATGTAAATAGCATCAATTTGTGCATAATAGCATTCATTATGTAGTGTATTATCTGTGTACAAAATAAGATTTTTAATGCCAAAATTATAGAATAAAGATAAGAAAAGAAAAGGGAATAAAATATTGAAAATATTTTATGACCCTAACCCCGAGACCAAGTCCAGAATGGAGTTGGTCGATAAGGAATAAAGTAAGGGGAGATAAGGGCCAAAAATACAATAAATATCTCATTTATTTATTCACTAATTATGTAGTTTTGACACCTATTTCATTGTTTATTATTTAAAGAAACTTTGTACATGAAAGTTGTAGATAATAATGTAAATAAAAATACAAAATTGAGTTTGCACAAAAATAATATACAGTGTGCATTTTATACACAGAATAAAAAGCCAGAAACCAAACTTCACATACCCATATCTTTCAAATAAAAACTCGAAACATAGCAAAATCACTCTAATTGTATATAACTTTTCACGAGCTATTTAATGGTGGTGGTTTTATATTTTTTGGAGTTACTATGTGGAAGTTAGGTTTTGGGCCCCTATTGTACATAATACTAATTAAAATATTCAATTTATTCATTGTTTATTATTTTTACAAATTCATATTTTTATACTGTTGTAAATATTAATTATAGCACATGTACACATTAAAATTAGAATAAAATCAAAAAGAAAATAAAAAATAAAATAAGTCTATATAATTATATAGGCAAAATACCTATGTATATAAATACAAGGGGAATATATTCTTTTATTCTTTTATTTTTTATATTTTCCTAATATTGTAAATAATATACATATTATATAAAAAATATAAAACTAAAATAAAACTCAATAAAATATATTAGAATAAAATAGTAGACATAAAACATAGGTAAAATACCTATGAATATACCTATACAATATACTTACATATTTATTAAAGTGTACAAATTACATTATAAAAATAAAATAAAAATATACTTATACTCATAAATATAAGTTATAAATATAAAAAATAATAGAATAAAATAATAAAATAAAATATATAAACTAAAAATAAAAATGTACAAAATACTGGTAAATATACCTATAAATAAGCCCTTAAAAATAAACTTGTAATAAAATACATCAAAAAAATAAATAAAAATCATAATAAAATATTACATAAAATAATAAACATTTCTTATTTTATACTCCAAAATTAATAAAATCATTTACTATTTACAAATAATTATTTTCAAATAAATATCATGTTTTATCTTATAGTGCGTCTAGGTGGACCAATCACAGGCTGCAGATCATTGACCTCTGGTCAACTGTCCCATCCAAGATCTGACGCGCCAGAACGATCTTTTCCCCCATTTTATGCCATTTTTCACGGACGTTCCATCCATCTATCATGCTCGCGTTCTTCAGATGAAATGTTCCCTGATCTTTGTACATTCATGCTAGCATCTCTAACCCCTTATACATATCACCGATTTCTGGTTATTGTTCGGTCAATTAGGGTGTTCCATATTGTTTTTAAATAACTCCATCTCCTTCTCCTTGCTTTTTTGGTCATCCCCCAAACCCTAGGACTCCAGATCTCGGCCAAAGTGAGCACTCTTGTGATAGGAGAGGATCCCCTGAGCTCACGGAAGCTCGAGGAGGCGGAAGATGCACCCACGGCCGCCGCTCCGGCGAGTCCCTGCTCCTTGGCCACCCGGCCAGGTTCTGGCTGCGCTTTTCATTTATTTAGGTATATTTTAATCCTAGCTTTTTATTTATGCATTTAGTTTAACCATTAGCGCAGTTAGTTAGGTCGATTAGGTCGATTCGAAGTTCGTCAGAGGTCCTCTCTGGCAAACCATTTCATCGTGCTCCCGACGTTCTCCGATCATCCTTCCGCCCCCATTCTCTTCCCCTTTCATTTCTCCACCTTCCAGCCACCTTGTACCAACTGAAATCCTCTCGTTTCTGTGAACCGATGCTCCCCTACGCCACTTCACCGGATGTGTCTCCACCCACTTCATTTTTTTTGCTAAACAGCTTCGTTTTGGGTCGAGGAGTCTCTCCTCGAGCCATAGTGTCTTCCTGTGCAGGTTAGGCGCGCCTACAAGCGCTAGGAGCCGGGTTTGAAGATCGCTGGAGGTTCCTGGAGCGCCGCATCTTCGCCGACCTCGTGGGGGCCCTCCAGTGAAGCTCCACCGATTCTGATGCCTCTCGTAGTTAGGGTACCTCACCAGGAACATTTAGCATTGCCTTAGAGCCTCGAAGAACGTCGGAGAAGGGAGATTGGGGGCGGGGAAGCTCAGCTTTGCTGGCCTTCTTCCTTGTTCTTCCCCTTCACTTCCCTGTCGTCAGATAAAGAAGGTGGCGCCAGATCGAACCTCAGCCGTCGAATACTCCCTAGCTTCAGTCGTTGGATCACGTCAAGTGATCTAGTCCCCACCGTCGATCCGCGAATCAGTATCAGTCGTCGGATGCTTGCCACGTGTCAAGTCGATCCTCCAACATCATCCGATCCAGTTACTTATAGGGTAAATTACATTTTTTACCCATGCTTTTTTTGAATTTAATTATTAGTGTTGTAAATAAAATATCATATGTAAATAAAATAGGGCATTTTGCAGCTAGTCCCTCGTACTTTTTATATTTGCACTTTGGTCCTTGCCAACGTCACGTGTAGTCCTCACGTGACGATGGAAATTTTACATAAAACCCCCTAGCATTTTTGTATTTTGTAAAATAGTTCCAAAAAATAAATAAGTATTGCATTCTGGAAAATTGCAATGTACCCCTGAATTTTTATTTATTTGCAGTTATGCCCCTGCTAGGACTTGAATTTTTATGACTTTTATCTAATTGTTAAAAATAGCTACTAGCTCCTAAAAATCCTCAAAAATAGGATTAGATGCTTTATTCCTTATAGATTCACGCCACATATGCACTTTGCATTTTTTGCATTTAATCTATTTATTAAAATTAAAAGGAGCCTATATCATCCCTGATTAAATTATAAAATATCAAAAAAAAATAAAAACTTTTTGAAAAATTCAAAAATATATATAGTATATTTTGATATTTATTGAGTCCAGAAAACAAAAACCCCATAAAATATAAAAAAGAAAATTAAAAAAATAGAAAGCTCTAAAATCCAACAATTAATATAAAAATTCCACAAAAACACGAAAAATATGTTTTGCTATTTTATAATTATCTATAAATTATTAATTATGTATTAAAATTAATTTGGGTAATTTTGGGACGTATTTATTATTTTTAAAACTCAAATTAATCTTGGATTATTTATTGACCCCATATTTGGGATATTTTTGACTTTAAAAATACCTAAGAATCAACATAAATTTCTAGAAAAATAAAAAAAACATTGGAAAAATATTAAAAACCCCAAAATAAATTATTTTCTGAATTTTGATTATATTTAGTAGCATTTATAAATATATTTCTATGTATTATGTAAATAAAGCCTTATATAGGCTATATTATTTATATATATGTAAAGATAAATAGAAAATCAGAAAATAAAAAATATATATAATCAAAAATAAAAAAATTATTAAAAATTAAAAAACCCACAAAAACAACAACATAGACAAGAAAAGGATTGAATAATTGTGTGCATTCACTTTTTCACCCCAAACCGTTTGCTCCCAGTGCTCGACCTCTACACATACTTACACGCTATACACATTTGCATGTAGAGTTATAATAAATTTTAACTCCATATTTTTGAGATTTAATTGCTTTATTCTTATTGTGAGTTAATTGTTGATTAACTGAGGTTTTCATCGGTCGACGCATCGACTGTGTTCCCGCCTTGTGTGGAATGCATGACTGGTGATTATCCTCGCGTTTATCAGTCATAGAGACATTCTCCAGGACTACAGGCTCTTCCACTGAAAATATGGTTTGTCTATCCAACGGAGATTGTTGCAATAATTGCATCAACATCCTTGTGGATGACTATTAAGCCTTAAGATCAAATTTTCTAGTCTTCTAAAACATATGCAACCAGTTGCAAATGTCGGTAGAAGAATGAGATACAATTATTAGACTTTGGTCACATATCTAATAAGCAAGTCAATTCCATGATTATATGTAGATTATTCTGATGCACTATCTGAGTCCTTTTCTAAGGATCTTAGATTGTCCAGATAGTCATACCATTAATACATCAGCTTGTTGCTATATTGGCATTCATCCAACTCTTTGGATGCCATACGTGTGGAAATTAGAGAAGTACAATGAACTCTTTGACTTTCCTTCTTACTTGGGTCAGACCCATGCTTCCATTATGCTTCCTTCATCTATAAAAAACCATTGCTTAAGACAAAGGAACTCTTATGTTGAACTCATAAGATTTCAATATAAGAGCATTTCACCATTTATATATGCTTCATTTAATTCATACAAAATGAATCTTATGAAGCTTCATGAATGACTAGAGTATAGATATTAGAATGACGACACTCATCACATCTACATCCATATTAACTCTTAAAGTACTTTGATTCACGTAGGTACTCAAACATTTTGAGTACATCATCTCTTATCGAGCCACCATTCTACATAATGCAGTGAACCATGTCATTCATGATTAAATGTCGAGAGCACATATGTATGTCAAAAACATCTTCTTAGGTTTTATAATGATTTTTTATAATTACGATCATCATCAACACGATACCTCCAAATCACATTTGATGAGAGATCAAGGATATAAAGACATACAGACCCAAGGTTGTTGTCCTATTGTCAATTTAATTGTTATTCCTCATCATTATGAGGAAACTTGCACATTGCAACCACATACATTATGTGTCCAATTGCAAGTACAATATCTTGATCATGGATCCAATTCATGATATTTATTAGTTATTATTGAGTATAATATTGAGTGGGTTTAATGTATGTTATCTGAAATAAGATAATTTGCATAAATACATATTTTACTTTGATTTAGGATTTTTATATCAAAGTTGCCTTGCCTTGTCATCTCTGAAAGTTCATTCCCTTATCCACTTTCAAAGTAAGAGATATAATTATCAATATATCTCAAGGAAGATATAGGATCTCCTTCTTACCTTTGTTACATACCAATAATATGAGAACCTATAACTCAAATAAAAAGAAGCGGGAACTCATTTTGCCTTGCAAGTCCAACTTACATTTCCCAATCTGGTCTTTAACACACAAGCCCACCACCCCTGATGAGATGTTGACCTATCGTTAATTGAACCAACCGTCAACATGAGTAGAACTCGCTATGCGCAATTCAATATTGCCCCAATAATACGAGAAATCGATATTTGGGTCACTACGCATACGACCTTACTCTTTTGAGAAGCAAAGAGCCATAACCATGTACACTTGCATGCATGAGCTGACACTTCAGATAGGCATCTCCTATATACAATCCATGGCAACGGAACCCTTCGCCTTGACAGAGACCATGGATGTCACTTATGTGATCCTCCACATCATATTCAAATTTTAATTAATTATTATGAACCATATTCACATAATTAATTCCTCCAAGGGAATAACATCTATCTTCATAATAGAGTGTTTATTTTAATTAGATCTAATTAATTTAATCATATTAAATCAATTATCATTTCAATCAATCAACCAACAAATAATCTTGATTATTACTTGAAGGATGGTTTAATCTCAAAATGCATATTATTCGAATTTTAATAATTTAAATAATACATCATGATCACATCAAGCATCATCCTTTTCTTACCTGTTTTCATGGCCAGTACGCACAGGATGTGGGATAGACAACTCACGGAGCAACCTGCTACCCCAACGATCCCCGACTAGATACCATATCCGCCTCAAGTCAGGATAATGTGATCTTGTCATTTGTACTTGAGATGATATTCAGACTTTCAACCAGAGTTATAACATATAATATTTATCAAAACCATATTGATTAATATTATAAGGATATTTGCTAAACAAATCCCAATCCTATTCAAGTAACAATGTTTTGCATGTAAAGATTATCCTACGACTATCATACATTCGATGGCCTATGATGATTAATCAATTATTTTCATAATCATTAGGCATCATAATTGATCAAGGCAAATTCATAATTTCTATGATTTCCATAGAATTATAAACACATTAAGCAAAGAGATCTGATGATCTAATCATCTTCTGACTCATCTCCACTAAATATGGAATATCTAGGGCAATCAGAGTTGGAATCGCACGAAATAAATTTGAGTGATTTGCTAGTTTGTTTCTCAACTTAATTAAATCTTTTATTTCATATTTTATGATGGAAAGATAGTAAGAAAAACATAATTTCCTTACAGATCCATGAATACATGCAAAATAATTTTCATGGCGGAAACTTTTCGAATCATTTTCATGTACTTTTGGTACCAATTTTAGGCTACTATTTTTAGGACATATCTAGACATTATAAATACATTTTAATAACAAAAAAATGCACAAACAGTGCACAAACAATAGGTTTTTAATTTAGCAAAAATTTGATTTGAAACTTGCATCCAATGCAAAAATAATGAGTCACACACATCCGAAACATGAACCTTGCTCATCTAGATTTTTGGATCCCATCTAAGACCTAACAAAGGCTCTGATACCACTTTAAGGTTATCGGAAAAATCTTAAGTGCATCATGGAAGCGTGAAGATCGCATCATATGCGATCGGGAGCGACTAGTTGCACTAGTAGCTCAGGGCAGAATTTAAAAATTTAAAAGCGATGAAACCACATGATCCAAGAACACTTCTCGGATCATTTCATCTAAACTACAAAAGTAGATATTGGAATACCTCTTTAATTATGGTTGTAATCGTGTCTCTAAAGTAAGATACCTCCTGTCTCAAGTCCGATCCAACGGAGGAGACGCTTGCGAGTGCGTTAATGAAACATGTGCTCCTCGCAATCCAAGTTGATAATCCAAGAAACAAATCTCCTGATCTCGTCTCATGAGATACATCGTCTTCTTCATGAACGAGGTGCACCAAAAGAGAAGGAGATCCACAAGCGGTCGAAGCGACACCACAATGATGTGGCGACGATGACGATTCCTCTCTAGGGTTTAGAGTGGACGACCACTCGAGGGAGACAGAGAGAGGACACGTGCATATTGAAGACAAAGAGAGAGAGAGAGATGCTATTCAATTATTGTCTAAAATGAAGAGCTAGGTTTGTCTCATGTTTTATAATATTTTGGGAGTCCATGGATATCAATCTATGGATAACACAAATTCAATGGTTGGGATTAATTTGTGTTTCTTTCAATGGTCATGATTTTCTTGTAAAAACACAACAACAAATAATATAATTAAATTAAATATATTGAATAATTGTCCATATAAATTAATTCAATCAAATCAATGTGCATTAAAGGATTGAGAAAGAGAGCAAGCTCCTTTCTAAAGAGGAGAGTGGACAACCACCAAGAAATAGGACTATGGTGGGTGTCTCCCCTCTTTCTATGGAAAGATCTCCTCTCATTCCTATTATGTGAGATTACACATCTCACGTAATCCTTTAATTATTTACAACAATTTTTGTTGTAAATTATTTCACAAAAACAATTCCAAATTAATTTGTGAAATTTCAATCATGCCATTGGAAATTTATGAATCACATTCACAACCCAAAATTAAATGTAAATTAAATTTTCAATTAATTGTCCATTTTGAATCCAATTTACATCAACATTTAAATTGTAAATGTTATTTACAAATGTCTCTCTCTTATATATTATAAATCACATTTATAATATATATGATTAATATGGATAGTGATATCCACATTATTCATATCCTTGATAATTAAATCATATTTAATTATCTTAGATTTCTATTCTCATGTGCCCGAATAATATGAATCACATTCACGTCATTCACATCTTTCATGCACAATTAATTATCTTAGATAACTCTCCTTATATTACCAAATAATATGAATCAAATTCGTATTATTCATAATAATTAAATCACATTTAACTATCAATTTTCCTCAATGCTCAGACATAATATCAACAATGAAATTATCCTTGAATAATATGTTTTATCCATAGATACTTGGAGACAAGGAGAGGGCGATTGTACGTTCCATATATAGTGACTTGTATATTGAGATCACATCTCAAAATGCAGATCAAGGGAACCTCCCTAGATGTTTGATTAAATCAAAACCATAAATCTAATCTTCTCAATGCATCTGAATCACATTCAGGTCACTGTCCAACATTTGGACCAAGATTAGATTACTTCTCTATTGAGAGGAGTCACTAAAATGCAGACATGTTTTGTCACTCCCTCAGAATGGAAGCACCATGGTTATACAATCGTTTATGATGACATCACCCCCTGGTATTCCTGATACTTGTACATCCTGCATACTGGAAGACCTAGAATAAACTCGAAGATTTAGATCAATTTAGACTGTATTCTTCAGGGTTTCCCCGGCAACGGTGCCATTTGATGAACGTCAAATTCGCCTCTATAATAATGTGGAATTATGCTGTAGTACAGGAGGCGAATTTGGTTCAGTAAAAACCACAGACTTTGAATGATGTGGAGTATTTATACTTGGCAAGTGTACCAAGGTCGAACACAGGGATACGGCAGCCTAATCTGATTATTGAATTTTGATTCATGAAGCTCAATGCGATTTAATCTCAATTTCAGGACCTCATGCAAATTATGCAAAATACAAAGTGATGCTATGCTGTATGCAATTTTTTGTTTTGTTTTTATGCAAGTTAAAGTGATGCATGGGCAAATAATGCAAGAGAATATGCATGATGAATAAAATGTCAGAATTATACCCTAAAATATGAACAACGCAATAAAGAATGAATTTACAGTCAATATGAACACATCATTAAAAATCGGTCATCAAATCAAGTAAAACAAGTAGAGCATGGTCCCATTTTTCACATAAAAAATCACTTAAATTAAAACAGTGTCAAATGGAACAAATAAGTATGCTAGAATGTAGAGGACAAAATAAGGATCAAAACGACACTAAAATCATGCAATTTGGACCTACGATGCTCAAGTTATGCTAAAAACAGTGCAAGGGCATAATTGTAATAAAAATGCAATAAAATAAAGGGATAAATATTGCATTTAGGTCCCTGGAGGGACCTAAATGCAAATAGCAAAAATCGCCTGGGCCCGGTTGTAATTTTCCCAATGCGCGCAGGGGCATATTTATAATTTTAGAAAACTTCGAGGGCCTCCCTGTAAATTACCCAGGCACGTATGTGAGGCACGTGCCTGGGGACCAAAATGCAAATATATATTCTTCCAAGGTCTTCTCTGCAATTTACCCAGGCCCCGCGTGCGGTGCACGTGAGGACCCAGGCTCGGGGCAGGCCTGTGGCTCGGGCCACGTGGCCTCATCTGGAGGGTCGGGGCGAGGTCTGGTCCGCTCGAGCCTGTAGGTCTGGTTCGAGGCTCGGGCCTCCACGTGGCTTCATCACAGCCGTTCGATTTAGTTGAATCGAACGGCACCTGTAGCTTCTTCTTCATCGCGGGCCACCGGAGGAGGCAGGGCTCCGGCGACCCGCCCTTGGCTCCGCCGTCGCTCAAATGGTCATCTGAAGGTCGATGGAGCTAGCTGGGCCTCCGGCGAAGATCTCTGAGGAGGCGCTGAGCTCTGAAGATGTCTGGAGCTGCATGGCGAAGGACTGTCGTCAGAGGAGGGAAGCGTGAAGATGCTCCGACATGCGTTCTGGCCATTGAAGATACCTGCAGGGGTTAGTGATAGCCGAGGCGTGGGGACGTGTTTTGCGAAGTGCGGGAGGTGAAATGGGAGCCGGCGGAGGTGGAGAAGATGATGGCTCAGGCGAGTCCTCCGCCGTGGGAACGGAGGAGCGGAGTCAGGGCGCGAGGGGGTTCTGGAGGAAGGAGATGGGTGCGTGAGGGTGCTGGTGGTTTGGCGAAGCTGATGGTGCGATTAGACGAAGGTGGCAATGGTTGAGGGTGGTGTAATAAATCGAAGAAACGGAGAAGAAAAAGTCTCCCCGCCAGAGCGAGGAGTTAGCGGAGGTAGCGGCCTGGGATCGAGCTCCGGTGGAGCTCGGGGTCTTCGCCTAGTGTGAGCGGACGGGGCACGGGTCTTAGTGGTGGCTTGAACCACCTGGACACGGCGCAGCACCGCCGTGGGTCAACACCAGGCCAACACCATCGTCGCCTCACAATTCCGCCCCTTCGCTGTCACCGGAGGGGCGGAGGAAGCTAGGTGAAGGCCCAAATTGGTGGACGAGGTGCAGCGGTGGCGAAGATGGCGATTTATAGGCGGAGGTGGTCGGGGGTTACGGTGCTGGCGAAGCATTTTTGAGTGAGGTTTTAATGGAGATGTGGTAACGGTAGAGGGGTGCTGATGGTGGCGCGAGGATGGCGGAAGGTCAGGGTTCATGGGGGTGGCGTTGTGGAGCGACGAGGGTGAGTGTGGTGCCTTCCAAAATAGGAAGGGGGTGGTGGGGCGGTGAGGCGTAACGCCTGGGAAGAGAGGCAGCTGGAGGAGGATGATGCGTCGGAGCCATTGGATCTTGTGATCCAACGGCTAGAATCGAGTCGTGGCTGAAGAGCTCAGATCAGACCTAAGATCTGATCGGGCGGTGAAGAGTTGGGTGCTAACGAGCGGCTAGAATGAGAAGCTGATGAATCTCCATTTCATCACCTTTATTCTATCATTTTGGCCTTAAAAACCCCAGCAAATGCATGTAAATAGCATTAATCTGTACATCTTATTATCCATTATTCATTTGTATTTATTGTACACAAAATAAGGTTTTTAATGCCAAAATTATAGAATAAAGAGAAGAAAAGAAAAAGGAATAAAATAGTGCAAATATTTTATGACCCTAACCCCGAGACCAAGGCCAGCATGGAATTGGTCGACAAGGAATAAAGTAGGGGGAGATAAGGGCCAATAATACAATAAATACCTCATTTATTTATTCATTCATTTATGCATTTTTGACACCTATTTTGTACATAATTATTAATTCATCAAATAAAGAAACTTTGTACATGAAAGTTGTAGATAATAATGTAAATAAAAATACAAAATTTAGTTTGTATAAAAATAAGACTCAGTGTACATCTTATACACAAAATAAAAACCAAAAATCTCAACTTCACAGACCCATATCTTGCAAATAAAAACTCCAAATCACCCAAACTCACCTTTAATTGTATATAGCATTCCATAAACTATTTTATAAAATTGGTTTCATAATTTTTGGAGTCCATCTGTGGAAGTTAGGTTTTTGACCCTCATTGTATATAGTACCCGATTAAAATATTCATTTTATTCAATAATTATTATTTGTACAAAATTATATCTTTAGAATTTTATAAATAATATTTATAATACATGTACATATTGAAATTAAAAGAAAACCAAAAAGAAATTTCAAAAATAAAATAAGCCTAGATGATACCTAGGCAAAATACCTATGCTACCCATGTGTATATAAATAAAGGGGAAAACATTCTTTAATTATTTTATTCATCTATATTTTTCTAAAAATATATATATTACACATAACTTATTCAAAATACAAATCCAAAATAAAAACAAATAAAATTCATTAAATAAATAAAATGTATATAATATATAGGTAAAATACCTATAAGTCTACATACATACACATACATCTATTTATTTAAAAATATAAATAAACTCATTAAAATAAAATAAAAATATATTTATACTCATAAAAATAAGTTATAAAATTATAAAATAAGAAACTAAAATAATAAAATAAAATAAATAAACTAAAAATAAAATATACAAAAATACATATAAAATACATACATATACACATTATTTTAATAAAACCGTAATAAAATACTTCAAAAAAATAAATAAAAATCATAAATAAATACTACATTAATTTATAAACATTTTTTATTTTATAAGTAAAATCTAATAAAATCATTTACTAGGTTAAATAATTCATTTTCTAATAAGGATCCCTATTTTGGCGTGTAGCGGCTGAGGTGGACCAATCAGGTCCCTCCGCGAGTTGACCCCAGTCAACTCGGCCTCCAGCCGCTTGACTTGACGGGCACTATCTTTTCCCCGATTTCCTCCCTTTTTCCCGCTCGCCACAGGCATCAATCGACCACAGTCCCTTCACCGATTTTGTTCCCTGATCATCCAAGATTCGCGCCAATTACTTAGATCCATTGTACATAGTGTAGATACTCCAATAATCGCCGGTCAATGGGGGATTCCAGGGATGTCTATAAATAAAAACCTCCGACTTCCCGGCCAAAGTTGGCCATTTTCACTCCACCAAAACGCCTTGTTCTTGCTCCGGGTGTGTTCCTCGTGACAGGAGGAGTCGCCCAGCACCTCGACTTGGCCGGAGGTCGGAGAAGTTTTGTCGCGGTGGTGCTCCGGCGACCACCCTGCTCCCTGGCGGCCCCCAGGTCTAAGAGCTGCGTTTTTATCATTTTTACTTAGTTTCTTGTTCCAGCATTTTAATTCTGCATTTTATTTAGCCTTTAATCCAGTAGATTAGCGTAGAAATCCGATTTCGTAGTTCGCCGGAGCTCCGCTCCGGCGAGCTTTTCATCATGTTCCCGACCGTTCTCCGACCCGCTTTCACCTCCATTTCGTTCCCCTACGCCTTCTCCACTTCCTAATCACCTTGGCCAACCGGATCCTCTCCTGGATTCGCGAATCGATGCTCTCCTCCGCCACTTCACCGGAGCATCGCCACCTCACCCATTTCCATGCTAACAGCTTCAGTTTGTGGGCCGAGGAGAATCGCCTCGAGCCAAGTGAGTTTTCCTTGCAGGTTAGGAGCCTAATGTGGTTCCAGGAGACACATCCAGAAGTCGCCGGAGGCACCTGGAGCCCCACGTCTTCTCCGACTTCGTGGTGGCGCTCCGGTGTGTCTCCGCTCGATCCAACCACTCCAGAACCTTCAGCCACCTGCCAGGAAGCTCCTAGGACCTCCGGAAGCCTCGAAGGACGCCTGGAGAGCGAGATCGAGGACGAGGGAGCCCGGCCATCACAGCCTTCTTCCCTGTTCTTGCTCTTAGCTCCCCAGCCGTCGGATGAAGAACAGGTCCCAGATTGAATCAGAGCCGTCAGATGAAGCGAGCAGCCACCGTAGATCTCAGCCCTGAGATCTAATCCTAGCGCTTCATCGGCGAAGCGTCATCGGCGCACGTGGAGGCGCCACGTGTCAAGTGAACGAAGATCAGCCGTTGGATGAAGCGTCTTTGGGGGTAAATTGCATATCCTGTCCCCCGCATTTTTGAATTTAATATTTAGTGTTGTAAATAAAAATTGTCAGTTGTAAAATAAATGTTTATTTTGCTGAAGGACCCTTGAACTTACATTTATTTACGTTTAGGTCCTTCCGCACCTCACGTGTAGTCCCACGTGAGGCGCGGGTATTTTGCATGCAACCCCTGGCGGGTTTTGTAATTGTAAATTAGTGCTAAAAATTAAAATAAATGTTTATTCCAGTAGGTATTTTTGCACCTGAGCCCCTGTTATGTATTTTATTTGCAAAAATACCCCTGCCAGGCTGTTTATATTTTGTGTCTTTTATCTATTTATTAAAAATACCTACATGGCTTCTAAAAATTCACAAAAATTAGGGTAGATGCTCCATGCCATGCTTGTTCACGCCCATATTTTAGTTTGCATTTTTTTGCATTTTTCCTAATTATTAAAAATGAAAAAGAAGCCATTTTTGTACTGTTCAAATTAGAAAATACAAAAAAATTAGAAAATGTTTTTGAAAAATTCCAAAAAAATGGTATATGATATATTTATATATATATTGAGTCCAGAAAATGAAAAACCCTAAAAATGTGAAAAAGAAAATTAAAAAAATCATAAAACCCCAAAAGCAACATAAAAATTAGAAAAACTCTTTAAAAACCCTAAAAATACATTTCTCTCTTTTATAATTATCTATATATTATCATTAATATGTGAAAATTAATTTGGGCAATTTTGGGTATTATTTGATATCTTTAAAACCCAAATTATATACGGTTATTTATTTAGTCCTATATCGTGGACATTTTTGAATTGAAAAATACATAAAAATTAGAAATATAAAAAAAAAGTAAAAAATATAAGTCTATATATTAAGTTTTTATGTTTATAAATATATATATATTCTATATTACTTCTCTCTCTCTTCTTATATATATGTATCTCTTTATATATATATAGTATATAGATTTATATAGTTAATAATATAAAAAGAAAATAATAAAAAAAAGTATAAAATATAAAATCAAAATAAAAATTATAAAAACAAAAAAAATAATAAAAAAAAATTACAAAACCTAAAACCCACTAAAACAATAAAAGGACATGAACAATTGATTGAATAAATGAATGATACATTACATACAACCATTCGCCTCCCAGTGTTCGACCTCTACCTGTACTTACACCTATACACATTTGCATGTAGAGTTATAATAAATTTTAACTCCACATTTTTGGATATTCATTGCATATAATTATTGTGGGTTAATTGTTGATTGATTTGGGAGTCTGTCTGAGGTCAACTCAGCGACTGTCTCTCCGCTTGTGGAAAGATACGACCTTGGCAAACACCCAGTCAACAGAAGCGGGGGTCTATCCAATGGTGGGAGGCAAAGGGGCGACGTGGAGGACGGAGATACGTAGGATGAGTGCGTGATCGTGTGGTTGTGGATGAGGCAGAATGTAGCGGTGGAGATCTGATCTGAGATCAGATCGGGCGGCTGAGAGATGATGCGTGATGAACGGTGAGGATGGAGACGGGGATGGCGTAATCTAACGGCCCAGGAGAGGGCCGGGTGGCGAGAGATGAAGCGGCCACGTGGGCGGCCCAGAGGGCGCCACGTGGCCCAATCAGAGTAATTTAAAAATAAAAACAAAGAAAATTAGAAAAGAAATAGTTAGAGGCCGAATTTGGAAAAAGTCAAAACATGAAAGTTGCTCGTCTCGATGAGATCTACAACTTTCATGTTGGTCGAAAAGCAAAAAGAGGTCATCTGTACAAAAGCTAATTTAGGGGGGTATTTTTAAGGGGATAAAAACACCAAGTTTGTGGTTTTGACTTGTTTTTGTATTTTTTTAAGGGTCAGTGATTTATAGACAAGTTATCTACCTAATTTTTAGGGGGTTTTGAGTGATAAAATAGATACAGAAAAATAAGGGAAATTAAATACAAATAATTATAGGTTAATTATACACAATATAGTACAAGATAAAATCAAAGAATTAAAGGTGATTTTATTGGATTAATTAAGATAGAGGTTTTAATAGAGAATTTTTAGCATGATGAATACGAGATTCATCATACCCCTATACTTAAACCATGCTCGTCCTCGAGCATCTAAAGAATGAAGGAGTCGGATTAATTCCTGACAGTGCGCGTGAAAAAATTCAAGGCTTGATCTTTCGAAGACCTTTGACCTAAGTGATCCTAAAATTCTGGGTTTATCCAAGCCTTAGTCAGAAGGAATCCAACTTCTCTGATTATCAGACTCTCTTTTTGTACATATAATATAAGGGTATGACATTTAGTGTACTGCATTTCATGAGAGCCGAGTCGATGCATCACCCAAAGTTCCAGTCCCAAAGATCTTCCTCTAGACCTAATCCTCGATACTAGGGAATAAGTATGTTCTTGCTTCAGTCCACCGTCTCATTAGTTTGTCAGACTTTGAAATGTTGATGGACGGCCAGATGATGGAGGTACTGGGATTGTGTCTAATTTTCTCATCCTCACATTGGAACAATGGGCCTCTCGAGTGCCTTTTACTCAATACATGTATATTATTATTTTGTTGATCAATGTGTCCGTCAAGAGAGTTGGAGTCGTCTGCACTTGTTTTTCTGAGAATACACCGGGATGTGTCTTTTTTGAGTATCTAAGATACCTTCGACACCCAGACTTGTATCGCTTACGATGCAGGGCCCTTTTTGTGGTGTCAGCCCGACTCCTTGGTTCTAATTAGCGCTTGGTCCAAGTGGACACTTTGAAAATGTTTGGGAGCACTCGCCATTGGTGGAAGCTCGTTTGGAATTTGACTTTGGATTTAGAGCTTTTTCTTTGAGATTTCATTTCTTTTGTTGGCTAGCTCCACTACTTTTACCAAGAGATTGGCGCACACTGATCAACAAGTTCCTTTAAATTTCATCACACCCTGGCACTTTTAGGTAAATATCAAAGAGATAGCATATGAATCTTGTTCACATACTGGCTAGGGTTTTGCTGACACTCAGGTTTTCTGAAGCCTTCATTAACTTTATCCTATCCTCGAATATCATTAGATCAGGTCTAAACTCAATTCTCTGGTCCTAGTTCCTCAAGTGATATCTCATCTCAGCTCATCAATCATGCAGTTGTGGAAGTGACTATGCTGATCATATTTTCTTGAAGGTAGAGATGAAGAGTGCAATATAGCACTCAAATCTTTCAAACCAGAGGAGTGTGGATATTTAAGTCATGAAAAACCCTAATGACTAAGGCATGTTAACTCAGACTCTCAAGATCCCAGAGATCCAGTGTCCTTAAAATCCTCAAGCCTTGCGTGAGTGTGAATGTGTCAGGAATACACCAACTCATTGGGTTAGTGAATTTTTGTGTGATTTTTATCTTTTGCAAATTTTATGGATTAATAATATTTTTTTTATTCCTCGGAGAGACAATGACTGGCCCAGGCTCAAATAAAAGTGTACACTTTCAGCCAGTATGGGTGTAAGTACGGGCCGAAGCCCGTGTTACTTGAGGACGGGGCCATATGCGATGTCCTCTAAACCACCCACTCTGCTAAGGGAGACTGAGGTTCCCTCACTGAAAATGTCTACTAAAGTAGTCAGAGTCAACCTCACAAAAAAGATTTTCAGTTTTTCAATTTTTTTAATACAGGAATATTTACAAAAATTAAACCCTCAATTTTTAATTTTTACAGTTTTTTACTCAGTTCACTGGTTTACCAAAACCCAGCCCGAAAAATAAAATTTTAAAAAGTTTTAAAAACGCGAGCTAAGGCTAAAGTAATATACAATATTATACAGTATACCCCCGTATACTTAAAATTTGCTATGTCCTCATAGCATAAGTGCCATAAAGCCAAGGCTCGGTTCAAGTACAGGGTGATATAGCGGAACTGAGGAGGCGCGGAACTGAGGAGGCGCGGGTCATTCAAGAAATGGGACCCGGTGGCGGCGAGGGTGCTGGAGGTGTGGCGGATGTGGTAGAGTGATTTGTGGAGGGGGACGGTGACTGTAGGAGGCGTAATAATTTAGAGAAAAAGAAGGAAAAAGCAAGGAGGGAGAGGACCTCGTCGGGGAGGGGGACCCGGTGGCGGAGAGGCTTGGGCTGAGCGCCTTGGAGGACCTCCGGTCGTCGCACGACTCGCTCAGCCAATGCGAGGTGCTCGGCGGTGCCAGATGGCGACCGCTACGTGGCCAGAGGCCACGGATCTCACCGAGGCTTCGGCCGACTTTGCCTCCATTCAAGGGGCTCCTCCGCTGTCACTGGAGGGCCGGAGACTGGGCCGAAGCCCCAAGATTGGTGGATGAAGGTGAACTAAGGCGGAGGGGGGTGTTTATAGGTGGAGAGGCTCAGGCAGTTACGTGGTGGAAGGGAGGTTTCGACGAGGATTTTAATGGCGAGGGAATAGCGGGGGTGAGTAATGGAGGTAACGCGAGGATGGTGGAAGGTCAGGGTTCATGGGGGTGGCGTTGTGGAGCGACGAGGGTGAGTGTGGTGCCTTCCAAAATAGGAAGGGGGTGGTGAGGTGGTGAGGCGTAATACCTAGGAAGAGAGGCAGCTGGAGGAGGACGATGCGTCGGAGCCGTTGGATCTTGTGATCCAACGGCTGGAATCGAGTCGTGGCTGGAGAGCTCATATCAGACCTAAGATCTGATCGGGCGGTGGAGAGTTGGGTGCTAACGAGCGGCTAGGATGAGAAGCGGGGGTCTATCCAATGGTGGGAGGCAAAGGGGCGACATGGAGGGCGGAGATACGTAGGACGAGTGCGTGATCGTTGGCTATGGATGAGGCGGAATGTAGCGGTGGAGATCTGATCTGAGATCAGATCGGGTGGCTGAGGGATGATGCGTGATGAACGGTGAGGATGGAGGCAGAGATGGCGTAATCTAACGGCCCAGGAGAGGGCCGGGTGGCGAGAGATGAAGCGGCCACGTGGGCGGCCCAGAGGACGCCACGTGGCCCAATCAGAATAATTTAAAAATAAAATCAAAGAAAATTAGAAAAGAAATAGTTAGAGGCCAAATTTGGAAAAAGTCAAAACATGAAAGTTGCTCGTCTCGATGAGATCTACAACTTTCATGTTGGTCAAAAAGCAAAAAGAGGTCATCTGTACAAAAAGGATTTTTGGGGGTATTTTTAAGGGGATAAAAACACCAAGTTTGTGGTTTTGAGATTTTTTTTGTATTTTTTATCTTTTTAAGGGTCAGTGATTTATAGACAAGTTATCTACCTAATTTTTAGGGGTTTTTGAGTGATAAAATAGATACAGAAAAATAAGAGAAATTAAATGCAATAAATTAATGGTAATTTATACACAATATAGTACATGATAAAAACAAAGATTTAGAGGATATTTTTATTGGCTTGTTTAAGCAGGAATTTTAATAAGTGGCTTTTAGCATGATGAATACGAGATTCATCAGTTGGTATCAATCATATGCTCTCCAAAAGCATATATCATACTTAGGTATTGATCATATACTTTCTAAAAGCATATATTAAACACACAAATTCAATCAAGCTTCCAAAGCGAGATGACCGTGCACAGAATTTGATTCCAATTTCTCATGAGTGAGCTCAAGTCTTCCAGTGCAGTAAATGAACATGTATGATCCCTTTGAGAAATAGTACTACTCATATGCCCTTTTATGCACACCAGCTTGTTGGTGTATAACCTTTCATTAGATCATCAACCTATCAGCTTGTCAAATGTACATACTCAAACATATAGCAACACATATGTCTTCGATCAGAGGATGCGTGCCCATATTGTGATAGTATACGACATAGGTCTTGGTTATCTCGATCTTGTTAAGTCAATTGTTTGACCTAACTTATCTAACACCTCCAAATCTGTATTCCTATGCAGAGGACCAACATCAAGAGGTCGGTTAGATATCAGCCTTCAGAGAAAGGATTGCCATCTCCTTTTCAGATTGGAGATCCTCTCTTATCAATCACTTGGCGGTGTTTGATGAGTCCTCAATCTAACTCTTTAGATATCATCCAAGCACCAGCCTCTATGATTTAACATTTGAATCAACAACTGTATGATCATTAAGATAACCATGGTGCATAACCTTAGATGTAATAAGGGACCTATTATGCAAATTGATTATTCTTCATTTCAGACCAGGGAATGAATTTTGCAATAATATTTATTGCATAATGGCTCGACGTGAGCTCGCATGTCCAACACCTAGAACGAACCCTACCCTTTAGGGATTTTCATAATTCACCTTGATATTTTGCTAGAACTATCACGCTGGCGATGAGATCCGGGGAATTGGGGCAACCCTAAGATAATGGAGATATAGTTTGAAAAATGGGAATAATGGGTTTTTATTTTGATGGTTGATTTAATGAGGAGGATGGCATCTTTGATCGAGGGAGACAGATGATTGGAAGTCATTGGGGAGTAGGGTGCAAGGTGGTGGTCATCAACGGAGAAGAAGGGCCAAGATGTAGGTGGGTGATGGAAGTTTTCAAGGATTTGGAAAGTGGATGATGAGGGGGTACAATTGACATGGAGTTCACTTAACAAAAAAAGGAGGTTGTGTTGAGGTGGCCTAGTACCTACCTAAGGAGAAGGGGTTGCAGTGGTGTATTAACTAGAGAGAGTGAGTGAGTGAATGCAGTCAACATGTTCAAAATGGTCCATATGAACCAATCACAAAATTCCAAGACAATATAAGAACATAAAAATAAATAAAAGGAAAACTTAAATAAAAAATCAGAAATGAAACTTGCTTACAATTAAAAGATCTAGAACTTCTAAGAAGGAAGTTTTTTCATTTAAGACACTGAATAGCAAGTTGATTTCTTTACGACTTTTCAAGTACCTATTTTCTATTTTCTATTTTCTATTTTTTATTTGATTTTCTTAGTAATACAAATATCATATGATATTCATTATAATAATACTATATAATATAAGCTATTTGGATATTTTTTTATTTTTAGTTTTGGGAAAATAAAATATATAAAATAGTGCAAGCAGAATACGAGTCAAATAGACTTGTATAGAAAAGACATATTTTTATTCTTTTTGGTTTTTTATTTTTAATGGATTTTATGATTTTATGGAAAATATAATACAAGTAATAAAATAACATTAAAATCAAATAAAAAAGGAGTTAAATATAAATATATACAAAATAAAGAAAAAGCTATTCACAGTTGTACAAATGGATCCTAGAATTGGATTTTCACAAATGAGCCTCACTTGAATTCAAAGTATTTTTATAAGTTAAAATATTTTAAATGATGAACTTTAGAAGTGACTAAGAGTGGATTGGAGTTCATATTCTCTACACATAAAATCCGAAATACATGCATATTGGATAAAAGTGAACCAACCACATTTGGCAACAGTGCACGATCACATTTTTAAATATTTATATTTTCTATGCATTGTTATTAAATTTATGCAAAAGAATTAAAGTGAATTGGAGTTGTCTAAAATAGATGTACTAAGTTTAAGTGTATTTGTTTGTATTCATATCTTTATTATTTCCCCACTTCCTCTTTTTATTTTGCATATTTTTGTGGATTTTGAGTTGATTTGTGTATTTATTACAAGCATAAAATAAAAAACCCCAACTATAATGCAAGAATGAATATATTTATTAAGGAATTTAACCAAATTTACTCTTCTAAGGTGGACGAAATATTATTTCATCAATTTTTATACTTCCATTCTAGGAAGATCCCATACGTTTAATGTACAGGTATAACACGAATTGTACATGTACATGTTATACATGGAGCATGTATTATACTTGTAGTTCTTTGTTCCCATGTCTTTTGTGGCTCCTCATTTGTATATCCCTATTTGTTCCTTATGTCATTCCCTATGTACCACCATCCTTACATGATTATGATATCTTATATGCATGACTATGTCTTTGAGATTCATAATATATCGATTTACATCAAGGTAACATTCGATCCTAATATATATGAGTTCCACATGGGCAAGATAACTATTTACATGGTTAATCAACACTATGTTGGTTAAATTCCCATCCTTGTGCATAAACATCCCTACGTACCATTCCTTTTTATTTTCATACCATAGCTTCATTCCAAAATCTCAAGGTATCTATCAATCACGAGATAAACGCATAGTAAAACATTGGTAAACACAAAAAATCCAATGATAATGAAAACAAATATGGATGCAAGAAGATTTCTTTTAATAAAAAAGGATGCTTCCATAGTCTAGGAAACTATACAAAATGGTGCACACCACGCTTCCTTCGAGAACAATCATGGCACCAATACACATCTATAACACTAACTAATAGTGGGTTTTTATGTACCCCCTCCCTTCTAGTGCCACGTGGCTTACTCCCCTTTCTTCCCCTCCCATTCCCTCCTACTCATGCCTCGTTCCCGCCTCTCTCCAATATTCGCGAAATAGCCGCCCCTCTCCATCCATTACACACACTCTCCATCCATTACGCACTCTCTCTCCATCCAAACACATGGACTCTTCTCTCTCTCTCCCTCCCTCAAAACACGGTCCTTCTTTCCATCTCTCTGTCCATACATTTTCTCTCGCATCTGCCTTTACACCCACACGTATATCTATATTAACTTATGAAGTACATATTTTCTCTCTCATTCATTTATGTCCTTCCTGTTTTTTCTCCGTACAATGCCTCTTCGATAATTAATCTCTCTCCCATATTTTCCATGCACTAATATAATATGAGTTGACATATTTAATAAATTATGGTGAATTAATTTTATTGATTTTATTTGTAACTTGATTCGAATGTAAACGATGATTTTAATTTGGCTTGATACTGATTAAAACGATGGACTTATTTTAAGAGGACTAAAAAAGTATAAAATAATTGAAGTGGATATGAAACATAATTTTCTTTTTTCGATTTTTTACTATAAATATTTTAAAATTTATCAAATATATGATTGAAATTGCATCTTAAACTTTTATGAAATAAGCAATGTTTTTGTGCCTATTTTAAGAGGTATAAAGAAAGTTACATATATAAAGAAATCAGAGTAGATATAATATGTAGTTTACCAACTTCATGTGAAATTTATTACAAATTTTAGAAAAATTTAAAAATATTCAATCTACAATTTGAATTCTTATGATATAAACAATAATCTAGAAAAAAATGTAAAAAATGAAGGTATTTTTTTCCAATTTGATATAGATTTAATATAATAATTTTCATACCATTTCTAAAATAATAAAAATTACAGAAATTCAACCTATAGAGATATTTTCAAATTCTATAAAGAATAAGTAGCCTAAAATAATTTATACTATGCATTCGATTTTTAAATTTCAAGCATGTTTTCTTTCAATAATTGATCTATAATTAACCGTAGAGATTTATTTGCATAATAAAAATACCATACGTAAGTATCTTAGATTTTTAAAATTTAGGCTTACATATTTAGTCGTTATTTTTTTGAAGGAGATTTAGTCGTTATTATATAAATAAGATATTATATAAATTTTACGTCAAATAATTTTGTTAAATGCAAACTGTTGACATATTCTTCAATAAATTAAGGGACAAAATGTAATTTTAATTTGTATCATGAAACTACCTGAATGCTTTGTTAATATTTTTCCTATCAAAATGTATGCTTATTGTGCACATGACACAATCGATTCTTATTCCGCTGCGAAGCGCGGATCCATTATCTAGTATGCCAAAAATGAGAGAAATGAAGAAGACTATGTTACTTTGACGTGTATGCTCCTATGATCTAAAGCTTCTCCACATTGGTCGGAATTTGTAAAAGTCTATGAGACGACAAGATGAGTTCTTGAGTAAGAATAAACTCATCGTCAATAATGTATACCAAAAAGATGATCCAAGGAGAAGGATTACCTACAAACCCAAAATTAAGAAGATCTTCTTGTTCCCTGTGATCTCCCTGTGAAAATGGAATTGCCCAAGTGCTTCGGTGATCTCCAAGCCCACAATAGCCAATTTGGTGGCTATGGACGTGGAAGATTATATAAGGAAGGAGAAGATGAATTAGTGCTCTCGACCATCCAAATGCTCTCTTAAAGGGACATGGCTCGTAACCCACTAAAAACTTGCCCCAAATTTTGAGCTAGATACCCCTTCACGAAGTCACTCATATTTCCTTCGTCCGAGGTCGGAATTGAACATTCTTGATTACATTAGAATCCAGACAATGAAACACTTCTAATGCATCAAATATTGGATATGTTATAACCAACTTCAAATTTGACATGATTCAATTTACGAAATGAAATTTCAAGATTTCACATCACTAATTATTTTTCTTTTTTGTTACTTTTAGCTTGATGCAAAACCCTAATTATATGGCATCTATGCACATATTTGAAGTAGAGTGCTCTAATTGAGACAGTGGCATATTGCAAATAAAAAAACCTCGACTTATTAGAAAGATGCTATATGCATATATATATATATATAGACACACATATAGGGTAAAATGTATATGCCCCCTAGGGGGAGCTAACTTAGCTCCCCCCTTCCTATTTTTCGCATATTTTTTTTGAAAATAAAAATCGTATAAATTCATTATTATATCCCTATATTATGTCATTCAAATTTCATTAGAAACAGAGACTCCTACGACTTTCATCCAGACATGATCGATTTAAAAAATCTCGGGACCATTAAAAAATGATTGCCTGGCTGAAGGTCGTAGGAGTCTCTGTTTCACACGAAATTCTTATGACATAATATAGGGATATGGTAATGAATATTCACGGAAAAATTTCAAAAAAAATAAAACAAAATGGAGAAAATGGGGCGGGGGAGCTAAGTTGGCTCCCCCTAGGGGGAAGCCCCATTCTACCCATATTATATATATGTGTGTGTGTGTGTGAGAGAGAGAGGGGGGGGAGAGAGAAATGGGTTTGCTCCCTAAGGGTAGCCAACGAGTTACTCCCGTCCCATTTCTGGTATTTTTTTGGAAGATAACACCGTGTACTTTCATCAATATATTCCTATAATATATCATTCCAATTTTATCATAAATAAAGAACCATACGCACCCTCCATCCAAAACAGGTCGATTATGGCAATTCTGAGACCGTTAAAAAAACCCATTCTGGATGGAGGGTATATGAGTCTATGTTTCTTATGAAATTGGAATGATATATTAGAGATATACAATAATGAAAAATATATGGCGGTATTCTCCAAAAACAATTACCAAAAGGGGGGCGGGAGCAGCCTGTTGGTTGCCCTATCTAATATATATATATATATATGATATCTTTCAAATGGGACATGGTCCTTCCATCCCTAAGGAAGGCCAACGATCCCATGCATCCATATTTAATCCGTGGTTGTTATTAAAGGCATGTGTATAATTATTATTTAATTAACCTAAAACCTATTTTGGTCATTGTTTATTATTTAAATATATATGTAACAATCTAATTTATCTCCTCATTAATCTTTCTCCTAATTTGTCATTCAGGTTGATTTCTCGTTCATGTTGCCACCTCCAATCCATTCCAAAATCTTAACCTCACACGCACAAAAAACATGAGGAAGAGGAGGATGTACACGACGGCATCACTGGTGATGTACTCCGATCGTCTCTGCCATCATCTAAGTCCTCGTCAACCTCTTCGCCACCATCATCTCTGTCTTCACTGTCGACATGGCATCCATGCTGGAGCATCGTTGGACGTTAACCTCTTCATCACATTGCGGAGGTGATGACAGAAGTGCGTGAGTGGAGGTGATGACACTGACGCATGAGCAGAGTTGACGACATCATGTGTGGCCTCATTAGCAAGTTCTTCACACAGACGCCAACGACAACGTGTCGGTCCGACCTGGACAATGGGGGATCTGTTCAAGGACTATGTGGGAGTGGTGGTGACTATTGGAGAAGTTCTTCATGCAAGCGACGCCGATAAAAAAGTGTTGCACCCAGTCCTGGATGAAGAACAATTCACAGTTTAGTACAATATTGATGTGTACTATACAATATTGATGTGTATTATACATTTTTGATATGTATTATAGTTATTTATTGTGTATTTTTACAATTCAATTGGTTGCGAACGAAAAATGTAATTTTTTATATATCTTGTATAACTGATGTGCATTACACATTTTGGATGTGCATTATATATTTTAGATGTGTATTATACATATTTGATTTGTATTTAATCATCAACTAAATGTGAATGGCTAACACATTTTTACAAATAATCATGCAAATTTTATTATACAAAGAAGCAAACACTAATTGCTAATATGGATTGTATTCCATAAAGAACCATGCAAAATTTACAAATAATTGACGACTTTTTGAATGAACCACGGATTCTACAAAAAACATACAATTGTTACAAAAAGAACCATGGATTGTACGAAACAATGTATGAGGATACAAACATATGCCCCATGCAATGTCACTCATCACAAAACTAGACATTATTTAAATATGGTATTGTGAAAAATACCAAAAATAAAACTAGCTAAATTTAGTATTTTGATATATTAATTGGCATGCATACTTAATGCAAAAGATGATGACCGAAATACTCTTTTGAGTAAATAAATTGATGATGACATTAGATTTGAATCTAACGGCTACGATCGTTGGCCTTACTTAAGGATGGAAGGATCAAGTCCTATTGGAAAGGCCCCATATATATATAGGGTTGATCCTGTGAGAGTGAAAACCTGTGAGAGCATGAGAGCAGTGAATCTGGAACACTAGATTCTATCATCTCTATCCTCATTGATTGAAGGAGCAGAGAGAAGAGCAGAATCTAGTGGTCCATATTCACTGCTCTCATAGGTTTTGGCTCTCACAGGATCCCCCCCCCCTCTCTCTATATATATATGAAATTTATCCAATGGGTTATGTGCCATTTAGAAATGGGATGAGCTCCCAATTACATCCATCAGATTCCAAGATTAAAATGTCTAAAAAGCAGGAATCGTATTCATAATGGAAAGAAAATAAAATCGGAAATCACAATCATTCCAAAAAATAGTATATGTTTATGGAAAGAGAGGAGGCTTGGGAATTCGATTGCCACAAGCTATCATGTTGTTTCAATGTGAGGCGATCAATTTGGCCCAGCACAAGATATCGTATTGAAGAGTTGTCATTTATTTTCGTAATTTGATTAGAATTTGATCATCCATAGAATGGAATCTGGTCGCTTTGAAGAATTTTCTCGTCATATTATATTCTTCGATTTGATATTCAAATGCGATAGATGATCTGCGATTGGATTTGGATCATGCAAAGATTATCTTAGAATGAATGATGATAGATGATTTGCAATTGGTTTTGGATCTTGAGAAGATTTTCTCAGAAGAATCATGTACGAATTATCTTTTGAGATTTTTGATACTAAATTACCTAATCAAATTTCATTACTATTGTTAATGTTACGATTGTTACTTGAATTTAATCAAAAATTACTTAGATCTTATCGAAAATTACTAAGAATATGGAAAATAGAATTAATGATTTAATTTCAGAATGTCTTAAAAAATTTGAAAGATTACTGAAATGGGATAAAAACCTACTGCAGTATTGATGATGAATACTAGTTTAAGAATCTGAAACAATGTATAGAGTTTGCATTTACTAATAAATTCATACAAGTTACTAAAGGTGTGACACCACTTACTAGAGATTGAGTATTTATTACCGAAGCAATCTTAGAGTTAGCATTTACTTATAAGTTTATATAAGTTACTAAAGCTATGATATCACTTATTGAATCTTTGATACATACATACATACATACATACGTACGTATATATATGGGTTAAAGGAGGCTACTCCCTGGGTGTAGCCAATTGGCTACTCCCACCTTTATTTTTCCTAATTTTTTTCATTTTTTTTTGGAAAATAAAAATATGTAAATTCATAACTATATCCTCCGAACATGTCATTCCAATTTCGTCAGAAACAGAGGCTCCTATGTACTCCATCTGAAGGGGGTCAATTTCAGCAATTCTGAGACCGTTAAAATTTGGCAGTCTTGATGGAGGGGACAGAAGTCTTGAATTAAGTTGAATTTTGAATGACACCATGGTGACATATTTTGATCTAAATTCCAACAGGTTTCATTTCAGAAAAATAAAAAAAATACAGGGGAAAAGGGGTGGGAGCATGTAAGTTGGCTACAACTAGGGAGCATACTCCCTTTTCCATATATATATATATATTACTGAAATTGGCTTTAAGGTTTGTATTTATTTGAAACATCATATACTTTACTAAAATTATAATATCTCTTGCTGAAGCTTCTATTTTATTACTGAAGCTATCTACAAAGTTTGCATTTAGTTGTAATCTACTGAGTTCGCATCTCCTAGTTTCAGTATTACTTTTAAATGAAAAATGCTTTATTATTAATTGCTGCAGATTCAGATGAATTTTTCAAGGATATTGTGAATGATGATGTACCAACTTCAACTGCGGATCCTGAAATTATTCTCGATGAAGGACTTTCGTTTGGTTTTCTTAATAACTGCGAGATATTTTATGAGAAGTTGCTACATAAGTAGGATTCAATGTTTGAATGAATAGTACAAAATACACATTTGATAGGCAAACCAAAGTCATAAACTTACATTCAAGAAGTATGTTTGTTGGAAGGAAGGAAATTATGTACAAAAAGGAAGAAAAAAAAGAAAAACTGCTGAGGCAACATGATGCTTAGCTATCGTTGATGCAGAGTTGGAGAGCCAATGAATGGATAGTGAGGAAAGAGGACGTGGAATAAATAGATGTGGTTGTAACACGAAGATGATTGTGAAGTTAAATCCATTATCAAAGTAGTAGGAAGTTAGAACCATCGTTAAGTAACATAATCATAAACTTGTATCTCCAAGCTAAAAGAAATACTTAAGACATAATGGGAGCATCACAAAGGATACAAAGAATTTGCTATCTACGATATTAGAAGCAAACATCCCTACAACAAATCAAATAGCCTTTTTTGACAAGGAGAGTATCCTCTTGAAGGAGTTGGATGTATAGCTAAGGATCTTTACAGCTTAAAGAGAGATGGGAAGAAAAAGACGGATGGATATGATTCTGTTATGGTATTGGAAGACCTTCAATATTGCAAAAACTTAACACCAGATTTCTTTTATGCATACAAGATTGATGAAGATAGATATTTGACCCATTGCATGTGGATAGATTCTTATTCTTTCAAAGATTACAAGCTTTTTGGTGATGAAATTACCTTTGATACCACCTACGGTACCAATAAATACAAGCTTATTTTTTGCATCGTTTTGTGGCATTAACAATCACAAAAAGACGGTGTTCTTTTGCAATGCATTTCTAATGAATCAACATATGATTCTTTTGTCTGTTTTTTTTAGAAATTTATGGAAGTTGTAATAGTTCCTTCTAAAACAATAATGATCGATTAATGTATCTATAAAGGAAGGTTTTCCTATTACAAAACATATGTATTGTGGTTGATGCATAATTGCAAACATGAAGAAGGGGGTTGGACTGACAAAAAGAGCAGAAGTTGCAATCACAACCTTGAGCTCATATGGCATGCAAAAGATGAAGAACATTTTGAGGTAATGAAGAGAATTGTAATAGAGTGCAGTTTATATAAAAATAAATGGATAGGGAAAACGTATTGGATTAAGAGGAAGTGAGTTCCAATCGTTTTGAAAGTTACTTTTTGCAGATATGAATATAACTTAGACAAGTGATAGCATGAACACCTTTTTAAGCAACAACGGAAATGAAATGAATATATTGTATGAGTTCGTGATAAGATTTCAAACTGCGGCGCAAAGATTGAGAGAGAATGCAAACAAGATGGACGATGATACAAAAAATAAGAAGCCGAAGTTGAAGACGTAGTGGAGTATTAAAAAGCAATTTTCATAGCATTTTACAAAGACGTTATTCTAAATCGTCAAAGAAGAGTTTGAACAAGATATCGAATTGAATGTGATACCATATCAAATAAATGAAGAAACTCCAGAATTCATAGTTTATCTATTTGGTGAGATTGAAGAATTTAATAGAGTATTTGTTAATGCCTCACCATGAAAATTTGCTTGTGATTATAGATAAATGGAATCAATGGACATCGCATGCATGACATCGTCAATGTTTTATAACATATATATGCATTGGAGATTTATGCTTCTCTTTCGATGAACAGATGGAAGAAATGAATAAAGATAAATGGTTACTATCTACTATATAAGAGGAGGACAAAAAAGACGACAATAATGAGCTAAGAAAATTATTAAACGAACTTATTAGTGAGGCAGATGGGAATCAAGAAGTTTACGAGCTTATTATAAAAGTTCTCATCGACGCAATTGAAACTGTTGAGGATATTAAGAACAAAGAAAAGCATGTTGACGACTCCAACAACTAAAAGGGGAACGAAAACATTGATAAATCAAGCATCCAAGTGAAAGATCCTAACGTAGTTAGACCAAAAGAAAGCACAGATCACTTGAAATCTACAAGCGAAGTGCACGACACAAAGAAAAAGATAATGTAAACTATATAACAAAGCAAACGTTGGACACGATTCAAGAAATTGTCCTTCAAAGTCAAGGAGGGATGCAAATTAATTCAAATATTATTTTCATTTGTTAAAATTGAATAGTTTATACTCTTTGAATTAAATTATTAGTATATTATTTCTTTTAAGATGATGCTACAAATATGTGGATTTAAAGCACATGTTGTTACAAGGAATGTGGATGTGCAGGTAAAATTGTCAAACGGAATATAAGACATAAGATAAGGCAGAATTAGAAGAAAAGTTGTTATTAATCATAGGTTTTTTTCACAAAGAGTTTATTCTTACATGTTCGTTCAGACAGACACAGTAAAATATGTTAGAATGATAATTTTGTACCATCACATATTGTTTAAACAATTCTTTGACCAAATTTGTTGTTATTGGTGCTTTATCAAATGTATTGTTGGGATGAACGAATGTTTTCAACTAACATTTATTACTAATATTTGGTGTACTTACTCAAGTATATAGCTTCAGTAAGTTATTACTCATTTATTCTTTAGAAAAACTTAAGATAACTTCTAAAGTTAAATAACATGACAACACATGTACTTTATGGTCATTTAGTAAAAGATACTAAAGAGCTATTAATTATAATTGTAGTAAAGAATTTAAAAAGTCAAGTGATTTTAGATTGAAATCTAGCAGGAAATACTATGGCTCCAGTAATATAAAATGTTGTTATTTGTAAATAAATATCGCTTGTTGTATAGATAGCTTCAATAATATTTATCCAAGCTTTAGTAAGGATTATTGCAACTTTAATAACTTATAAGAAGTTTACGTAAAAGCGAACTTTATAGATCACTTTAGTAACTCATCTCCGAGTCTCGATGAGTTACATTATAGCTTTAGTAAGTTCTAAGAAGTTTCTAATAAAAGCACTCTTTATAATTGACTTCAGTAACACATTCAAGTTTAAGTCAAAGAAATTTCCAGCTTTACTAACAATCATAAAATTATAAGTAAACAAAACTATTCAGATGGTTTCAACACTCTATGTTTAAGCTTCAGTAAGATATATTATAGTCTTAGTAACCATAAGATGTCTCTAATAAAATTGTACTTTATATAATTTGATCAGTAGTAGATTTTCAAGCTTCAGTAATATTTATTATAGCATTAGTAACAACATGAAGCTTCAAGTAAATCATTAATAAATGCATAATGATTGTAAAGAAAAGTAGTGTAATATTGATTCTGAAATCTACTAGAGATAAGCAAAATGATAGTAAATTAGAATATCTCTTACTGAAAGTTGTGTATCTTATATGACTTCAATAAAATGCATTCCATCCTTAGTAAGGTTATTTTTATCTTGGTAAAAGACATTGAAGTTACATATTTCAATAAGAGAACTTCATTCCACAAGTAAATTTAGTAGAAGAATTTCACTCCATGATCAAATTTGTGCTAGTTTGAGTGATTCTTATTAAAGTGATAGTAACAAGTATATTTCAAAGGGCATCACACCAAACTTTTGTTGCTGCATCCATTGCAAAAAAAAAAACTATCAACACATTCATTCACTTTATCAACTAATAGATATACATGTAAGAAAGTGTGGACTCAACTCTATATTTCCTCATTACTAAAGAACTAAAAAAAGTATATACTAATTACAAGTAAGTGAAGTTCGCATTTTCTCAATACACACACAAAAGATCTTATCTAAATGTAAAAGAATAATGAATTAATTTTCTAGAGTTCTTTTCGCCTCCACGTTTGAGAAGGATATCCGCAATCTTAGCGCAGAATATAAGTATTTCTTCAATAGCAAATCTGGGATCCACATCATGGTAAATGAAGTCTATGTACTTCATCACATATACTCTACAATCTATAGAATCATCATGCTACTTTGGAATGTTCTGTGGTGTTTCCACTGGCCACATTTCAAGTTGCTCATCCATGAAATGTGGGAAATATTCAGCCACCCAATCAACCTATAAAAAATACCAAATTATAATAAGATGAAATTTTGATATATGATTTGGCATGAAATCTACGATTTTAATTTCCATACATAGCAAATTTTTAACACCTATTGAATGCTTGTGGAAGTCGGACAATATGTTATATGAGAGAAACCTCTTTCTTTCGAAATCAATAATAAGAAGATGCAAATATTTTGTTGTGTGAATACCGCAGAAGGCCTTCTTGACATAATCAAATGATGTTTTCGTGCATATAAACAAATTATTCAAAGTCTCGTAATCTTCCACGGTCGCCTCTTTCACCATTTTTTTGAAATATTTATTGAATTCTCATATTCAGTTATAAATCAATGCAATAATATCAAAATAAAAATATGAAAGACAACAAACTTATCATTTGCGGTGGCATGGGCAAATATAGAGCATCGATGTCATTTACTTGATACTCGTGGTATAATACATCCATTTACATATCTAGTATCACATCAATGACCATATTGTCATATAGAAGATCTTCAAGGTACCGTCCAGTGTACAGAATAGACATCCGTGTATGGAAAGTTGCTTCCATACTAAAATGCAAGTATTAGACCAAAAAAACAAACATTAAAAAATCTATTTGTTTAAAAATTTGTATTTTCAAAACAAATATACTTAGCCATTGGATCTTTCGGAAATTCATGTATAATTGATTGCTCATTTTCTGATATTAGTTGGTAACTCGCGTAATCAGTGCGAGGGATATCAAATATCTACAAAAGTTCAAGATGTGAGTAAAAACGAATCAACATCAATAACTTTGCAAAAAAATATTTGAAAGGGATTTTATTAGTTGTGCCCTTTAGAGATATTCAATTATGTCCCTCTCTTTTTGGGGCTATCAGTTGTACCCCCGACTTCTTGCCATTCTATCACGTGTGCCCCTCGGGCTAGTTGCCATCCATCCCTAATACAAACGAACGTTAACTTTGGGGACACAAGCGAAAATAAATTAGAAAAAGGGCTTAGATGTCTCTTCATCCTCTCCCTTTTCCTCCTCCTCCTTTCCCTCTTCCTCCTCCCCACAACAATCTCCTCCTCCCTCCCTCCTTTCCTCCTCTCCAGGCCAACCTTCTCCTCCCCTCCCCTCCTCCTTCCCCCCCAGCCTCCTCCTCCTCCCCTCCCCTCCTCTACTCCAACCCTAGCATCCCCCTCCTTCGCCTCCCCCTCTCCTCTGCCCCAACCTCCCCACTCCTCCACCTTTTCCTCTCATCCACCCCAACCTATCCTGTCTTTCACCCCCTCCTATCCCCCATCACCACCCCCCTCTCCTTCGCCTCTAGCCTCCCCAGACCAACCTCCTCCTTCCCCTCATATCCTTCGCCCCCTCAGGCAACAGTTCGGTTCTTTTGGTCTTGCTCTTTCTTATCATCCTCTTCTTGCTTATCATCGGGATCGAGGAGAAGATCCATGAGATATTCATGCCAATGTTGAGTTCCACCACGACGAAGGGCAAGAACTTCATGCTACTCCTAGATGCGATCGTCTCCATCGTCATTGAGTCCAACATGGCCAACATGGATGTCAAGACCTTCCATGAAGTCTATCTCACCGCCATCATCGTCTCTGAGGGCTCCTCTGCCCATGTCGGTTCCGCCATTGCCCTCATCGCTGAGTCCCACAACGAGATCACCCTCGCCAAGTCCAAGGCTGTAACGAATACTTCGAGCTCGTCTCTAGTGTGTCTGTGAGGGGCGTCAGAGGAGGGGGGCGTTGGAGGAGGGGGAAGGAGGAGGAGCATGGGGCGAAGGAGGTTAGTGAGTGGAAGGAGGAGCATGGGGAGATTTGAGACAGTTATGCCCCTCTTAACCTCGGCATGGTTCAACTCATTGACAACTAAAGTAATAGAGGGCCACATGTGATAGAACGATAAGAAGTTGGCAACACAACTGAATTCCAAAAGAGGGATGGACATGACTAATATTGCAATATCTCATAGGGGCACACATGATAAAAACCCTATTTGAAGTGCATACCTTAAGTGGAATTCCTTATATGCCATTCATCTTTTGGTTTTCATCATATTCATCAACTTGAAGAACTTCTTGTTGTTTTTTCTTAACCAATCTTCTTCTCTTAGTTTCATTCTTTTCCTTTTTAGGGTTATGTAATGCAGTTTCTACTCCTTTTAGTGTTCTTCTGGTCTTTACCCTCTTTGATAGACTGCTAGGAGCGATGCATTCTTACTTCTGAGTTTCTTTGATACAAGGGGTTCTTCAACTGGGGAGGTTGCAAGATTTCAGTAATGCCCAAATAAAAAGTGGGAGTTGCATCCTTGGGACTTTGTTGTTGTTTTATTATGAGGCTGATGCTGAGATGTCACTTTTGAACTTTCTTCGGGCTTAATAGGGGGGTTGAGACTGAGATGTTTTGGAGCAAACTCTCCAAACCGTCTCTTTAGAATTGAGATTTCATGCTTGAGACTATCATTCTCCAACAAAATGTTTTATTCTCTTTTTTCAATGATTCAAATTCCTCAATTGTTGAGATCTGTGAAATGATGGCCTCTAATTATTTGATCTTCACCATGTGTGCTTCACAATTACGCTCAATCATCTTTGAACTTGGAAGAGATTTATGTATGGATGTTGTTGAGCCATCTTAAATGTGCTTTGAATATCACGCAACCACATGTAAAGCATATGCATCTGAAATAAAACCTCCAGCAACAAATGTTTCATAATCAAACATGAATTCTTTGGCATCCACTTTGAAGATTTCTTTGGTGTCATAATTGAAGTAAAATAATAACCTACAATAAGTAAGCCAGAAGTAATCATTAATTCAACACAGAGAAATGATCAGTAAGATTGAGAGAAGCATCAATAGCCTGTAACAAATTGTAAGTCAAAGAAGACAATGGAATCAACAACTTGGAATAATTATAAAAACATGCATGATCAGTAACTTATGTGTTGTTGTCAGTAACACTGGACGCATTGTAAGTAATTAGAATAAGTTACATGAGTAAATAATATGGCATTTCGACAGTATTTCAAAACAGATAAATAATTAGTAAGAGAGAGAGACACATTAGTAACACATAACAAATTGTTAGTAAAATAAGGTAAATGAATCAGTAACTTAGAATAATTATAGAAACAAGCATGACTAGTAACTTATGTATTGCTATCAGTAACACTCCACACATTACAAGCAAAATATATTACATAAGTAAATAAGAGGCAGCTCAATAGTTATTCAAAATAGAGAGTAAAATCAATAAGATTGAGATAAGCATTAGTAACTCTATTGTATATAAGAATTCATGGCTCAATCCATTTAGCTTTCAATAAGTAAATATTAATTACTTGTCTCATCTTAATTCTTACAAATGATAAAAAAATACTATTGTTTTGATGTAATGTTATTTTAATTACAAGAGTAACGTGCTTCTTTACAAATCAGACCCCATACCAGACAATCATCCAAGTTGAATAATTGACCAAGAGTAGTTTTGCAAGGACTTGTCCATTTACTAATGCATGACAAGAGGTTATGGTTCAAAGCATGTAATGAGAAGTAATGTTCAAGTACGCAGGCCTAGAATGGAAGAAATTTGGAAGAAGTAAGTACTACTCATAGTGTCAAACTAATAATTTCATTCAACAAAGATTCAGAGATTTACATATAGACATGCAATACACCCAGTTAGGTATCCAACGACTACTTTTCCATCAGATGAAGCACACTTCTTCATCTTCTTAATGATGTCACCATACGTTGCATTACCATGTTACCAACAACATTAGTCCAATTGAAAAAGAGTATCTTCTACTGAGTTAATGTAGTTTATCAAATTTCTTGAGAAACAAAAATTAGTTTCCAGTAAGAGAAATGTACGAAACATCAACACAATCAAGCATGTAACATATGTCCTTATAGACTAGTCATCATCTAGATTGTGTAAGGACTTAAGAATGTAACAAATGTTATGTCGATTTGAGGACATGCTTGATTGAAAAATTACATTTTCAGTAGAACTAGGGCACTCAAAGGAATGACAAAAATGAATGGGGAAATCAGATGAGGGTAATCCTAAGATTAGTCCTATGTCATGGTCTGAAAATGTGATCACTTTCTCTCCAATTTTGAAGCTCCTATTTCCCTGATATTTCTAAACAATGAAATCCAAAATGTGGTAGTTGATGTCACGTTTTGTAATAGAAACCACCCTAGAGAATGTTAATTTGTCCATCAACCCCTTCTACTTTTCTGTTAGCTTATTCTTCCGAGGGTATGCGATAAATTGCTTGATGTAGCATCTGTTGACTACAATAACGTGATGAAATAATGGGAAATAGCATAGCTTCAATAACCAATAATTGATCAGTAAAAACACTTGTAATTATTATTTTGCATGAATGTAATATCACATCTCGAATTGATTCACAGTAATTAAGTTAGAAGTAGGTCGCTATGGTTGTTGTTATATTCAATAAAAATATATTTCTTCTTTTATTCTACCAATTTTTTTGTACAAGTTCTGCACCCGATACAACTTTATTATTGGCCTCATGTTAATAAACTACATACATAAATTCATGTACAACTCACTTCCTTCAAAAAATTTCGCAACTAAATATTTCTTGTAAGTTTATTTTTTGTTAAAAAATCCTTCGATGCCTCAAACTAGAAATCTCATCGAATGCGTAGGAACATTGGAATAGATCCTTACAAGAACCAAACTCCTGAATTATCATTGGATTTTTGAAACATTTTCAGACAATAAAATGATCATCGATCTCTAGCAAAGCTTAACATGTAAATACTATGAAAAATAATTTTGTACAGTTGCATATTTCAAAATTTAAGTGTTTATAAATAAAGTCAAATTGCTAAATGTATACAACCTCCAATGAATTGAAAATGGTATCAATAAATGTCATAATAAATAGAAGTAGAGTGTAATAGTTGGTGATGATATGGTCGATGCTTGGCTCTGGTTAAACTAATGAATGCTTACATAATCATGATATATAAAATAGATGCAAGTCATCATAAATAATAAAAAACAACTTAGTGCCCAATCCTTTGATTAAAAAACCAACTATGATTATGTAATCATCAATGTCCAAGTACAAGTAATGAAAATTTGACATATTTAGAGATTCATAACAAGCAAAGCAACATCGATAAAAGCCTTCAGCAAGTCATGGAGAAGGACATGAAGATAAATATATGGAGATGGAAGGAGGGATCAACTAAGAGGCTAAGCTATCACTTCAGAAGGTAAAATATTCATTGCCCTCGGATGGGTAAGAACAACCAGAATATCTTGAGAAGTAGAGATGCCAACTGACAAACACATATACATATATAACTGTTACCATATCCACATCCATTTTTAAATACGAATAAGGATGTGGATACGACTTGTGCCTATATCTTAAAAACTATACCAAATATAGTTAAAACATGGAAAAATGGGGCTGCCCCAATGGCCTGCCTCATTTTCTGATGATTTTTTTATTCAAAAATACCGTCATGTGTAATCATCACTAGATCCCTCTAGTATGGCATTCAAATATCGTCAGAAACAGAGACTCTTCTGTCCTCCATCTAGAACATTCCGATTACAACAATTCGAAGATCGTTAAAATTACATGTTCTACATAGAAGGCATATGAGTTACTGTTTCTGACGAATTAGAATGGTATATTAGAGGGATATAATGATGAACATACATGGTAATATTTTTAGAAAAAAAATCACTAGAAAATGAGGCGGAGGTAGTCCTATTTTCACTGAAAATAAATGTACAACTATATTTCTAGGTGAAAATGGATATATGGATAGGAATATTTGGCAATACGGATTAAGGTGTTTGAGAAATATCCATGTCCATATTATTTAAAACAGATGGAAATTTGGTTAGGGCGCCACTTCTCCAGTGATGAACACAATCCACTGAGCTCTACACAACAGCATCGGCCGGTGCTTCGCCACTAACAGCGGCGATGTCTAACGCCACATCCGAGCTGCGAACCCCACATCTCAAGAAACCCCTCCGCTGCATCGTCAAGCTCGGTAACAATCGCCCACACCCCATCTCTCGTCCCATCCGCAGCGTCATCCTAACGATCCCTTTCCCGCGTTATCCCTTCAGGCGGCGCGGCGATCACGTGGAAGAACGAGCTTGAGAGGATCAACGAGGAGGCCCTCGCTGCCGTCTCTTCCCAGCTCCGGCTGGCCATGGTGACCGGATCTTCCTCCGAAGAAGGGAACCCCGACGCTGATGTGGTCGGGATGGATTGGAGTAGGAGGGGGGAAGGGATGGCTGAGATCCCTCCCGTGTTGGATTGTCCGGACCAGCTCCAATGTTTGGATTTGGATCCTTTTATTGTCGTACATGGAGCAGGTACAGTTGGTTTTGTGATTGTTATCCATATATATGCAAAGTCTGGGGCTGGGTGCTAACATAGTATTTAACGTCGCGAAGAATTCTGGCTAATAAAAATAATAATTTAAATTTGTCTTCTACAGCAGCAGTCTAAATGTCGTGTCTAAACAGAAAACTGACCTGTCATAAACCATATATGATGTGACAATGTTAATTGTCCAGCAGTGCACACAGGCTTGTAAGAATTATGCCTCTACAAAATGTTGATCCTGGAGCATAGCAATGACGAGTGGAGGACTCGCCTTGCTGTTGTAATTGTGCAATTTCATAATGGATCTCGGGGATAAGATTGGCATTCCCTTATGAGTGTAATTATATCTTAGATCATGCACCCCTTCGTCGTAGTGCTTTACATTCATGGTTTCTTTGATGCAATGCTGGAATATAACTGTATAATATGACTTTATAACATGACATTATAGTGATTATTAATATGATATGCAACTAATGTATAATATGACATTATAATACTTGTGGCTAACATACATACATACGTACGTACGTACCTATGTACGTTACGTACGTACGACGTTACGTACGTACGTACCTACGCACATACGTACCTAGGGCATCTTCGTGCCCCTCTCCGAGTGCCTCCGAAGGCTGCAGCCTCCTACATAATACCTGACCTCTAGCGGCGCAACAACTCGTTAGGGGCCTCCGCATCATCACGTATGCGCTAGAACATCTCCAAAGTTAATGGGAACGATTATGCCTTGAGTTTGCACACAATCAGTTCCCCATATGATTATGTAGACATCTTCAGATCGGTCTATAGCCCCGACCGCATTATTTCATGATTCCATCATCATGTCAGAGAGCAAGATTGACTTATAATCCTCCGGTCAAGGACTCAAGGCACAACACCCATCGTCAAGATGGATGTGACCAATTATAGGTTATATTCCATGCACTTCATGAGCATTATGGAATGCAACAATAAGGAGCACATTCCGACATAGCCATAACTAACGGATTAGATTGGGTGAATGCTTCGTCAAAGCAAGATGACGCGTATGCACGTGTATGGTTGTCTGGTATTCCTACCACAGATAGCCCAACAACATTCTTCATCAGCTCACTACCAATGCAATGTGGGACATCCTCGCAGCCTCATATTCTCAGGCGTGGAATGGGGCGAAGATCCTATAGCTTTAATACGACATTTTCATAGCCAAGCAAGATGGCCGTCCGCTTCATGTTTTCTACGCTAGGCTCAGGAGCATGTTTGAGAAGCTTCACATCTTCATGCCTCTGAATGCTTCCGCAGAGCAACAGAAGGCATATAGGAATGCCACTATGGTCGGATTTTTCTGGTAGCACTTTACTCACAGTATGATGCATCATGCATCTAGCTTCTTACTGGCTCTTCTATACCTTCCATGGAGGAGGCCTATACCAAATTGAATAGGATCACAATGCCTCCTACAACCACTATTCAAACCTCCCACTGCAACGTCCACATCTTATGACAAAGGAGGTTCAACATAGTTCATAAGATGCGATGTCCGTGGCAATGACAGTGGACACATACACCAACATAGCACATACTGCCATACCATCTTGGTCACTCAAAGGGTAGTTTCTATTAGAACATGGTTATCTTGTGTTTGCACGCGTTGCTGAGTAGGTTGAGCCTGCTGCCACTTCTGATGAACAGAAGCTCGATGACCTTGTCTCTTGTTTGAGGGAGATTATGACTCCTGCCATAGGTACCACTAGTGCTCCTACATGATCTTTTAACATTGCCGTCTCTACCAATATCTCAGATATGGATTATGCCCTTACTAGTTGTCATGGAGCAGACATTTGAGAGTGGATTATAGTCGGGAGCATCTCATCATCTTTGCGGAGAATATCACAACTCACTTTCTACAGATAAGAACATCCATGCTGATTTGTTGTCATTGCAGATGTGACACATTTCCTTATTACAGAACATGAAGAGATTTGTTTAGTACCACCTATGCATCTGCAGAATGTGCGTCTTGCAGCTAATTTCTCTATGAACTTGTTATCTATTACTCATGTTGAAGATAAATAATACAGAAGCATAATCAGAACAAGAACATAGAAATATGCAGAGGAATGCTCATGATATCACGTGGAAATCCTACCACATAAAGAGAAGGATGAAATCATAGGAGAAGGCCTCTAGGCCTAGATATTCTATTGTGGATCTCTCAATGAATACAACGGGTGGAGGGCTTCTTATATAGCCCCACATATATATTGGAGTCCCACTTGTAGATGATGTGAGACTAAAATCAGAATAATTGGAGCTTGGAGAGATCCAATTACCCATCTATTTACATACTCTAACACTCTCCCTCAAGTTGGAGTTGAGAAACTGCAACTTGCAATTGGATCTGGAGTTGAGAAAACTGCAACTTGCAATTGGATCTTGGAGAGATCCAATTACCCGTCTATTACATATTCTAACAATCTCCCTCAAGTTAGAGCTGAGAAAATTGCAACTTCCAATAAAATAAAATATACACAACACATTTTCACTCGAGAAAGGTGGGATTCGCCAGCTTGACTGGACCAAAGGAGGGTGGGCATGGTATCTTGAAGCTCCAACCTATGGGGTAGTGAAGACTTGTTGTGGTAGTTGATGAAGGAGATCTACGAAATTAATGTGAGCATGTCAGTGACGTGAAATGTCATGCGCATGCTTTCTTCATTGTGGCAGGGTATCAACGAGGTGCTTCTTGAGATGACTCCATTTTCACGACAGTTATGGGGAACGAAGAGTTTTTTAGGTTTTGGTTGGATGATTGGACAAATATAAGCACCTTGAGTTATCATTTCCCAAGACTCTTCGCTTTATAGAATAACCCGACATTATCGGTGGCTCATGCATGGAGGGAAGTGACTTCTTCATTGTCTTTACATCTAGCTTCTATGAACGACGTGTGTAAGATTTTACATAGATGATCAGGTCTCTTGCGGAGGTCGAGGCTTTAGCAGAAGGGACGGATTACTGGAGGTGGTTGGATGGTTCTTTTTTGATTAAGAAGTCATATAAAAAGCCAACCGCCTCACAAAGCGTAGTTCACAAAGATCTAGCTTTGGACTGCTAGTAGATGGAGAAGAGAGGTGCCACTATGGATTAAAGTGTTCTCATGGCTGTTGAGGCATTTGTGGCTTTTGACAAAGGAGCATATGAGAAGGATCCTGCATGACGATGACACGATGAACCCAAGGTGTCAGAACTGAATGGAAGACCTAGACTATTTTCTCTCCACTACTTGGCGAATGTGTGGGATTACATGCCCATGACATGGATTCGCTTGGAAAATTCTAACTTTTTTTGGACTATATTATATTGATTTGTGACAACTCTTAGAGGTAGGGCCCTTTGCTTGTATAGGGCCGTTTGGATTGCTAGGAATGAACTCATTTTTTGGGCAAAAGATTTTATATGGATAGCGTAATCGAACATGTCGTGATCATATGTGATCTTTTGAGGAGGCATGGCCATTGTAATATGAGGTTTTTCGCCTTTTGAATGCATTTTAAGGCATGTCATGCCTTGGGGAGCACACCCCTTCCATTTTAAGAAAAAAACTATACTAATTCACGAGCAAATCCATGCACTACAATACATTGTTGGAGCACAGTTAATGCATCACTAAGTGCCACCAAACGCCTAGTCTTGTTTCAAAGAACATTAAGTGTATTACCCACAATAGCCATCTTCAAGATAAGTGAAGTCTTCCAAGATTTGCTCATGTGGCCACCCAACCACATGTGCATGTATCATCGCGGAGCATATATAAACATCATCCATATACCAAGGTTCGAAATCTCGCCCCCCCCAGAAATGGATATCATGGTGAAATTTGGGGAAATTTCGACGATTTCAGTGGAAATCTCAAGAATGGCCAAAAAAAGATGTTTTTACCATTTTCTCGCAAATTAAGATCATCCAAGTTATTTAAGCAATAAACAACTTACAAATACACACTTATGTCACATATCACTCAATCTATACCCATTAGATATTGAAACTGATTGGTGACAGATAGATATTGAAAATGGAGTTCATCCAAGTTCTTAAAATAGTAAATAACTTACAAATATATACTTATATCACACATATCGATCATCTATGATCCGTATATCGTACATATCGTTGTTAATGTTGATTGGTGACTGATAGATATTGGATTGATAGATATTGGAAATAGAAACAAAATAGCTAAGTTAACCACACTTAGAATACATCTTTTATTCATAACCATATATATTGATATGCTTTAAATTCTAACGTACATATTGATATGCTTTGAATCCTAACCATCCGATTTGCTAAACCCAATTGAAGAAATGTTGTATGCACTCCCCTGTTGTCGTACCATATCCTACCAGCGCCTCCATCCTGAAACAAATTTTTTATATGGTGAAAACCGCTCGCTGCCGCTCAAGGACATATATATATATATATATGAGTACATAACAAATTAAATTATTAATAATAAATTTTATACTTAAGAAATCATAATTATTAATATATAAAATATACAAAATAGGATATTTTGCTTAAATAAATAGTGAAATCAAGCTCACATAGTTAATGTCATTGATATATGTTGAGATCTTAGTTATCTTTATTAGTGTTTCTCAGTTTCTATTTCTTTTGACCTCTTATTGTAATTTGCCCAATAGGTTCCTCTCCTATATAAGAGAACCCTAGGACCTTTCTTCAATGCAATCAAGTCTTTCCCCCTACATGGTATCGGAACAACGGTCATAGACCGAAGTTCCCGTATCCCACCAAACCCTAACCCTAACCCTACATGCCCGCCCCCTTCTCACCTCTCTTGGACGCAGCTGGGCGCCGCCCCACTCTCCAGCCACCGCTAGGCTGCAACCAAGCCGAGCCTAGGCCGCCACACAGCTTTCCGGCCATCGCCTGACCAAGTCTAGGCTGCCGCATCCATCGCCCGGTGGAGCCCAGGCTGTCGCATCCCTCCTCCAGCCATTGCTAGGCTGGGACCAGGTCGAGTCCAGGCCCCCACCCTCTATCTGGCCATCCAAGGCCGTAGCCAGCGAGAGCCCATGCCGCCAGTACTCCAGGGAGCTGCCACGGGCTGCAGCCCAGCCTTTGTGGCCGTCACGGCCGTTCAATTCATCTTGGCCGTCATCTCAATCGCCGCCTGCCCCCTGTGTGCCTCCGCGCAATTGTATAAATCCTTTTACGATCTGAACCAAATCTGATTTTGATCGGAAGACGTGATTTCAAACCTATATATCACGTTTTCCGACCCTAGCAAGTAACGAAAATTGGTGACGATAGTTGTATAAGTCTGCACGTACAACCAATCATACGCATGATTGTGTAGACTCGTTTATATCGGTCTATTCCCCAGTTTAGTTCCGTTATTAGACCATTTTACCATCATGACAGAGAACAAGGGTGGCATTTTTTCGCCCGTAGTCTTCAAGGACCCGACTCCCATCGCTAAGATGGATGGAACCAAATATGAGTTGTGGTCCATGCAGTTTCTCACCCTCATCAAGTGCAACAAGGAGAACATACTGACAGATCCAGAGCCAACGGATAAGACCGAGGCTAATGCTTCTTCTTTTTTGAATAAAGAGGCTAATGCTTCTTGGAAGCAAGATGATGCGTATGCACGTGTTTGGTTACGTGGAACCCTTACCACAGAGATAGCCAATGATATTCTGAACCAGCCCACCACTAAGGTGATGTGGGCCACTTTGGTTTCCACCTACGCTCAATCAAAGAATGAGGTCAAGATTCTTCAGCTACAGTTTGACATCTACAAGGCCAAGCAGAATGGCCGTCCTCTGCATATGTACTACAGTTAACTTCGTGGCATGTTTGAGAAGTGTTGGGAAAAAATAAGAGTTATGTCTATTCCTTGAGCCCTAGACTCTCTTATATAGGGAGAGGCCTATGGCAAATTACATACCGCAGATAAATGAAAAGAGAAATAGATAAAAGATACAAGAACATAAAATAAACTTCTACACTCCCCCTCAAGATGGAGCATAGATATCTATCATGCTCATCTTGGATAAGCACTTCTGGAAGGGATCCCGAAGCAAAGCTTTGGTAAGAGTGTCTACCGTTTGATCTCCTGAGCTGACATGGGTTGTAGAAATGAAGCTTTTCTGGATCATATCACGGATATAATGACAATCAACCTCGATGTGCTTTGTCCTCTCGTGAAATGCATGGTTATTTGCAATGAATAATGCAGCTTGATTGTCGCATTTTAGCGACATGGGAAGAGGAACATCATATATAGATCTGTCAGAACTTTGCGAACCCACATCACTTCTGCACATGCTTGGTCCATGGCTCTATACTCCGATCCCGCACTGGATCTCGCAACTACTGTTTGCTTCTTACTTTTCCATGAGACAGGTGACTCCCCAACAAATATAGCAAAGCCTGATGTAGACTTCCTATCTTGTGGGCACCCTACATAGTCTGCATCTGCGCATGCTGAGATAGTAATTGTGCCCTCCTTCCTAAACAACAATCCTGCACCTGGAAATGACTTAAGATACCTTAGTATCATATGTATAGCATCCATGTGCACCTGGCGAAATTGCTCCTTGAACTAGCTCACTTTATTTACTGCAAATGAAAGAAGCCTCCCTACTAGTTCCCTATATCTCCTCCTGTCAACCTCCTCAGTATCGTCATCATGCATCTTCATGCTTGGATCCATGGATGTAGAAGCAGGTCGACATCCATGCATACCTGTGTCACTTAGCAAGTCAGTGACATATTTTTTCTGAGTCATCACAAGTCCTTGTTCATTTCTAGCAAACTCCAATCGTAGGAAATATCTAAGTACCCCTAGATCCTTGGTAATGAATTCATGGTCCAAGAATTCTTTTGCTCTTTTTATTCCCTGCATATCATCTCCTGTAATAAGTATATCGTCAACATACACCATAATGACAATAGTACCTCTGGATGTCTGTACAAAGAGAGAATGGTCTGCATTCGACCTTTTGAACCCTTGCTTCTCAAACAAATCTGAGAGCTTCTGAAACCAAGCTCTTGGGCTCCGCTTTATGCCATAGATTGCCTTATGAAGCCTGCATACATGTACACACTCCCCCTCAGCAGTAAACCCAGGTGGCTGCTGCATGTAAACTTCCTCCAGGAGATCACCGTATAAAAAGGTATTTTTAACATCCAATTGAAGCAGGGGCCAATCTCGAATCACAACAACAGATAAAAGAATCTGTAAGGTAGAATGGCGAGCAACAGGAGAAAACGTGTCAAGATAATCTACCCCGTACGTCTGAGTAAAGCCACGAGCAACCAGTCGAGCCTTGTACCTATCAATACTGCCATCTGCATTTTACTTCACCGTAAAAACCCACTTGCAACGCACAATAGATGCCCCAGTAGGAGCTGGAACAAGGCTCCAAGTACCTCTCGACTGAAGGGCGGCCATCTCTTCCTCCATAGCCAGACGCCATCTACTATCAGCTAATGTCTCCTGGTGAGTCCGTGGAATGTTCACAGCGGATAAATCAACTACAAACCTCCTGAAGTCTCCTGTCAGACGCTCAAAGGTAACATGAGAGACAATCGGATATGAAGCACATGACCTCTTCTGCTTTCTCAGCGCAGCAGGCAAATCAAGTTCTGCATCAGCTGTACCACCATTCGTGTCATCCCCTACCTGCTCTTGCTGAGAAATACCATAAGTCCCATCATTAGAATAAATGTTATCAGAACAAACCTGGGGCATGCTTGATGATTGACCATGATCATGAGTAGGGGCAGGCAGAGGAGGAACCAAAGAAATGGAAGGTGGTGGAGGTGGTGGCAGTGGTGGTGGTGGTGGAGATGTAGGAGCTTGCTGTGGTGCATACAAGGGTGGAGGAGGAATATAGATCTCATCAGTTGTGTTTGATGGCACCAACCTGTCACATGTAGGAGAGAAAAACATGACTGACTCAAAAAACGTGACATCTGCACTGACATAATATCTTCGACGCAACGGATCATAGCAACGATACCCCTTTTGAGTCCTGGAATACCTGGCAAAAACACATTTGACAGCCCTAAGAGAGAGCTTGTCAATCCCTGGAAATAATTGGTGAACGAATGCAACAGACCCAAAGACACGAGGAGTAAGAGAGAACAACTCCTTGTCAGGAAAGACAAGGGAGAAAGGTATCTTCTCCCCCAACACAGACGAGGGCATGCGGTTAATGAGATAACATGCAATAAGAACCGCATCACCCCAAAACGAGTGCGGAGCACAACTCTGGATAAGAAGCGTACGAGCGACATCAAGAATGTAGCGGTGTTTTCTCTCTGCGACACCATTCTGTTGGGATGTGTAGGCACAAGACGTTTGATGAAGAATGCCATGGGATGAAAGAAATTGAGATAATGTATGAGTACAAAATTCAAGGGCATTATCAGTTCGCACAATTTTGACAGAAACAGAAAAACATTCTGCACTTCTTTAATAAAATTCATAATAGTGTTGCCCGCTTCAGATTTATTCTTTAATAGGAAGACCCAAGACAAACGACTAAAATCATCCACAACAACTAAATAGAACCTGTGTCCCTGATGATCGGGGACACGACTTGGACCCCAAATATCAATATGAAAAAAACTCAAATGGAGAGCTACTACTCCGACTCTGACGACTAGGGAAGACGGACCGATGATGCTTCCCTAACTGACAAGCTTCACAACTGAACGACGAGCGGGGTGAAATTTGAGGAAGGACTTGACGCAGTTTCTGAAATGGAAGATGACCGAAGTGCAGATGCCATAGATAAGGAGAGACAGGTCCAGTGGAATGAGATGATGATGCTCCAGCATAAGGTATGTGGACCAGTCGATACAACCCGCCTTGCTCACGGCCATGCTTAATCACGTTGCCCGTGAGAATGTCTTGAAACACAAGAGATGATGGGTCAAATATCGCTCAACAATATAAATCCTTAGTAATCCGACTAATTGACAGTAAATTCATTGAGAAATTAGGAGCATGAAGAACATTCTGCAACTGCATAGAGGTGTTAAGACAATCTGTCTCTGTCCTGTGATGGGAGAATGAGTCCTATCTGCTATGACGACTGTCCTTCCTGGGGAAACTTGCTTGTAGGATGTTAGTTAGTGTCTATCTCCACACAAATGATGTGTGGCACCTGAATCTACAATCCATTCTGAGGTACCTGAACCCTGGTAGAAAGTAGAAGTATGAGCGCTACCTGAGGTACTAGCTTCTGTAGTAGCAGCAACGTCCATGTTGCTCTCTGAAACAGGTGAAGGAGTACTGGTTGGAGACATGATATCTCGCAATCGAGACACAAGTTCATCATATCGTGGATCTAATGCATGTGTAGCGCCCTGATGCTGAATCTGTTCTGCTGCACGGGCAAATGCTGGGAAACCATGCTTGGAGTAGCATGTATCTTCTATATGACTAGTCCAATGACAGTAAGTACACTGTGATCCTCGACCACGACCACCCCTACCACGTGGTCCTCATCCACGAAAATGAGATGGATTGCCTCTTCCACGAGAGGCCGCCATAGCAGAAGAATTTGGCACAGTAACAAGACTCGAGACGTTGATTCGACTCAATCTCTGAAAAGCCTCCTCCATGGGAGGAATAGTAGCATCCACCAGAATTTGAGATGAAGCAGCCTCATATTGTGAGTCAAGAGAGGCTAGAAAAACTCCCACCATCATGGCATTCCGATATGTCTTCAACTGCTCTGGAGTAGCTGTGAGAGGCATGAAGCTATGAAGCCTCTCAAACATTCCCCGCAATGCAATGTAGTGAGCATGCAGGGGTCGACCATTCTGCTTTATCGTGAAGATGTCATGCTGGAGCTGTACGATTTTTGTCTCATTCTTAGCTTGGGAATACATGGCAGCAAGAATGTCCTACATGGATTTGGCAGTGGGTTGGTGCAAGACATCGTTAGCAATGTCTGGAATCAGAGTAAACCAGACCTGAGCATATGCATCATCAGCTTCCCATGAGGCATACAACCCTGTCTTATCCGTTGGCTCATCCTCGGTAAGAATATGTTTCTTACCCATCGATCTCATTAGGCTCATGAACTGCATGGCCCATAACTCGTAGTTGGATCTATTTATCTTCACAATAAGCGCAAGACCTCTGAAGGCGTCTGTAGTGGGGATCTCTACCTTGCTTTCTGACATTATGATTGGAGACAACTAGGGTTGTAGACAAGATAAACTTTGGTCTACACTGACATGACGAGGTTTGGTTGCATGTGTAGACTTTACACAACCAAACCCGTCAACCTGAAGCGCAGGCAAGGAGCCCCTTAGGAAGACAATGACCGAACCTTAGGGCACGGGAGGCCTAGGGCGGCGCGTAGGGTGGCCGAAGGGCGACGCGCGTGGAGCATGTGGAGAGGGCTGAAGGGCGGGGGGGGGGGGGGGCAACCGAAGGGCAGCGCGCGAGGATGCCGGACGACACGCAGGGGAAGGGTGCACGGGGCTTGAAGGTGGAGGGGTTTAGGGTTCGGTACGAGAGCTCCGGTCTAGGACCGCCGCTCTGATACCATGTTGGGAAAAATAAGAGTTATATTTATTCCTTGATCCCTAGACTCTCTTATATAGGGAGAGGCCTATGGGCAAATTACATACGGTAGACAAACGGAAAAGGAAATAGATAAAAGATACAAGAACGTAAAATAAACTTCTACAAGAAGCTGCATAGCTATATGCCTATTACGACATCACTTGAGCAGTATAAGGTATATAGGAACTCCACGATGATTGGAGTTTTCATGGATCGCCTCGATACAGAGTATGATGCGACACGTACTCAGCTTCTCACCGTAGCTACCATACCTCTCATGGAGGAGGCCTATATCTGTCTCAACCGGATTATCGTGCCACCTACGACCACTCCTCATCCCTCGTCAACCATGATCGTCTCTCTGGTCGAGTGACGACCCAGTCTAGAGAACGCACTCCTCGTGGCAGAGGAGGTGGACGCCCACGTGGCCCTTGCACCTTTTGTCGTCGACCAGAACATGCGGAGGATACATGCTACTAGAAGCATGGATATCCCGTTTCTATTCGCCAAGCAGAGCAAACTGAGCCTTCAGATACACTAGCTTCCTAGGCGGATCATCGCATGGATGATATAGTCTCTCGTATTCGAGAGATGATGACCCTTGTTGCAGGACCCCCCCACTACAGATACGACAACCACATCCAGAGCCTCTTCGAGCTCCTCAGGCATCTCTTATGCTTTCACTGGTAGTAATGTTGCAGATGTAACAGAGTGGATTATGGACTCTGGTGCTTCCTATCATCTTTGTGGAGATAGAACACAGTTGAGGTCCTACAGGACCATACCACATGGTAGATGGGTTGTCATTGCAAATGGTAACCACTGACCTATTACAAGATAGGGGGAGGTGCAGTTGATGCCATCCATGTGTCTTCAGAATGTTTTATATGCTCCTGACTTTCGTATGAATTTACTTTCCATTATTCAGATTACTAAGGATCTGCATCGTCATGCTATCTTTGACCCTTCGTCTCTTGTGTTTCAGGACATACTCATGGACATGGTGATTGGATGTGGCCGTGAGCAGCGAGGACTCTACAGAAACCTCCTCATGTTGGTGTCTCTACTATTCCTACTGGACCAATCTCTCCATATCTATGGCACCTTCGTTTTGGACATCTTCCTCTGCAGAAGCTATGCCATGTTCTCCCTCAGATTTCCACGAGATCCTCTTTTCAGTGTGAGGAATGCCAGCTTGGGAAGCATCACTGTTCCTCTTTTCCATCCCGTTAGAGTCGGATCAGTTCTCAGTTAATTGAGCTCCTTCATTTAGACATTTGGGATCCGAGTCGCGTTCCTGATCACCGGGGACACTGTTTTTTTTGTTGTGGTCGATGATTTTTCTATACTCTCGAGGGTCTTTTTATTGAAAAATAAGTCTGAGTCTGGATTTATGATCAAATATTTTATTAATGAAATTAAGAATATCTTTTTTGCTAATGTCAAGTATCTTCGCTTTGATAATGCCTTAGAGTTCCGCACCTTACTGCTTTCTGAGTTTCCAAGATCTCTTGGCATTGTTCACCATACCTCTTGTGCCTATACTTCTCAGCAGAACGGTGTTGCCGAGGGCAAACATAGTCACTTACTTGATGTGACCAGAACCTTGTTAATACAGAGTTGTGCTCCTCACGCTTACTGGGATTATGCTGTCCTTACTGCATGCTATATGTTGAACCACCCGCCCTCGTCTATGTTGGGAGAGAAGATTCCTTTCTCGATTGCGTTTCCCGAGAAGGATCTTTTCTCCCTTACATCTCGAGTGTTTGGATCTGTTGCTTTTGTTCATGATGTCTCTCCAGGTCGTGACAAGTTCTCTCCTAGAGCTGTGAAGTGTGTATTCGTTGGCTACTCTCGTACCCAGAAGGGTTATGTTGCTTTGATCCGCTAAGGCGGAAGTACTTTGTCAGTCTGATGTTACTTTCTTTTAATCTGTTATGTATTTTTCTCCTACAGGTGACAGACTAGCCCCATCTGATTCTGACGATGAGACCTACATGCCTATACCTCCTACTGTCGTTCCTTCACCTCCCTCTCCTCCTACTCTACCACCATCTCCTCATATACCACCACCACCACCACTACCACCACCACCACCACTACTACTACCTTCTCCTACTCCTGTGGCCCCACCTTCCACTACGACTCAGTTTTTGCCACGTGTTTTTTCTCGCAGGTCTCGCTCGGTTCCCCTGCTCACAGGTCTTGCCCGTCATCCAGCGCGCCTCAGGTATGTAATGAGCACATTGTTTCTACTGATAACACTACCGAGTTGTCTGTGCAGCAGGATACCATACAAGATGAGCATGTGCCCTCTCAAGAGGGGACCCCACAGGTTACAGACTTGGCAGATGATTTTGATGTGCCGATTGCTTTGCGTAAGCTGAGACGTACATGTGCTACTTATCCTCTTGCAGCCCAGGTTTCCTTGAGCATGCTGTCAGAGGATTTCGGGAGATTTACCTTGTCACTATCAGCTGTGGAGATACCACAAACATATTGGAAGGCTTTAAAGGACAATCAGTGGAGGTTAGCCATGGAGGAGGAGATGGTAGCGTAGATTGCTATAAGGCGAGACTTGTGGCACGTGGGTTCACCCAGACATATGGGGTGGACTATCATGATACTTTCTCTCCAGTTGCCAGACATTCTTCTCTGCGTATTATACTTTCTGTTGATGTAACATGTGATTAGCCACTTTATCAGCTTGATGTGATGAATGCCTTCCTCTATGGTGATCTACAGGAGGAGGTCTACATGCAACAACCACCTGGGTTTGCTGCTGAAGGGGAGTGTCAGAAGGTTTGCAGGCTACACAAGGCTATCTATGGCCTTAAGCAGAGCATGGTTCCAGGAGCTCTCGGACTTGATAGAGCAGCATGGGTTTGTGAGATCGACTGCCAATCACTCCTTATTTGTGCAGAGGACCAAAGGAGGTACTATTGTCATTCTTGTTTACGTTGGTGACATTATTGTTACAGGTAATGACGAACATGGCATTCAGGATGCCAAGGACTTCCTAGGTCAGCAGTTTGTGACCAAGGACCTTGGACATCTACGTTACTTTCTTGGACTGGAGTTTACCAGAAATCAGCGAGGTCTTGTGATGACCCAGAGGAAGTACGTTACAGATCTTCTTTCAGAGACATGCTTGACGGATTGTAGACCTGTTACTATTCCTATTGACCCGAGCATGAAGCTTTATGATGGTGAGACTGAGGAGGTTGACAAGAGGAGGTATAGAGAGCTGGTTGTCAAGCTACTATATGTGACTATTACCAGGCCCGGCATATCCTTTGTTGTGAGCAAAGTGAGTCAGTTTATGGAGCATCCCAGACATGCACATATGGATGCAATTCATATGATTCTGAGATACCTGAAGACTTCACCTGGTACGAGACTTCTTTTCAACAGTGACACGTCTCTCTCAGTTACAACATGTGCAGATGAAGATTATGCTGGGTGTCCATTGCTGTGTTCATAGGGAATTCCATGGTTTCATGAAAGGGCAAGAAGCAGACTGTGGTTGCCAGATCGTGTGCTGAGTCAGAATACAGGGTCATGGTGCAAGCTAGCACATAAATGACGTGGGTCAGATCTGTTCTTATTGACCTGGCTATAGAGGTGCCTCTTCCCATGCACCTCCAATGTGACAATCAAACCGCTCTTTTCCTTGCCAACAACCCAACCTTTCATGAGAGGACGAAGCACATAGAGGTGGACTGTCACTACACTCGTGACATGATACATAAAGGTCTTATCGCCACTACACATGTCAGCTCTGGAGATTAGACATCATATGCATTTACAAAGGCCCTAGCCAGTGGACCGCATCAGAGATGTTGTTCCAAGCTGAGTCTGATCGATATCTACGCTCTAGCTTGAGGGCGAGTGTTGAGATATTAATTATCTTTATAGTGTTTTCTTAGTTTCCATTTCTTTTGTCCTCTTATTTTAATTTGCCCAATAGGTTCCTCTCCTACATAAGAGAACCCTAGGGCCTTTCTTCAATGCAATCAAGTCTTTCCCTCTACATATACATAGACATCGACGAAATATCATCAATATCGGTCGAAATCTGAGAAAATTTGTATTGAAAACTATCAATTTTGATTGATATGGCTCGATATGTCAAAATATCATCGATATTTCGGCCCATCTCGATTGAAATCCAAGAAATCGATAGAGAGGGGAGTTTCGATATCCCCATGGCGTCGAAATCGAAATTTCGACGAAATTTCACCGAAAATTCACGAAATTTAAAACCTTATCATATACAGGATTTGGGGGTATTACACTACTCTTGTATCATGGTTAGGAGACGAATTGCTTGCTTAATTGCGAACTCCTTGCTCTCTTTTACATAAGGATAATTTCATATTCAATTTTCTTGAAATATATAAATACATAAATATGAATATCTTTATACGAGTATTCCGAGTTTTCCGAAAAAGAGAGGAACATATCAACAACAATACTAATGAGGCTGTGCGTAGTTCCTATTCAAGAAAATAAAAGTCTTTTGATATCTTTCAAGTTTCAAGTTTTTTAAACCTTTGTTCCAAACAACATCATGATGCATATTTTAATCTCAGATAGAGTGCTCATTTCCCCACGGTTAGCACCCTGTTATTTCTCAAAAAAACATCATGGTACATATGTTCACTTTTCATATGAAAGTTTCGTTAGAAAGATGATTGAGATGTTATATTTCAAATACATGCTCCCCAATCTCCTTAAATTTCTGCATCTGAAAGTGCTTAATCAGTGAACCGAACTTATGGAATCAAGAATTGGAAAGTGGCATTCAAATGGCTTCTGGAAATGTATTTCTTGACATAATTCATAGCTGAAGCTGAAGGAATCTTCTTTACAGGTTTTCTGGTCTATTTTCAGGTTCTTTTGGACATTTTCAAGCAAGTAAAACTGGGGTTCATAAAGGAGGATTGCATGCTCCTATCACTAAGGCGGGTTTCGTTGCCACTCGTATATCTGTGAGCTTCTGCATGCAAGGCTATCTCTTTGTTTTTTTGTAATTTTTTTCTTCTGTAAATTTGAAGCACATTATCCATATTTAGAATATTTAGTGGGGATATGTTAGCATGCAATCTTCATCATGTCTAAATGATTGACTGAGGGAGTCATTATTGCCCAAAGCAACTTGACTGCATACTTCTATTATTCTCCTTCGAGAAGCTTGAAACACAACCACTCGCAAAGTTTTTGATACACATGCATACTACACAAAATTTAAAGTTCAACGTCTTTGCAAAACATAATATAAACCGAGATTGGTTCCGAAATCCTCCTCCTACTTTTGTTGCACTTACATGCAAATATTTGGAGATCATTGAGACCTAACAAAATAAGTAACCAGAAGTATTGTGAAAAATGGGGATGAGAAGCGGAATAGAATGTACGGATTTTAGCACGTATAACCCTCAAACCAAGGACCAAATTAGGACTCGGCAAAACGGAAAGTATCATTGTACGTCGTCCTTCCCAGAAATGGTTGAATGCATCTTCTTGCTCTAGCATTCGATGTTGATCTATCATGACCATCACGATTGTTCATATTTCATTTTCTTCTTCCAAGTCAGTGCTCTTCTAAAAAAATCCATGGCACATCTGTCCACACAACCAGGTATGCTCCAAAATAGGATGACCATTGCGATCGAACCTCCTCAGTGCCATCTTCCTGGTATACGAAGATCTGACACTTTCCTCCACTTTTTGAGGAGGCGCCAAACATCGACACTTGAGGTGGGAACAAAGGCTAGCTTTGTTGGTAGGCCCACGTTAGTTTAGGAGAGCATTGCCCCTCATCAGTTCTTACCAACCTGTGTGAGACATGAAGCTTCTCCTCGGTCAAAGTGGACTGCAAGGTGAGACTAAGTGAGGCTGTTAATTTCTGATTCAGGGCACCCGAGGGGTTGTCAGGCTAGCCCACCTCCATCGGAAGCCTAGCCTGGGAAGACCACCTGTGCCAACTGTATTATATATAGCTGTGACAGTTGAACTAATAATCCCGAAGGTGGTTTCCTCTCTCATGAGTATTGTGGAAAGTTCACATTCTTCGGTCATTGATAAACTGTGTTGGGCAATACCATAAAATATACATAATTCAAAATCAATACTATAATTAAGCAATTGGTAAGGGATTTCACTAATTAAGAAAAAAAATCAATTTCCAAGGCCCCCTTTAAGTCAAAAAGAAAAAAGGGACCATGCTTGATCAAGGTTTCTGTTTTAAAGAATCTATCGCTTTGACGCTGTCTCCAACACCATGGGTTGGGATTGAGAGCCATGTGAAGTGTGACTATCCAGCAAAGGCTGGAAAGAATTCCTAGGATTTACTGAAAAGAAAGTCAGAAAGATAGTCTATTTTTTACTCAATGCTGTCACTTTTCTCTTCTCTTTTGCTTTTCCTTTTCATAGCATGCTCCAGGTGATCTAAAATCAGCCTCTCAATTTTATAAAATTAATCCGTAAATATTTGAAATTTCCAGTTGGGTGTGTATATATAGGGTAGTACCGGGGCATCATATGGTTTTATATCAAGTTGTGAAGAAACACTCTAAGCTTCTTGCAATGATTTGGAAGTTGTCCTTTCAAAAAATGATTTGGAAGTTGTGGTTGCAGAAGAATGCTGTGATGTTTAGAGCCACCATGCTTATATATTAGAATATTTTTCACTCTACTTATGACCACAACACGTAGGTGAGAGTTGCAATTCACTGTCGATTTTCCTATGTTGATAATTTTTTGGATGACAATTAACCTTTCTTTGTCATTTTTTGGCCTTTTCAAGTACAAAGATTTAGGTATTGTTGCATCATGTTGCTATATCATACCATATTAGCTGGCCATGGATGTCTTCATATATTGGGGTGTTAAGCTTTTTGAATGTCCGTGGTATATCAGGGCAACATCATAATATCGATATATTTATCATGTCATTTTGTTGGTTTTGGTATACCACTGGGGTTTCTTTGTAAACTTCCACAAGTGTCGCCTACTAGGCAGTGATGGCGGAATAGGAGGTTGACCTTAGATGATTGAGTCCTACCCCTGATTATTAGACGGAGAAGATGGTGGGGAGAGAGTTGCCACCGAACGCAATCAAGGAACATGAGGACCTTACCAAGTCCTATGCGCGCATCCATGATAGTCTGACTCTCAAGCTTGTAATATGCCTTGGAGAGTACATCTGCAACCCTCTACTTCTGGAGAGAATTAGCTATCGGAGAGTATAAGTAGCACCTCTCTCTTGTTTAGCATAATGCTAGTTTGAATATGGAAGAACCAACTCTTTTATATAGAGGGGTAATCTTTATACATGATGTAAGGAGTTATGTATGGAGGCGGCTTCCTGGGGTTTTACCATATAGGGCTCCGAGTACACGAGGTTCTCCTCAACTATTTTTGTTAGGTTCATTTAGTGTTCATTCCTAGCCCTTTTAAGGCTTCATCGTGTCATGCCTTGGTTTACAGGTCAGAGAACGAGCTAAGCAGGTGATTGATTGCACGAGCATATTAAGTTGATAAAAATTATCCTTCTCCGTTGACCAAGTCTTTACACCATTGAGGACATGATCATGGATGTGACTTAATGTGCATAAACTAAAGTGGACATGACCCTCTTTGGGCCTTGGCTTGATCTGATGATGAAGCGAACTTCGCCATGGCATCATCTAACGATTTTCTAAACTTTAGAACAAGCAATGTTGGTGAAATCATGAATAAGGCTTTGGACCTCATCTCAATAGAGTGCTATTTTGTGATGTATCGCTCCAACCCCTTCTCCTCCGCCCTTCCCCTATGACAACTAGAGTATCATAGTAAGGACAAATCCAAAAAAAATGCTCGTGGGTGAAATCCCATTCCTTCTACACTCCTATCCCCTTAGTCAACGCCCTCCCCGCACAACTCGCCCATCCCCACCTTTCCGTTTCCCAATCCCTGACGTGTCGCAAATGGCCGTTAGACCTACAACCCTGGACACCGACGTTACGATCAACAGGAGCAGGAGCAGTAGAGATACGTGGACATGAGAGTGTACATGGATGCTCTCCTCTCCTCCCTCTCGGAGACAACGACGAGCGAGCAACTCCATTCCCTGATGTCCCCTTACGCCTCTACGTCCTCCTCCACCTCTCCCCTCGCTTCATGGTCTTCGTCCTCTCCTGCGAGCTCGACTGGCGCTGCTCCCTCACCCTCCTTGACTGGATGCCTGACTGAAGCAACTACTTTGGGGGGTGATGGAGGAGGAAGTCAGGGTAGAGGGGTTGTGCAGAGGAGGACGGAGGGGATTTGTTTTGATACTTATGCCCTTGTCAATCAAAACATGGTTTGTATAAACCATTGTTAGTTCAACTCTTTGACGGTAAAACTAACGAAAGGGCACAAGGGATAATGATGCAAGAAGTCAGGGGCACAACTGATATTCCAAAAAAGGGAGGGGCATAATTGATATTGCAATATCTAAAGATGACACAACTGATAAAGACCGTTATATTTACGTAAGTAAAAATTACTAAGATAAAAAAGTCTATAGGCTTTTTACATGCTTTATCACTATATTCATGTACATTTTCTCCTACGAGAATATGGATCCATTTCGTGCAAGCCTTATGTATTGTGAAATTGCTGCCACCCAAACCTTGGTAAGACAACTCCCACTTCCCAAAACATCGAGCAAATCTCAGAAGGCACCCCAATCAGAATAAGACACCAACTCCCCGTATGAGGCCACAGAAAGTGGCGCAGACGAGGATGGATGGGCCCTTGATCCGCGCGGAAGACATCCAAGGGTACGGAAGTCAGTCAGACTTATACGCGCCCTTCGCATTCCCAACTTCGAACGTCAAGGGGCTATCACTCACTTCTTTTCCTCTACCTTCGCTTCATGCTCGAGAGTTCGGCCGTTGAGGTCATAAATGGAAGAGCTCTTCCGAAATGCCGAGGGAACTGCTCATTTGTTAACGTGAGGGTAAACGAATCGACGGATATATTGGAATAGCTATGAGAAGACGGCAGACAAAGCAAGCAAATGATGCATAGCACTGCGTACCAAGCAAAGAGAGAATTCCGCTGCCCAAAGGTAGTTAGACTCGTACGCTGCGAGGTGCTTCCATTTCCCGCTCTTGTTGATCATCGCTTTCATTCCAATTCCTCTACTACGAGACGGTACCTTTCCGAGTGCAAGCCTTTCTTTCGTCATATATATTCCCTCAAAAGTTCAAATAAATACCTACGCTATATATTATTCTAAGACAGCTGCAATTGAGATCAAAATATATATATATATATATATAAGAAAATATATAGTTGCTTTGCGAAGTCGAGGAGAGGTATAAGAGGAGATTCATAATCAGGCTGCCAACCCGCCGGAAGTACAAGTTGGGGCTTGGCAGATCTCCCCCGCAACCAAGCACCCAAAGAAAAGGTGCTGAACATCCTCCTGAACTGCAAAACAACATTGGCATGTGCCATCAATTCCATGGGAAAATCTGGATCTTCGCTCGGTCATCAACAATCAACCCTTCTCAATAACCACACAAAAACCCGAACATGCAGAGGGACCTTTCACCTCCAGATGTCAGTAAAAAGGTTCAAGGTGCTTGATGGATTAAAGACCATTGTCAAGTAAAAGCCATGTAAGCCTTACGAACCATGAAATGTCCATTAGATCAAGATCATGATTCACAATGCCACCTAAGCTTTCACAAACTGGCAACACCCCCAACATAAGCAGGACCTCACCAAACCGCTAATATGATAAGAGCCGAAGAGGGGGAGCTAGCTTCCAGACTCCCAACAATCCCTCACAGAGCTGAACGAGCGGGGGAAACGAGTACACGACGTTCCCTAACCTGTCCGGTTGTCAGTCCAAAAGTAGATTCTGCATCCATCTCCAAGAATAGGCCTCATCAGAGGAGTCACTCGAGGTAGAACCAAGCAAACTCCCCTCCAAAAGTTGGATGGTTCAGGAATAACAAGAGTGTGTGAAGTGGGATCCAAAGGGTTGCCATAAACTGTCCGCAATTATTTTTTTCAACATGCATTTTCTTAGCCTCATTATTCACATTGCATATTTATATTTTATAGATTATTGTAATCTTTATTTTACTGATGTACTGTTTTAACACTTGGTGTTTGATCTAAGGTGTACAAAGGTCTTGGTGTTTGATCCGAGTTGTGGGAAAGTCTTTGGTGTGTAATCCAAAGCATCTGTAAACGATTGAGTTATATATGGGGAAATAACTCCAGATAGTTGAATAGTTGATTGACTCGGTCAATTGAGAAATCCCGAGTCTGGTGACTCAGGTCGTGGTTTTTACCCAATGGGGTTTCCACGTTAAAATCCGCGTCTCTTGTGGTTGTTCTTGTTTTGTAGATTGATTGCTAATATATGTAGTAATTATTATCTGTTTATCTACTTGTTGGCTACAACATTTGTTTAACGATCCATAATAACTCACATTTGGTATTAGAGCCTGGTTCGCGGAAAGGACGTCGCTAAAAGTTGTGTTATGACTGCCATCACCACCAACAACAAAGGACAATCCACGATAAGATCTCTATTGTTTGATGGTACTAATTTTTCCTATTGAAAGATCCGCATACAAATCCATTTAGAAAGTATGGGATACATGATATGGGATGCCATCGGGACTAAATATCAAAGGCCCAAGGAAATCATCACCTCCAACAAGGAGAAGAAGTTGGCAACAAACAAACAGTTTATTCACAGATTAAGCATGAGAGAATTCAACAGAGTATCCACGTGCAAATCCGCATACGAAATATGGAATCGACTCACCGTAACATTTGAAGGTACGCCAAAGTTGAAAGTTAGTCTTCTACAATGAAGATATGAGCTTTTCATGATGAAAGAAGGTGAAGTATCTGGGAGATGTATCATTGCTTTATAGAAATTGTGAACTCACTCCAAAATTTGGATGTTGAGATAAAGAAAGCAGTACTTCTAAAGAAGCTTCTTAGACTACTTACTGCTGAGTGGAGGACCACAACCACGATAATCAAGGAAGTAAACGATATGGATACACTTCATTTGGATGAGGTAATTGGAAAGCTCCTCACATACGAAGTTGAGAAAGAATAGAAAATGGAAGCAAGTGCATATTCAAATGATCCAGCAGCTTCAATCTCTAGTGAAGATTATAAAGAGGAAGAAATAACTTTCATCACTCGCTACTTCCAGAATTATTTAAAGAGGCAACGTGAATTGAAGAGAAAAAGGAAGGAAACAAAAACACTTATTTGTTACCACTGCAATGAAAAGGACACATAAAAAGGGAATGTTCTCTTCTCGAGGCAATAAGAAGAGATGTTCATACAAAGAAAAAGTCTGTCACAATATTTCAAGAGACATCTGATATAAGCTTAAACCGCCTATGTTGGTTTCGTCGCCAATCACGATTCCAGTGAAGAGGAAGACACACGAGATGACAATGAGGTAGACTTATCTTATAATAAATTATTTATTGCTTTTCAAGAAATGCATGACATTGTAGAAAGCAGGCGCACGCCATCCCACATATCTGGCAATGAATGTGTTCTTGTAAGTTCGTACACATCAAAAACATGTATATGGGAATCATCATAGATCCTTCAAAGCACAACATATAAGACCCGAGTGTCGCATACAGACGCTACCAACTCCATCAAATCACAGTTCCAACCAACAATCATACCACTTGAGTCTTAGATACAAGGTCCGAAATATTAATATTGTATTGGTCAGATAGGATATATCGAGGATATAGCGGGATATATTGATGATATCAGTGGAAATCTCGGAAATGCCTCAAAAAAGTAATTTTTTTCACAATTTAAGATCATCCTAGTTCTTAAAATAAAAAATAACCAATACACATTATATCACACATATTGTTGGTTGTAAATGTTGACTGTGGACTGCTAAGAGGTCAATGATGAAATTCAAACAATAACAACTTAGGGACAGAAAGGACATGTATTTTGCACATTAGCTTTATATCACATCACATATTATGAAAAAACAAAATGTTAAGCTATATAAGATATCAAACAAATAAGCAAACGAGTATAATGACCTACAAATTTTAAAGATCTTCATTCATAATAATCACTATTTTGAATGACAGATTATGTATTAAAATAGATTAGAAACAAAGCTTTCCAACCGAACTAAAGAAAATCAATGCCAATTGGAGTATGTCATGGGTCGATAGGTCCAAAAATGGATATATTAGGGATATCTTAGGATATATCAGTAGAAATCTTAAAAATGAACCAAAAGAGATTTTTTATGATTTAAAATCATCTTAATTCTTAAAACAATAAGTAATGTATGAATACACGTTTTTTAAGGATAAAAGGGTGAGATCCCGAAGCAGGATTCACCACAGATATTGCGACGATATACATTCTTATATATGTGAAGGATATGTATTTAACATATTAGCAGTATGCTATATTGCATACTATGTATAAACAAAAGCCTTGGGGATATCCGATATGAAACATAAAAACAACATACAATAGCATGTATACTATATAACACACCATTCATGATAACCAGAATTGTGAAAGAAGATGATCTAATATAGATCAGAATCTAATATTTCTCATGAACTAAGATAACCAATACCATGAGTACGTCTTGGATCCATATCGATAGATTATTAATACTTACTATTAGAAATTCGGTTATTTATTCATGTTGGATTTGTATCCAAGTGTTTCAACACATGGAGTGGCTATATAAAATCTTGAACAAATCAACCTATTAAGCTTGCAAAGTTAAAAACTACATTCTGAGCTCCTTGCGGCATAAAAATAAGTAGTGAAATCAAGCAACGAGGTTGATGTCGATGATATAGTATTGATATTGACATGATATCGACATCATCAATCGAAATGGTGGAAAGTCTGCACTAAATACTTCAAATTTTGTTGATACTGGTGTTATGAGATGTTATATCTTTGATATATCGCTCTATATTGGTTGATATCGATATCTTGGGCGATATCGGTACCGTTAACTTGCCAATATGGATATATCATGGATATATCGAGGATATATCGGGATATTTCAATCCATGCTTGGACGAATGACATGACACAATACTATGAGAAGCGTAAACCAGCTAGGTCATACCACGTAAAACTTTTTATAACCCTTTGAACTACCAGTGGTTGAAGCTCTATGAATGCCTTAATTTGGTCTAAATTGACCTCTTTACCCCTCTAGGAGATGATACAATGAATTTCTCCCTCGGTATACCAATGATGCATTTCTCTGGGTTTTGAGTTTCAACTTACATTGCCTCAATAGTCTAAACACCTCGGTTGTTGAGGTCTTCATTGAAGCTAGATTGCTTTACAAACATATCATTGATATACACCTTAGAAGGCTTTCCAGCATCTTTGCAAATATTAAATTTAGGAGATGCTAATCATGATTACCATTATTTTGAAGTCCAAATGGAGTTGCCAAATACATGAAGACCAAGGTCATTGTTAAATGAGGTGCTTGGCCTATTAAAATAATGGCGAGATTTGGTTGTACTTTGAGTATGCGTCCAAGAATAACTTTGCAGCTTTTACTTGAGTCAGAGTTGACTAAGGCATCAATCTTTAGAAAGGGGTACTTATCCTTGGGCCATGCATCACTAGGATATATGAAATCCTCACACATGCATCACTTGTCATTGGCTTTCCTCGCCATGACCACATAATCCATTGAGATAGACAGAATGTTGAATGAATCTGGTCTCCAACAATTTGTTGGCCTCTTCATGCATAACTTGTCAGTGCTTTTGCAACTTCCTCTATTTCTCATCCTTGATGAACTTGTTGGATGTGTAGATATTCAAATTGTGTTCAGTGACCTTGGGGTGTAACACTACGAGGTTTGCAGTGAACCAAATTAATGTGTTGAGGTTGCCGCGGATCAAGGTAAGCATATCTCTTCTTTGGGAAATCTTGAGGTCTGCACCTACCTTTATGAGTTTCGAGCTGTCCCTTGAGATCAACTCAAGGGTTAGGGTGGAGTTGGTGGACTATGGATAATCCATGCTCTAGGGCTATAACCTTTTCTTTGGGTAATGATTGCTGGGAGGAGCTTGCATCTTTGGCATGCTCCTCTGCCTTTCTTCTTTTCCTTCCTTGGAGCCCATGGGAGACTCTTAAGGGTTTGCTTTAGGTGTAGATGTTGGAGTTGATATCTTACCTTTGGGTCTCCTTTAATGTTGCCAAATCCATGAGAAGTTATGCATGGTCACATTCTATAAAAATCATGCTAACCAGATGATGCATGGTATGCAAGCCTCATCTATACATTCTGACCGTTCGATGCTGATTCTTCTTCTTCTTTTTTTTAAATCTCCTCTAAAAGGATAGGAACTAGGAGCAACCCAACCATGAATTTCTTGCGTGTGCTAAATACTTTGTGAGCAATAGGTTCTATTACTTGCATATCTACTGATAATCACATGTTTTTACCTATGTTATGTTTCTTTTTCTTTTAGCCCATTTCAAGATGGGGAACAAGAGCAACGGTAATGGGGAGAGCGGTGCAGACAAGGGGAGGGCTGTCGTTTCTGATGAGCGCAGGGCAAGCATGGTTGTTGAGGTTGGGCGTGAGGTGCCCAACGATGGTGAAATGGAAGATCTGGCTGTGGAAGGACCCTAGAGCATGCCAAAGGTAAAGAAGTAACCATGGCAGTCTTCAATTGGAGGTTCGAAGTGGTGCTTCCGGTGTATGCCTGTTAACATCCGAATTTGAATAACCCGAACACAATCCGATTAAGGGTCTAAATGATCAACTAATATTTAATTAATATTGAACAAGCTCAGATCGATCCGTTGATCATAAATCGAAATTCGCAACCGACCAAAAGTCGATCGCATCGTAATGCATGCCGCAGAAAAGTTGCGAGGTAAAATCGGAAATCGCAAAACAAATCGAAATCACCCAAACATTTGATTCGACAAAATAAGACCAACAGAATCGACTGTTCATCGATCGAAGGTTGTTTGATATTTTAAAGTCACAAAATTTAACCACAAACCAAGACTGTATTTTGAGAATTTCAGTGATTCATACTTGATCCAAAGTATATGAATATTATACTCATTTTGAACGTCGTTCAGAGACGGTCGGAACGAGACATTGTACACCTAAATCGTAACTCAGGTGCGAATGGAATGATTTTAAGATTTTCACAAAAGGTATAAAATGAAACTAATATATTATAAGATATGATGTCACTGCTGATGTCATTGATGATGTCATCATGGAACTAAATTTTGCAAAATTTCAACGAAATTTCGGTTTCGACGGTTGGAGGGTATCGAAACCCATATGAATATCGATATCCTGGGTTTCGACCGAAATCTCGCGAGATATCGGCGACATTTCGGGTCATATCGATATCTCGTCGACAAAGGGAATCTCTCATTAAGAAATCCACCCATATGGCGATATGGACCAAAATCTCGGTCGAAACTCTCCCATTTCAACCGACTTCCAGCATAAATTTCTCAAACTTTCTCCAAGGCCATCTTGCTTCAAGGTAAGCCAAATTTGGCCAAATCTTCATCAAATTCTTAATTTTTTAGGGGTTTTACTCTTAGGATGTTGATATAGCTTGGTATGGTGTTTCTTTAGAGATTTCAAATAGCTTTAAATTTGGAGACGAAAATCAGGGGTTTTGTGTTTTAATTGCACAATAATGATAGTTATGAACGTATTATCTCGGATCTTGTATATAACATGAAGTAAAACGTACTTTGAGAACATTTTGTAAGATCTATGGAAAAGGAAATTGGGGCTTTTGTGTTTTAATGTGGAACGTTGATGAGTTCTTCAATGATAAATTCGGATCTTAAGTTATGGAACTAGAAAACATGTTTCGGATTTTTTTGTAAATGAAATTTAAAAATTGAGTAAATCCGAAAATTATATGTTACATCTATTTTTTTTACATATTTTGTCACTTAGGTAGTCTTTCTTGAAAATGGTCCCCTAATTGCTAGATCTAAGATCCTAATGTATAGATCTAATGTGTTTTTTCTGAAAATCAGAATATTAAGAGTATTCTTTCAATTTCAAACACCAAGTATTTATGATTTTCTGTGTATTAGGTGTTTGAAAAATTAAAAATATAATAATTCCGAAAACTAAAACATAAATTAATTAGCAAATTCATAATCGGCCGCATTGTATGCCTCTTTAATGACTGTTCTTCATTTTCCTCGCTGATTTCGGTGATCATCATCATGGCACATTCCGGTTTCGGATCAGGATCTGACAGTTCTGAGGATCAGAGAGGCGATTTCAGTGGGGACATTGGTTGGAGGTATGCCTTCGCTCCTAATGGAAATAAAGCGAAACCACAATGCAATTTCTGTGGAAAGAAGTTGGGAGGAGGCATGATCACGAGGATGAATTAACATCTTGTTGGCAATAACAAGAATGTTGCCAAGTGCACGTGTTGTCCCAAAGATGTGAGGGACATGTAAAGGCCAGCTTGGACAGGAAGAAGGAAAGGTATACAAAGAGGGTAAAAAGGGATGAACAATTGAAAGAGTTCATGTTTGAGAAAGAATTCAACGTCCTTTCAGATTCAGACGACGATGACTTTGTCTACCCTGCTGACATTCATACTACAACAGAGAGGAGGGCATACAAAAGGGCAACAAAAGAATCAATGAGGAGCGAGTAGGAGATGAGAGAACTCGATGGTGCACGAGGCGACTACTATGGTGCAGGTGGCAGTGGGAGTGGTTCTGGAGGTGCACCAGTACCACCACCCACCAAAAACATAAGGGGAAGGGAATTGAGCCCCTCTTGACGAGGAGCGGATCCATGCAACACAAGGCAAGCAAGGATCCAAGGCAGAAAACGGTGAAGGGAATGTTCACCAATGCACGAGAAAGGGTAGGAAAGGCCATCAGCAAGCTCTTCTTTGGGGAGAGCATTCCTGCCAACATTGCTATCGGGTCATTTCTGCAGCATGCCATTGATGAGATCACTGCAGCGGGAACGGGAGTGAAGGCTCTTACATCCTACGAGATAATGAACAAATATCTAGGGATGGAGAAGGAGGAGATGAATGAGTACATCGCCGAGTTGAGGAGGAGATGGCTAGAGTACGGGGTGACATTGATGTGCGATGGGTGGACGAGCTACACGAGGAAGCAGATCATCAACTTCCTTGTTTACTGCGATGGGAAGACAATCTTTTTGAAATCTGTTGATGCATTTGATCATGTGAAGGACCACGAGTACCCGCTGAAGTTGATGAAGGACATCATTAAAGAGGTTGGGAAAGATCACATTGTCCAGATTGTGACGGATAATGGCAGGAACTTCAAGAAAGCGGGTGAAACAATAATGACATCCAACAACTACGGAATTTTTTGGACACCGTGTGCTGCACATTGCATTGATTTAATTCTAAAGGATTTCAGCAAGAGTAAGCTCGTCTCAAGGGTGGTGGAGAAAGCACGAACGATCACCACATTCATTTACAACCACGACAAAGTGCTGGCATTGATGATGCGGATGTGCAATGGTGAGCTGGTGAGGCCTGGCATCGCACGCTTTGTAACCAATTTTATAGCGTTGTAAAGCCTCAAACAACAAAAGACAGGGTTGAAAACCATGTGTTTTCAAGGTGAATGGTTCAAGATACCTGAAGCTCGGATTGAAGGACGAAAAGTGGAGACATTGATCAAGGGATGACGTGACTCGGGTCACAAGGATCATGGATCCAATTGTTTTCTGCATTGCAGATCATGGATGGCGATAAGAAGCCCACCATGGGAGTGATCTACGAGGCAATGCGCTGCATGAGAGAGAAGGTTAGAGAAGCGGTTGGAAAATGGTCCAAAGCATGGTTGGACATCATAGACGAGCGTTGGTCCAAGATGCTCTCACATCCTCTTCACAAGGCCGGTATGTATTATGTAAAAATCTAATTTGTTTTTCATTTTTAAAATTTCTATAGATCTTTAGAATATGAGTATTGTGCTTGTTCGTGACTTTGTGTCCAGCTAATTACTTTAATCATAAGTATCAATATAAGAATGGACTTGGTACAAATGCTAAAATTCTAGCAGCTGTACAAATTATCGTGGAGAAGCTCATCAAGGACGAGAAATTACAGATCTTGTGCATGAACGAGGTAATCCTCAATTTGAAGCTAAATTAGGAGTCACAAAAATATTCTTTAAGATTATGTAACATATTATGACTTAAACCTATGTGCGCAGGTTAAGTATTTCCAGGATGCCTTGGGTTCCTTTGGTCGAATTACTGCGGTAAATGGATGGGCCAATACTCTTCCTGATAGGGACGAAGACAAATAAAACCATTGATTGTGTGTTCATTTATTCCTACCATTGATTTATCTCGTTTTTGTTTTTTGCAGCCGAATGGTGGTTATTATATGGGATGGAAGCTCCCAACCTACAAAATGTAGCAGTGAAAGTGTTGTCTCAAATCGCATCTGCTGGTGGTTGTGAGAGGAACTGGAGCACATTCAACTTGATCCATTCGAAGAGTCGGAACATGTTGGGAGAACAGAAGCTCAATGATCATGTCTACGTGCATTACAACTTGAGGCTGAAATTGAAACATGCAAGAGAGGGACAAGACAAAGAGGACTACACAGACCCTATTGATCTTGCATACATTTTCAAGATGCACGATGACGATGCTGATGAAGACGTTCTCAAGAGTTGGATGGATTCCAATGGTGCTCCCGTTCTCGATCAACCGGGTGGAGGTCCAAATGAGAATATAAGCCAACAAATGGGAGCAGACATAGTGACTATTTGGCAAGATCCGGGCGGATTACAGACCCTCTTGGAGGGTTGGAGGCCGAGATTGATGCGGTTGTTGATGAAATTCTCTTCACTAGCTCCAAATCCAAATCGAAGTCCAAGGACGACAGTGGAGATGATGATGATGATGTTGCTCGTGGTGGACCTGGTGATGGTGGGGAAACATACTTAGGTGGGTCAGGAGGAGGTGGTCGTGGACCACAAGATACAAGATTTGAGGAAGGGCTACATGCAGGACGTGAATATATGGAGCGACAAAGGAACACACATGGACAATTTGTTCCAAGTTCGAGTCCAGAACCTATGGATTACGTGTATGGTCGTGGCCATCGTCTAACCGACAGCTACATGGACGATTTGATATCGTCTGTAGGTTCCTTGAGCTGCATGGACATTGACAGCCCATATCGCAGAGGAACTCCAAGTCCTTTAGGACGATATAGATCGTCGCACGATGAGAGATCATTTGGCGTCTTCCCGGAATACTTTCATGCTCCTCCTCCAGGACCTCATCCTCCTCCTCAAGCGTATGCACCTCCATCATATTATATGGTTACAATGGTATGTGGGATACAATAGCTACAACGGTGAGAACTACTAAGGTAGCCAACCTGAGCAGAGCCAGGGCAGCTTATTTGGGGGTGACAGTTATGGTTTCTTCCTTGAGTACACTTCAGTTCCTCCTCCTCCTCTGCAGAGATCTTCTCCTACCCCGTCGTCGTCGTCCCGAGGATCTCAGGCCAGTAGTTCGCAGCCTCGTCGTGCCACTCGTGATACCGGATCTAGTGCTGCTTATCTTCGTCTTGGGATACTCATAGGCATCGATGACCACCAGTACATGCAGTATGCGATGGATTACAAGGCCATGTACTCGTACATGACATGGGAGAACTACTGCGAGTTCATTGAATCTACGATGCATTATGTGAGACAAGAAGGAAGGGGGGGCGATTCAGATCCACCGGGGAACTCTTGGTTCTGAACCGAACATATCATCAGGTAATATATTTTAATCTTTTATTACATTGATCATTAATGTGCATGTTCTTATTACTCTACATGAAATATATGTATTTTCACATGTTGTAACTTGTAAGACTATTACTCTGTTTAACAACGATATGTTCGATATAGTGTGTGACATACCGTCATAGTCATAGATGATAAGATGGTTGATATGTATGCTATAAGCCTATAAGTGTATATCTATTGTTTCATTGTTTGAAATACTTATATTAACTCCATTTGCAATATCTAACATATTGTACAATATGACCGATATGACCGATATGACCGATATGTACAATATAAGGGGTATAAATGAGCAACATGTGTGGAATAATTGTGTATTTATATGTTATTTATTGTTCTAATAACTTAGAAAATCAAAATTTACAATAAAAATGAAAAAATAGTTTTTTTGAGCCATTTCCGACTTTTTCACTGAATTCCCGAAATTTCGGCGAAATTTCGGTATTAGAGGTGTGACCGAAACGAAATCGAAATCGGATTTCGAACCTTGGATATCATTGCTGATGTCATTCTAAGGGACAAATGGCCTATATTCCCAATGAGAGAACCCCTCCCCTCCTTCCTTTCTCCATTTTCCCCTTTCTTTCCTCTACTTTCTCTCCCAAATTTCTCTCCAAATCCCCAATCGTAAAAGCTGCTGCCCTCAATTTTTCTCCATTTCAGCAAGGTTCAACTGCTCCTGTCTAGCAAACCAAAGCCTTTGCTGCTCCTATCCCACGCTGGAAACCTCCTGAAGATCCTCTCATGCATGCAAACTAATCCCCAAGTATAGATATCATAGGTACAATTCTTATCCTCTTTCTTGCTGCCATGCATGCGAAATTCCACTTTCCTCTCTTTCTGCCCTCATGTATATTTCGGTTATTTCTTTTGGCATTATAGATTTGAGCTGGTCCTATTGATGCACTCATTTCTCATGAATTTGATGAGTGTAATATTCTCTCATATCAATTTATGTCGAAATTTCCTTTTTGGGTTGCGTCTGGTCTTGCAGGGCACGACGAGAAATGTGAGTACTACGAAATGTTAACGAATAAATGGCGAAGCCTTCTCCCACTATAACTAGGGTCAGCTACATGGATTCTTGCTCAAATTCATGTTGAAAGATTCGACTATTTTTACGCTGGCTGTCGACTACCTAACACCACCCACACATTGATGGGATTTGAACCCTGGTCATTTGGGTAGTAGGCACACTGCCTTACCACCGAACCATTTAAGTGGGAAATGTTAACGAATACTATAAAAAAATTACATAATAAGGGATAGAATATGATTATTCATACTTGAGTTGAGATGTATAATAATACATAATAACAACTATCTTTCAAAACATTTAGACAATGGTTGGGCATTGGAAATTTCATAGCTTCTGTAAAGGGGACATGTACCTGTCACTTAGCACGCATATCTTTCTACAACTTTCTTATCCACATATTTCTTGTTCAAAATCTCCTCATCATCAAACTGAGAGTTGGAGCTCTTAGACGAATCAGCATGAGGCAAATTGTAAATAAACGATGACAACAATGGATCTGGAGCAACACAACACTGGATGAAGGAGCCGGATAGGTGGACCCTCCATAAAGAGACTGAAGATGACCACCTCATAATTCTTTCTTTAATAAAGAAAGTGCTGAGTGAGATCCTGAAGAACTTTTACGATATCCCCTTCTACGATGAATGCGAGATGCAATAAAGGAACTCATGCATATCATGTCCACGAATTAGATGTATTCACAAGTAAAACAAAATATTAAACACAACTTTTGATTAGAGATTCTTCATGATCAGATTTATATCTCAAAAATACTTCTTCAGGTAGGGCTTTTTAATTAGGCTCAAAGATAATTGTTCAAATCATTTGTGAAACTTTCAGGCATCCCCCAAATTTTCATTTACAACTTAAACTAATATCAACGACTTTTGATAGGGCTTATATATATATTTGAAAAATGTGTTCAATCATAAACCATACAACAAAATGCATAAACCAAACATCAATACATGACTGGAAAATCATAATGTGAGCTCTAATAATCTGGAATTAAAACAACCATAAAATGTGTATATACATACATACACACATACATACATAACTCCTCACCCAAACTCAAGTATGATATGAAATAGAAGAGTTTCCCTTAGAAAAAAAAATCAATAATAATGAAGATTAGCTAGATCTACTCAAGCTACAATTAAGTCGATATAATTACAAGATCTAGCTAATAGAGATACATCGACATGGAGTCTTGATGCACAAAGCTATTGATAATAAAATCAAAATACATAAATGTGTAATGATCAACCATAAAGTGATATCAATAAGATCATTGAACAAGAGATCTAGATCTGTACGATTAACCACAAAAAAGATTCGAAAAAGGGATAAGTGGACAAGTAAAGATAGTTGTGAATCAGTGATGACTTATTAATTAATAGTGCTGGTTACGACGATCTTTACACCTGACAATGCGAGGTTGCGGTGACCCTCAACTGAGCAGGAGATAGGAAGCCCAGTTAGGGCAGCGGCCGCCAAGTGCGTGGGTCTAGGATCCCAGTCCTTTTTACAGTTTTTATGCGAACTCGCAGTGTTTTTATGCCTCGTTGGGATTTCGACTTTTGACCAGTTCTGTTGACCATCTGTCTTAGGGTACCTAGGCTGAGGGGTCCTCGATTTTTGTTTTCCTTACGAGCTCATTAGCCTATATCGGTCGGACCGATTTTTAGAGTGACTTTTCCAGAGAGTCTCTCATCCATCTCTGTGGCGTAGTTTTGGAGTAGACCTACCCCTCTAGTGGTCCACACTTCCACTTAGAGGGCGAGATGGAATGGTCTCTTAGGAGACTTCCTCACCGGTTGAGTTTGGTTACCGTTCCGCCAATAGGCTTGGCGATGGCTATAGTTGAGTCGGTTACAGGAGTTGAGATCAGTTACAGTTGAATTGGATATAGTTGAGCTTACTACTAGAATCATCAATCATCAATCATTGGCAATTAATCATATCTTTAACTACTATCACGAGTGATAGGATAAACTCGTGGCCGTGTTGGGAACTTAGCTAGGATGCATTACACCCCACCTCATGGATACAGAGGCACCACAACCCTAATGTATTATTCATACCTTAGAGTCATAGTGTGAGGTCACCCTCAGACCAAGATCACAAGCTATCCACTAGACTTGAGAATTAGACAGAATTAAAGATTAAATCTGAAATTCATCATCCTTAATGTCAAGATCCACCAACTTGATCTCTAAACGATATAAAGATAATAATCTACGGATATATCATTAACTTATATATAAAACTATTATATATGGAAGGTTATGTGGTGATGGGTGAACATGGGTTTTACATATAGAGCAACTTGAAAACCTTTTTCCAAGCAAGTAGTTTGTAAACATTAAATATCACTGCCTATTTACTTGCTTTCTTTTGAAACCACTAAATTACATGTTATATTTTTTATATATTGGAATGTATACAAAAATCGTTGACATCCTTTGTTCCTTGCATGCTTGGCAGGCAAAGCGCTTGCGTCACAGTAGCTGGCAAATGATCCCGAGCATCCGCTGTTATACTCGACGGTACAATTGTTACAGTTTTTGGTCCAGATAATGTTATTATGCGTTTTCTTCTCTTATATCACAATTTGGGGATGCATATATGCAATGTTTCTTTCTATTACATGTAAACTATATGGAAATTAGTGCAATGAAAAGTTGGTGACATTTCTTGTTGGCTCTGTGATTGTTTATATTGGTTGTGGATAGCATTGCAAAATGTAAAAAATTTCCCTTCATTTTCAATGGAACTAATGCTATCAATTAAGAATCTTATGCTGCGAGTGTCGTGTAAACGAATACTCGAATCCGAGGGCGTCACAGGGCTGGTGGAGCACCTTTCCGGTGCGTGCTCGGCAACTGAGCAACTCTGTTTTCAATGCGAGCGACCATGGCATCACTGAAGGGAATGCATGTTTGGGGGGAATGTGGTCAAAGAAGGCCCTTGCTTGGGCCCACGATTCCATTTTGACGGAGGCTAAGACATGAGAACTTCTCTCATAGGCTGATATGTCCTCGCTCTTGAGCCACCTTTCGAAAGGGGAATCGGGAGCGACCGTTGGAGGGCATTGTTGTAGGGAGGGGAATGATGAGGCATTGTGAAGGATAAGAGATAGGATTCACGCATCAAGAGGAACTGTGGCTAGTGTGGATGCGATTTGGCTGCACGGGGGCTTGCTGTCCGAGAGGGGCCTCTCGTCGGAGGGGGCGAAGAAGGTGGTCTTTGGCGCCTTGGAAAGTGGTCTGTCGGTGGAGTCGATGACCATTGTAAAGTGGTGGAGATCACACGTGGCATCGCTAAAGGGAATGCATACGTGGAGGCTCTCAGTGGCAGGTGTCCCACTGAGATATAATAAGTTGGGGATCTTGAGGAAGGTCTTGTAGCTAGTCGACGATGTCGTGGGCCTTTGTAGCTCCGGGTGAGATCGGGAGAAGGGTCAGAGGTGGTGGTGTTGATGAGAGGAGTGAAGCTTTCCTCCCCCATGCCTGACGATGCAGATCGACCGAAGTAGTGACATTGTGGTTTGTGGCATTAGAGGAAGGTGGTCTGGGTGTGTTGTCCCATTGAAAGAATGTGGAAGTGGTGGTGGTAGGTGCGGGCTCACGATTTTGAACTAGGTTTGGGGGTCTTGGTTCAGAAGCGTCGGCCGCGGGTGAGGGGCATTCATGAGCTCAGTGACCAGAACCTGGCTTCTTTGAATTAACTCAATCTCGTTGGGCATGTTGTAAAATCAACAAAAAATAGCTCCTTTTTTCTTGAAAGCAGCAACGGGCAAACACTTTGGACTAGGAAACAAGAATGCTCGAGCACGAATGCGAAGAAAGAAACTCGTTTCTTGTTGAGGAAAGAGGCGACAATCATGACGAAGTGGCTGTCGAACCTGATAAAGGGGCTGAGGAAGTTGATGCCCGAGCGAACTGTGGGGTTCGGAGGGAGATCGTTCTGGTTGACGTGAGGGCTGTGGAGCATGTTGTGAATGGTGCTGGAGAAGTTTTTGAACTGGAGGTTGCGAGGATGGTGGGGGTTCATGTAGTGGGGGCTCCCCCCTCAGTTTCATAATGAAAATCCTATCTTGGAATGTGAGGGGACTGACCAACCCGAGAAGCGGCTGACGATTGGTTCCTTGTTAGTTGCGTGGAAGATTGATGTGGCGTGTTTGCTGGAGACAAAGATTGATTCTTGGAGCTATGTGAGGTGGGTGTCCACTTCGGGTCCCCTTCTTAGTGATTTCAAATCAGTTTTGGCAAATGGTAGTTCATGATGGATTATCGTTGCTTGGAACGAGGAGGTTTTTAATCTCGTGGACGAGCTGATACTAGTCCACTGGGTGTCGATGACTCTGGTGAGCAAGGCAGCTCACTACAGCTTTGTGGTTACTTTAGTGTATGATGTTGCGGGGGCAAACATGAATCTAGATTTGTGGGATGAGCTACAGGCTGTGAGACAACGATTCTCGAAGATGGCATGGCTTGTTGGTACTGGTGACTTTAATGCCACACTCTACATGGGAGACATACCAGGTGGAAGTGGTGGAGGATTTGGCATTAGAAGTTGTGGACGTGATAGATTGCTGCTACACTTGGAGGAGCTCCTCTTCTAGATTGCGGATTGACCGTTTTCTGCTTTGGTTGAAGCTTTGGAGATGCTTAACTTGGCTGCGGTTACTTCACTGCTTAGATCGTGATCTGTTAGAAAATAATCATGGCTTTGATACCATGTTAGAAAATATAATGCGGAAGCGGAATCAGAGATAAATGAATAAAATAGTATTAAACACATGATTTTACGTGGAACCCTACTCCCTAAAGAGCAGGATGAAGCCACAGGAGAATGCCTCAAAGGACTAATTTATGCATTGCACTTTCTCACTAAATACAGAGGGTGTGGAACTTCTTATATAGCCCTCACAGAGTCCCCACATCCTACTGACGGTTGATGTGGGACCAAACAACTGGATGTGGTAAACAGATCCTGGAGTGATCCATTTACCCATCTACACCATAAGTGACGCGTAACACATATACTCTAACACTCCCCCTCAAGCTGGAGCATGCAATGCTCAGCTTGGACAAACATAAAGAAATCTCTAACTCACGCTACAGGACACTACGAACAATATCAATTCAATGTGCACATCTGTCGGCTGCTACCGAGGACGTTGCTTCTCATGCTGTGTAGATGAGGAGGACCAAACTTGCTGGAGTGTGAGTTAAATTGAGTGTGTTCTGTACTGTGCCTGTCAAAGCCACTGAAACTGAAAATGAGTCTCCACCTGGAGAACTCTGGCCCACCACATGTAGAAGAGTGGATCATGTGGACAACTGCTCCATCTCTGAAAGGGCCGAACTGAAAAAACCGTGGAGATATCCTCGTCGGAGTCGACAATCGCTGGAGAATGGAGTCTGAAGAAGTCTCCTCGTCAGAGAACCGGGTCTCTCCCATATTGGCTCAGAGAACGTGATCTCTACTTTGGAGTCCTTATGAAACCACATGAAAACCCTAGCCCACGTGGCATAGCAAATGGGATCTCTATTCTAGAGTCCTATGGAACACATGAAAACTCCGAGCTGACAAAACCAGAAAGATGGGGACCACACAAATGATGGCGAACTTGTGCACATCAAACTAAAGACTCAGAATCATCTGAACATCAAATCTGAATATCTGAACTGTAGAGTCTGACAATCTGGCTGACCTCTGAACTAGAGAATTTGAATCTGGAATCCGACCTGTGACTCTACACAATACTCCCCCTTTCTCTCATACTTGTCGGAACATAATGATATCGAAAAAGTTGGGAGAAGACAAGGAATGGGGAGACAACAAAACATCACAAGTGTCGATCTTATTTTTTCAGCTTCTTTTTTTCAATCAAATTTTTTCTCGAATCATGTTTTGTCTATTTCCCGTTTTTTAATCGATTTTCATTTTTTTGAGCTGTTTCAATCATTTTTTTTACATTTTTTCATTTCTTTTTTTCGTTGTGTACGATTTTTTTGTACGTACCTTTTTCAAAAGGAATTCTCATTTTTTTAAAACTGTCAGCTCAATTTTAACTCAGCCATGGCCGGTCCCAAGCCCGGGTAAATGAGGAGAGTTGCGTTAGGTAGTCGACAACCAGCGCAAAATAGTCGGAGACAACTTCCTAAATAATATTTTTTTAAATATTATTTAGGATGTTGCCTCATGACAGTTGGATCTTTTCAACATGGATTTAAGCAAACATACAGATTTCGTTGGGGCGTTCCTTATTTGCGACGCGATGCATCGTCCAAATGCTATGAAAAATTGGCAAGGGCCGCTACATCGCAGCCTGGATGTAGTTCAAAATTTGCAAGGGTTCTCGCACGAGGAACGCATGCGGGTAATTAAGCTAGTTCCGCTGCATCACCGCCCGGATGCAGTCCAAAATTTACAAGGGTTCTCGCATAATGGACGTATGCGAGTAAAGAAGTTAGTCTAAAAGAGATTGCAACAGAAGTTGCGGATTGGTATTTGGAATATTGGCACTTTGACCGGAAAATTGATGGAGATAGTGGATACGATAGAAAGAAGGAAGATTCATATACTATGTCTTCAAGAGACTAAATGGGTTGGAGAGAAAGCAAGGGAGATCGAGAAGACAGGTTTTAAACTTTGGTATTCAGGTAAAGATAAGGGTAGAAACAGTGTTGGAGTGGTTGTTCATAAGGATTTGAAGGATTGTGTGGTTGAGGTGCAAAGATTCGGGGATCGGATTATTTTGCTAAAATTGGTGCTTGAAGAAGAAATTCTGAATATAATCTCAGTTTATGCACCGCAAATTGGTTTAGATGAAAGGACTAAACAAGCTTTTTGGGATGATCTAGATAATATTTTACAAGGAATCCCACAAAGAGATGATTTGCATAGGTGGAGATCTTAATGGACACGTGGGAAAAGATGCTTCAGGGTATGCTAGTGTTCATGGAGGATATGGTTTTGGGGATAGAAATGAAGAGGGAAAAGTCATCCTAGATTTTGTAACGGCATATGATCTTTTCATAGCAAGCGCTCTCTTCAAGAAGAGGGAGGAGCATTTAATTACTTATAAGAGTGGGCCAACGAGAAAATAGATAGATTACTTTGCGTTGAGGAGTAGAGATCGGTTGTGTTGTAAAGACTGCAAAGTAATCCCAGGAGAGAGTTTGACTACCCAACATCGCTTGTTAGTCTTGGATGTACAAATAAAAGATCTGGTAAAGAAAAGGAGGGTTCCTAAGATCATAAAAACTAGATGGTGGAATCTTCCACTAAACCAATCGAGCTTTAGGGAGAAGGTTTTAGAAGATTTATCTTGGGATTGTAGTGGAAGTGCAAACGAGATGTGAGAGGCAGTAGCATCTTGTATCCGAAAGGTAGCCAAAGAGATGCTAGGTGAGTCAAAGGGAGAGCCCCGGGTCAAAAGGAGGCTTGGTGGTGGAGTGAAGGGGTGCAAGAGAAGCTAAAAATTAAAAGAGCATGCTTTAAAGCTATGTCTAAGGATAGAACAGAAGAAACTGTCACAAACTACAAAATAGCAAAGAAGGAAGCAAAGAAGGCTGTAAGCGAAGCTAAGTTGAAAGCTTATAAAGTTTTGCATATAAATCTCGACTCTAAGGAGGGCCAGAAGGATATATTCAGGTTGGCCAAAGCAAGAGAAAGAAAGACCAAAGACCTTTCGTAAGTGAGATGCATTAAGAACGAGGAAGGTCACGTGCTTGTTACTCAGAAGGATATAGAGACTAGATGGGAGCAGTACTTCCATAAACTTTTCATTGGGGAAGGAAATAGAGAGATCACTTTGGGTGATCTAGCTAGTAGTGAAAGTTACTTGAATCGTGCAAGCTATAGACGGATACATAGAAAGGAAGTAGAGGAGGCTTTGAAGGTTATGAGACCTGGGAAAGGTGTAGGACCAGATGACATCCCTGTAGACGTATGGAAATTTTTAGGTGAGCGCGGTTTGACTTGGCTTACGAATCTATTCAATGTTATTTGGCGAAGCAAGAAAATGCCTGAAGATTGGAGGAGTATCGTGGTGCCTCTTTATAAGAATAAAGGAGACATTCAAAATTGTTCAAATTATAAAGGTATCAAGCTGATGAGTCATACTATGAATATTTGGGAGCGTGTGATCGAGAGAAGGTTGAGACAAGTTTCCAACGTCAAAGAAAACCAATTCGGATTCTTGCCAGGTTGCTCAACTATTGAAGCCATCCATTTGCCGAGGAGAACAATGGAGATTTATAGAGCTAAAAGGAAGAACCTCCATATGATCTTTATTGATTTGGAGAAGGCTTATGATTCTGTCACACGAGAGATATTGTGGAGAGTTTTGGAGAAGAGACAAGTGCCCATCCTATACATTAACCTCATAAAGGACATGTATGATAGGGCTTTATCTTGTGTAAGGACCTCGTCTGGGAAGACTGGCTATTTTGACATCAACATTGGTTTACATCAAGGTTAAGCTTTGAGTCCATTTCTTTTTACTTTGATAATGGACGAGTTGACAAGTCACATTCAGGATGAGTTACCTTGGTGTATGTTATTTGCTGATGATATTGTGTTAATTGATGAGACTAGAGATGGAGTAAATGAGAAGCTTGAGATCTGGGGACATGAGTTGGAGAGTAAAGGATTTCGTATAAGTAGGGCTAAGACAGAATATATGGAGTACACTTTGATGGAAGCAATGGTGAACGAATTGAGGTGAAGATTGGTGATAACATTCGGAAGAGAGATTATTTTAGATATTTGGGATCTATTTTGCAACATGACGGAGAAATTGATGGAGATGTTAGTAATAGAATAAATGCATGTTGGCTAAAGTGGAGAGGAGCCTCTGCTGTTCTCTGTGATAAGAAAGTTCCTTTAAAATTTAAAGGAAAGTTTTATAAAGCAGCCGTGAGACCTGTTATGCTCTATGGATCTTAATGTTGGCCTGTGAACCATAGACATATGCAGAGAATGGCTGTAGCAGAAATGAAAATGCTAAGGTGGATGTGTGGACATGCACGTAAAGATCGAATTCAGAATGATGCAATTAGAAAGAAAATTGGTGTTGCTCCGATCGAGGATAAGATGCGAGAAATCACTTAAGATGGTTTGGTCATTTGCAAAGAAGATCAGCTGATGCACCAGTTAGGAGATGCGAGTGTTGGAATGTTGAGTCGGCTAAGAGAGGGCGGGGGCGGTCCAAGAAGTGTTGGAAAGAGACCATACGAAGGGATCTTTGTTTTATGGATATAAGCCCGGGATTGACCCAAGATAGATCTGAATGGAGGCGAAGAATCCATGTAGCCAACCCTACTTAATTGCGGGAAAAGGCTTTGTTGTTGTTGTTTGTCAGCTCAATTTTGGGCCCAAATCTCTCTCCTTTTTTAAAATGGACCTCTCCTCTTTTTTACTAACGGCCCACTTCCCTCTCCTTTTTTTTCATTTTTTTAATAAAATAGGCTCGTTGGGCCTAAAGAGAAGCAATCCCCCTGCCTTTTTCCTCTATTTTTCACACGTAGAGCAGCTTGCAATTTTTTAATGCTTCGCCCCAGACCCTATTTAGGGTCCCCTGGGCACCCTCTCTCGAAGATCGGCCGCCCCCGATAGGGACCTTCACATGCCGCTGCTGCCCGGGCTAGAGAGCGCATCCTATGGTGCTTTGCCTGAAGGAGGAGTCGGGAGGAGGAATGACGAGAGAGGAGGATGGGGCGTCGCTGCTTGGCGATACGGCTAGAGATGCCATCGTGCGCGGATGGGGGAGGGGGTTGGACCGTCACCGTCTACGAGAGATGCTCCTCCTGGAGCATCGAGCATCGCTCCTGGAGCATGCACGAGGCGTCACCTGAAGCTCGAGTTCCATGCTTGATGGGGCTTCGCCTACTGAAGCGAGAGAAGCTCCACCACTAGAGCTCGCCTAGAAGGAGAGGCGGCATCACCACATGGATCTAGAGGGCTGATGGTGCCACCGCCACGTGCTGTGGCCTGAAGGCTTGTGCGAGCGAGGAGGAGGTGCCACCAGGAGATTTGGGGCGTGCTGGAAGGTGCGCGTAAGGAGTTGTTGCTCTTCCTGGAGATGCCTTGCAGATGGGCAACACCACACGAAGGAACGGTTGTGCGAAGAAGGTTTGCCCGCTTGGAGATGTGCTGGCCCTCTGTTCGTGGTTGCAGCCTGGGGACCATGGGGATCCTAGGGACCATGGGGAGATACAGCCTGGGGACGAGGTTTTGCCACTAGAACAAGGAGATGCAGTTGAATGGTGAAGGACCTTGCGCTACCTGTGCGAGACGAGATGTTGCTGCTGGATCTTAGATTAGGGTTTCATGATAGAAATTCTTGAACAAACTCCAGAACTTTAACAATACATAATAATCAAACTTGAAGAACAGAATCAACTTGCAGAATTGAAGATCGTGAGATCAGCATGAAAATCTTCAAAATAACCAAGAACAACCCGCTCTAATACCATGTTAGAAAATAAACATGGCTTTGATACCATGTTAGAAAATATAAGGAAGAAGCGGAATCATAGATAAATGAATAAAACAATATTGAACACATGATTTTACGTGAAACCCTACTCCCTAAGGAGCGGGATGAAACCATGGGAGAATGTCTCAAAGGGATGATTTATGCATTGCACTTTCTCGTTGAAAAGAGAGGGTGTGGGGCTTCTTATATTAATATGCCTCGCTGAGTCTCCACATCCCACAGACAACCGATGTGGGACTAAACAACTGGATGTGGTAAATGGATCTTGGAGTGATCCATTTACCCATCTACACCATAAGTGATGCATAACACATATACTCCAGCACGATCAAATCACACACCTATTTGTTTTGAGTCTTGTAGTGGTAGAGGGTCGTCATCCTACTTCATGTTTGAAAGGTGCTGCCTGTTGGAAGAGGGCTTTCATGATTTGGTTGGAACTTTCTGGTCTGATTTGGAGGTGGTGGGTTCAACCACGGTGAAGTTTGCATCTAAGTTGGCTGTATTGTGAAGTAGATTGATAATATTCAGAAAGGATTCCCAAGTGGAGAGGGAGCAAAGGAGGACCCATGCATAGGAGGAGATGGTGAGGCTATACCGGCTGTAGGATATTGGAGACCTGGACGATGAGGAGCTCATGAATCTGAGGAGCTCATGAATCATGGTGTTATGTAGAAGATTCTGGAAGATGAGGATAGGAAAAGGGAGTCTGAGTGGATGCACAGAAGTGGTTGAAGGAGGATGATGCCAATACCAGATTCTTCCATTTGATCAGAGACGACAGAAGGAGAAACTTGGTTCACTATGTTGTTGTCAGGGAAGAGGGGTTTCAGGAGGAGGGGGAGGTAGTGAGGGAAATTGTCGACACAAATTTCAGATTCAGATGCTGAGTCATTGATGGGACCTTTTGGGTTGCTGGAGATCTGTGAGGCGCTGTTTGGACTGAATCAGGATGGTTACCCGGGCCCAGATGGCTTCCTTGTCTTCTTCTGCAGGGAGTTTTGGGAAATGGTAGCGGATGAACTTCTGAGGTGGTTATGGAGTTCGACGAATGAAATTATGGTTTTGACCGCATCGATCATTCAATTCTGTTCCGGCTTCCAAAGGATGCTGAGGCAAGAATCGAGGATTACAGGCCGACCACGCTCTCTAATGCAATATACTTGATTTTGGCAAAGCTGTTGGTCAACCGACTGAGGGACGTGTTGAACAAGATCATCTCACTGGCTCAGAGTGCCTTTTTACCTAGATGACAGCTCATGGACAGTGTGGTTACAGCTTCTGAGATAGATGCGGACTGGCGTAGGAGGAAGGCTAAAGGGGTGCTGCGGAAGGTCGACTTCTCGAAGGCGTATGACTGTGTGGACTAGCATTTCTTATGTGCTTCTTTGCATCGATGTGACTTTTCAGATAGATGGATTTTGTGGATGAAGCGATGTGTCAAGACAACTTCTTGTGCGGTCTTGATGAATGGGCAATCGAAGGGAGGTTATTTCCAGCCGCAACGTGTGGTTCTCCAGGGGTGCCCTCTGGCACCCCTATTGTTCGTGCGTGTGATCGATGCTTTGATGGTCATGTTGGATCGCACCATTACGGGAAGGTACTGCAGTGGCTACAAAAAGGAGGATATATCCATTTCCATTCTTCAATACGCTGATGACACAATACTTTTTGCAGATGTTGATGCAGACAGTTGCAAGGAGCTATCGGCGGTTCTGGGTAATTTCGGTCCTGTGTGCTGGTTGAGGATCAACGAGGCTAAGTCAGAATTTATTCCTTTTATACTGGCAGTTTCAGAGAACATCCGGTGCGCGGGCTGGCTATGTTCTCCATGCGGGGATTTGCCGTTGCGCTATTTTGGTGTGCCCTTGGTTGCGGGGAGGATGCGCGTCGTCGACTAGTCGCATGTGGTTGAGAAATTGGAGCGGAGGCGGGCTGGTTGGAAAGCTATGTGTTTATCTAGGGGCAGTATTTGTTCTGTTGCGCTGTGCCTTGTCTGCGATTCACATTTTCTTCCTGTTTTCTAGGCTGGTTCCTGTTGGAGCGCGGAAGAGGCTTCATGCCACTACGAGGAGATTTTTTTGGTCATCATCTGGGCGATTAAACGGTTTACACTTGTAGAATGGAATACTGTGTCTTACTCTAAGGAGGATGGAGGCCTTGGTGTACGTAGCTTGGAGGAGATGAATAAGACTACTCAACAAGTGGGTCACCTGTATTTGGAGGGACTGCAACAGCTTGATCTACAGTCTGATCAGGAGGATCTACGGTTTTGATCTCAGTTTCCCGGTACCGAGGATCTTGGTGTCACACCGTCGTTTTTCTGACAAGGTGTGTGCAGTGTGGTGAATGATATTCGTCCGTTTCTAAGACCGGTGGGCACTAGGTTTAGATTCTGGATGGATGACTGATGTGAGGGTGGGGCTTTGCAGGTGATGTTTTCGAGGCTTATGGCTTTGACTGAGCATCAGGAGTGCTCGGTGGCAGATGTTTGAGATGGACACTCTTTCCGTTGTTTAGATCCGAGCTCTCGGATCAACGTTTGGAGGAGCTATTGACAATACTTGTGGAGCTTGAGTGTGTGGTTGGACCCACCATTGGTCGTGATTGCTGGCTTTGGCGCGATGGACCCTCCTCGATGGGGAAGGCCTACAAGGCTTTGAAGGGTCCTCTGGTCTTTGACCCCAGTGGATGTGTGGCGGACTGTAATTGAATTTGGAAGTCGATGATTCCACGCGTGAAGATGTTCCTTTGGCTATTCAGGAGGGGGTGGTTGCTGACCAAGGACATATTTGCGTGTTTTGTTCAGGATGCTGACCCACCATGCCCTCGATGTTTGGGAGATGTTGAGGATGCCGATCACTACTTTTTCAAGTGCGGAAGCTCGTTGAGGACTTTAACCTTTTTTGGGAATTGAGAGTGGACAATGTTGTTGAATTTTGAAACTCAATTGGGGTGATTGGAGTGGCACAAAGGAGAGATCGGGTTGTGTGGCTACGATCTGGACCTTGTGGTTAGCAAGAAATGGAGTAGTGTTCCGTCAGGATCATTTTTCTGCTGAAAATGTGGTAGCGCGTGCTAGGGAATTGTCTAAGAGTTGGGAACTTGGGATCTTTAATACCGTATGTGTATTGGGTCTGTAATAATTTTTGATGATAAATGGTGAAGTTTTTAGGCCCACACTTATATGGTGGCGGCTCTTTTTTTTCAAAAAAATATTTTCATAGTCTAATTTTGACTTAATGTCAAAAATGCTATTGCCATTTTAGTATAAGATGCCCATGTTTCTTCTTCTCCACAATTATGATGTATAAATAGTATGAGCTTATATGGTAATGCGTGTCTTACTATTTTATCTATGTTTTCTTTGTTAGGTAACTATTTGATAAAAATCTAATATTAAAAGGAAAAGTGGAGGTTCAAATCCCTCCTTGTGGGGGTTGCGTTAGGTAGTCGACAACTAACGTAAAAATAGTTGAATCTTTCAACATAGATGTGAGCAAGAATCTATGTAGCCGACCCTACTTATAGTGGGAGAAGGCTTCGTCATTTTTTAAAAGGAAAAGTGGATCTAATTAAACTCAGATTTTTACTATATATAATTGTTAGAAAATCGGAAGCGGAAGCGTAACATGGAAAAAGATAAAGAATAATAAAGAACAACGGGATTTTACGTAGAACCCTACTCCGTGAGGAGCGGGATGAAACCACGGGAGAAGCCCTCTAAGGGGCGGATATTCTATTGAACTTTCTCATCTGTTACAGGAGGCCTGGGGCTCCTTATATAGCTTCCACAGGGCCTCCGAGTCCCACCACTAGGCGGTATGGGACTAAACTCAGTGGTGGGGTAAATGGATCTTGGAGGGATCCATTTACCCACCTATTACATAAGTGACGCATGCTCCAAATACTTTAACACTCCCCCTCAAGCTGGAGCATGCAATGCTCAGCTTGGACAAACAGAAAGAAACTCAACTCACAATACATGACACTACAGACAATATCAACCCAACGCGCACAACTGCTGCAGTCGAGGACGTTGCTTCTCATGGCGTGCATGTGAGGAGGACGAACGGGGCTGGAGTGTCTATCTGGCTCAGAGAATGGTACTCTACTGTGGAGTCCCTATGATACCACATGAAAACCCTTGCTCTTAATGGCATAGGGAATAGTCCTCTGCTTTGGAGTCCCTATGGCTCACATGAAAGCTCTGGCTGACCAACGAGAATGACAAATGATTGGCATGCGTCATCGTCGAGTCTGAATCTGAGAATTGTAGAGTCTGAATATCTGATCGGTATGGAAATCTGACATCTGAATCTTGGAACAAGACCTGTGACTCTACATATACTCCCCCTTTCTCCCATACTGGTCGGAATGACATTGTTGACCACGTTGGGAGACGATAAGATAATATATAATTATGGGGATGAATAATACATAAACAATATAAATAGGGGACAAAACATCCATTGCGGCTTTTTCTCAATTTTTTTTAAGCCGTAATTTTTTTAAACAATTTTTTTTCCAACCATTTTTTTCGACTTTTGCAACCTTTTTTTTTGAAATTGCGTACGACTTCTCTTTATACGCGGCTTTTTTTTATAGCGTACGGCTTTTTCAAATGTACGCGCCTTTTTTTTTAATTAATTTTTTTGTGTGGTAACCAATGGCCAAAATCGGCCCACAAAGCAGCCCTTTCTTTTCTTTTCTTTTCCCCTTTTTTTTCAGCCCAACCGTGGGCTTCTTTCATTTTCCTCCTTTCTTTCTTTTTTTTTAAACCCTGTGCCCCCATTTAGGGTTCCCAACAGGGAACCCCTTTCGTAACGAGCCGCCGCCCCCAATGGGGCATCTGGAGAGGGGCGCCGCCATCGCGCGCTGTTGCGGGTTCGCCAGGGGATCGGGAGATGCGTGCGCCTGAGATCGGGCTGCGGGGACTTCGCGCGAAGCAACGGGATGGCGCGAGGGCCATGTTGGCTTCAATCGGGGTTGCGCGAGGGGCGATTGAAGCGGAGGTGCCCTGCCTGAGGATGTCTGGAGCGCCGCCAGAGCGAGGAGGCATGACTCGGACGAGCTGCGCGCCGCCTGCGCGCGAGGCGGGCTTGATGGGAAGGAAGGGGCGCCGCCTTGCGCCAAGAGCCTCGCCTGGGCTTGGAGCCATCGCGATGGGTGCCGCCTGGGCTGATAAGAGAGAGAGAGCTCGTCGCTACGGGGCGTCATCGCCTGGACCGTGAGGAAGAGGGGAGCCGCCTGGGCTCTGCGCCCTCCGGGCTTCGCTGCTCGCCATTGGAGGATGGAAGCTCGTCGCCTACGCCTTTGCCTGGAACATGAGATGCCGCACTGCTGGGTCGCGGCGATAGGATATGCGGAAGGGCTGGAGATGCGCCGCCTGCGACCTGGTGGTTCTTCTTATAGGGCTGGCCGCCTGGGCTGTGACCAGAACATCGCGCCGCCATGCGCGAGTTGGAGAGCATATAGAGGGTCTGGAGTTCGCGCGGTGAAAGGAGCATCGAGATTGCAGGCATCGAGATCTCCAGAACAAAATAAAATTGCAGGCATAAAAAAATAGGGATTCGACTGGAACCCATAACTGTATCTCAATTTCATAATCGAATCTCGAATAAAATCAACAAATATAAAATCCTCGAGAATCGACCCGCTCTGATACCATGTTAGAAAATCGGAAGCGGAAGCGTAACATGGAAAAAGATAAAGAATAATAAAGAACAACGGGATTTTACGTGGAACCCTACTCCGTGAGGAGCGGGATGAAACCACGGGAGAAGCCCTCTAAGGGGCGGATATTCTATTGAACTTTCTCATCTGTTACAGGAGGCCTGGGGCTCCTTATATAGCTTCCACAGGGCCTCCAAGTCCCACCACTAGGCGGTATGGGACTAAACTCAATGGTGGGGTAAATGGATCTTGGAGGGATCCATTTACCCACCTATTACATAAGTGACGCATGCTCCAAATACTCTAACAATAATATATATGACCCAGTAATCTTCTTGACTTTCAAATAGAGATTTTGCAACCTTGGTATCAACACGAAGTGGATGAGAATGTATTAAACTCTGATTTTCCTTTTATTCAGTAGTAATTAACCCTATACTGTTTTTAATTTTGCTTTCTGGTATTTTAATTTCTGTTATTTTACTTTTCTGCTTCTTTTAGTTGGATGATACACATGTCAAAATCTATTAATGGTTAGAATTAATAACTTTTGAGAGTAAAATATATTATCATCAGTATATTCCGTTGAAAAGTATCATATGAATATTTATAGAGAGGTCAACGTTACAATTTTTCATTTTAAATTTCAGGTGACGTCACTTAATCTTGAGGTTGTGAGATGTCTAGCAAGAGGTTAGTAAGTATTCTCACTCGCATAATCTGTTTTGGATGTCTAATGCTGTTATTGTGCAAAAATACAATCATGGTCTTTTTTTAATACAATCTTTTTATGTCCTTCGCATGTTCTATGTAGTTGAGCAATTGGGCATGCTGTTGTCATTCCATTTCTTAAATCAAGCTTAAAACATTATATACATTTCATCAGACATTGTATACATCTGCCTCTTCTATCTTTTATTGAGAAATTCTTTTCTTCTTGGCTGCTATTCAAGTAAATCAGGGCAAAACATAGCTAGGGCATATCAATTACAAGTAGATGTCTGAATAAAAGTCAATACTCTGTTGCTTTCAGGACTATGCACTGTTTGGAATAAAAAAGTTCTGGACTGTGCAAATGTTGGGATTGTTCTTTTCCTTCAGATTTTTTTTTGCAAAGCAAAAGGATGACCATTAGAAATAACATTAGTATAACCTCCAGTTATATTAAATTAGCCTTTAAATTTTAAATCAGGAACGAGGTTATTAAATTTAACCGTAACTTCATCTCAGTGCTCAAACAGATATCTGCTCTATTACATGAAATCTTGCTATTGAATTAGGTAGGACGCCTTAATTACTTTAACTAGGGTTTAACTTTCACCTCTTTTTTTTAAGAAACGTGCGGTGATCACTCATATTGAGTGCACCCTAACTCATATATTCAAATGCACATGTATCGTACAAAATGTTTACATAGACAATGCCTCACAGAGGATCATTGCATGCTCATCAATTACATTTCCAAGTAGATCCTTTCAAGTCTAGAGGTTAGCCCATATCCTGTGGGACCTGTTCCTACGGATTGTGGATATCCGTTTACATAACACTCGTAGTATCATGTTCGTTAGAGATCGTATTGGGTTATTGAGATTTAGGAAAAAATTTTTGCGTTTAGTTTTCGAATGACATTCACATTTAACTAATAAGCCACAGAATTAATAATATGTCACTAATTTATATTGCATAAATTTCCGTATAATTTACCATGTATTAACATAAACTGCATTATATACACAAATCCCAAATTTAGCAGAAGAAAAAGAAAAGCATTTATAATATCTTGGACAAAAATCATAACATGCGTACCTGACAATAATAACTGCAGAAGCTGAGGTTCAGCTCTCCCAATACCACGATGCAGGTGTTTTGACTGCAATCCATGCAATAGGGAGAAAAGAACATCAACGAAATGTTAAGCACATCTAATTAATTAAAAAATAACAGGAATTTAGTGGCTCCAAAAGAAAGTAAGTAAATAGGGTTGACATTTGAATCTAATGAGCTACTTGCATTGAAACATGTTTTCAAGTTGTTTGTTATGTGAATCCCCTGACTTACTCACCCTACCTTAGTTACCCATATTTATCATTTTTATACCTTGATTATATCATCCATATTTAAGCTATCACCTTATTAATATTTAATTATACGTTATATTGATGGATCTTGGAGATGTGGATGATGAGTCTCAATTTTGATCTTTGTCTTCATTAAATGCTTATAATAATCGAGGTAATCCAAATAGCTTTATTATTTAATGAATAATATTATCGAGGTGATCTAAATCTATTTCCGATGTTTATGAGTCATGTGGATAGATCATAAAGTGTAGATGATGAATCTCGTATTCTGATTCCTTTCTTGTTAAATTTCTCAAGGTCAGTGGATAGTCTGTGGTCTTGGTCTGAGTAAGACCTCACACTATGACTCTAAGACAGTAAGGAAGCCTTAGGATTAGGATTCCTCCGTAGGCATGCGATGGAGTAAAATGCATCCTAACTAAGTTCCCAACACGTCCACTGGCTTCTCTGACATCCGTGGTAGTATCTCTTAGTCTGGTAAGGATGATTTTCATGATATGATCTTTTCTCTTTACCAGGACCTACTGGCGAAACAGTAACCGGCTCAACGGAAACCAAGCTCAACTACAACCAATTCGATTGTAACCAAGCTCCCATGTAGCCAACTCAGTTGTACCCAACTTAACTGTAATCGATCTTAATCTAGCCAAACTCTACTGTAATATATCTCAACTTTAGCCAAACTCATTTATGATTTGATCCAAGCTCAATTGTAACTCCTCCAAATTCAACTGTAACTGATTTAGATGCAGACATAGAGGATTCAGATGTAGCCATCGCCAAGCCTATTAACTGAACGGTAACCAAAAACTCAAGCGGTGAGTTAGTTTCTTAAGAGACCCTTCCGTCTCGCCCTTTAAGTGGAAGTGCGGTCCAATAAAGGGATAGGTGTACTCCAAAACTATGCCACTGAGATGAGTGAGAGAGATTCTCCGGAAAAGTCACTCTAGAAAAACCAGCCCGACCGGTACGAGCAAACGAGCTCGAAAAATCAAAACCGAGGGCCCTCCAGCCTAGGTACCCTAAAGAACAAGGGTCAACGGAACTGACCTTAACAAAAACTTGTGGATCCCAGAGAGGCATAAAAACTACGAGCGCTCGCGAAAATCGAGAAAAGACTGGGATCTAAGACTCGCACACTAAGCGATCGCTGCCCTAATTGGGCTTCCTATCTCCTTCTCAGCAGAGGGTCACCGCACCCTCGCACAGTCAGGTGTAAGGGTTACTATGACTGGCACTCATAATTATCATTCGTTGCCGAATCACCACCATTGACTTGATTCCTCATCCTTTCTCAATGTATGTTGTGGTTGACTGTACAAATCTAGGTCTTTTGTCAATAATTCAGTCAATAGTGGTCTATAGTCAGTAGAATATGCCTAAAGAATTAATTTATAAAGATGATCGATTTTTTGTAGTCATAGTTTATTATTTCTTTTTTTTGAAAAAGGAATGGGTGAAACCCCCATTTTAGGGTTCACCGCGAATGGAATTTCATTAATTTAGAAATATAGTACATGACCTAGGGGTTTAGTTTATTATTTCTAAAATTTAGAGATCATCAGATATTTATTATATCTGGATCCACAAGTTTTACTTTAATGACCTTTAATTTGATCTTAGTTTCATGTTAAACACTCCAAGTTCATATTTTTAACCTAAAATTTGTGAATAACAATGATATGATTTCTGGTCTAAATACATGCTATTTACCCCATAATTTTCACATTTTTCATCATGAGATTATTGTATAAAAAGTGGACTGTTTTTAGCAAGTCATTCTCCCTCAAATTTCTATCTTTTAAGCATGAGAACTGTAGCAATATAGATCTGAATTTATACTTGGTTTGCATACCCAGCACCAAATTTTTTTATCTCAAAAACTTAAGAATTTGGAACATATATAATGGGTATAAAATTATGATGATCTCTATGTAAAACTTCATATTTTCATCTAATTTAAGAGGCAAATTAATAAATTGAAACATGCATGGAAGGCAGCAAGAGGATGGAGAAGATTGTACCTTTGATTCTCTAAGTTTGGAGGGTATTTGTGACTTGATTTAACATGCAGCAGTAGCTAAAATAGCTGGTGTACAGCAACATAAAAAGGGGAAAAACGGAATTAGAGGCTCCAACATTGGCTTTAATAAGAGAAAAGAGGAGAGGGATTTGTACATTCAGATATCTTCAATTTGGAGATCCAAACTTGCATGCAACAACCTCTTCTTGACAGGAGCTTCAGTTTATTCGAATCCAGGTATTACAACTATAATAACCTCAAAGGGAGTCTCGTCCTCGAGACTCTTGTCAAGGTCACTATGTGTTTTATATTTGTTTAATCTTGCCATAAAAATCTCAAAGGATTTTGGACCCATAAAAACTTCAAAGGGAAAACAAGCCATATTCTTTCAATATATATAATTAAATGGGCTTGTTTTGATGACTACTTGAACATAGCTGCGAGTATCATGCCTGTATATCTGCTTCAGTCTTCCGTGTTGCCTTTTTGACATCATGTTGGTGTCATAGCACCTTCACTAAGGGAATTTCTTTGTTGTGGAGCTTCTTCATAGCACTATTGAGTATCTGTACTGACCTCTCCTTGTATATCAAGTCTGGTTCCACGTTAAGGTTCTCGTAACTGATGACGTGGTGAGGATCGTGCACGTATTTCCTTAGATTGGATATATGAAAGACATCATGCATGGCTGATAGGTGTGTAAGAAGGGTTACTCGATAGACCGTCTTAGTCATACGAGTAATAATTTCAAATGGTCCAACATATCGTGGTGTCAGCTTGTCATGAACACCAAATCTTTGCACTCCCTTCATGGAGATACTCGTAGAAACACTCAATCTCCTTCCTGTGTTTACATGAATTTCATCAGTATGGGAGACTAAGTTGAATATTGATAAGTCCTATTTGAATAGATTAAGAGAAGATGATCGGATTACCTGAAACTTCAATTCTCTTCTCCGACGACATACATAGCTTTTCTGGTGACCCTAAGCCATCAGAGTCTTCACCTCACGAGGTTAAACGCCCTCGTAGTCTCCTCCAAGAAATCTACAGAGTAAAGAGCGTGTTCACCTATCTTATGCCAACTGAGAGGTGCGAGACATCTCCGCCTGCATAAGGCTTCGAATGATGCCAGTGTTGCAATAGTCGACCGACTATCCGGAATAGTCGGTCCGACTATGCGGTGCGTGGGGTCCCCGACTGAATAGACCTCCAGTCGGTCAATAGTCGGCCCGACCGAATAGTCGCCCGACTATTCGGCCGACTGGCCCGACAATTAGGCTGACTGGAGTTTGACTTTTCGTTATTTATTTTTTTTATTTTCAATTTCCAGTTTTTATGGGTTACATTTTACCATGGTATCGCAACAAATGTCAAATTCTATATATCTATTATATTGATTGGTACGTTTATCTTGGATTCATGTTAACTAATGACCATATATGTATAAAAATATAAGAATATATGTATTATAAATAATTTTTATATTAAAAAATACAAAACCGAATAATTCCGAATAGTCGCCCGAATACCGATTATTTTCTATTCAGTGATCCCTCCGACTGAATACCGAATACCGTCTTCTGCAACACTGAATGATGCCATACTGATACTGGATTTATGACTGTTGTTGTATAGGAAATCTACCAATCGACAGGTGGTCCTTCCATGACCCTTTTCACTTTAGAGTACATGCATGTAACAAATCGTCAAGTGTTTGAATAGCACGCATGCTTTGTTCGTCGGTCTGGGGATGATATACGGAACTCATCTTCAGCTCTGTCTGTGGTGCTGACATAAGATGGTATCAATAGTGAGACATAAACCTCGAGTCTCTATCAGACACTACTTCACGTGGTATATCATGGAATCTGATAAAGTTCTGCACATGTAATCTAGCCAACCTAGATGGAGAGCAGATTATGCTGCCAGGTATAAAATGAGCTGACTTGGTCAATCTGTCAATAACAACCCGAAAGCATCGCGGTCGCCTGGTGTCCTTGGTAGTCTGATGATAAAAATCCATAGAAATACTCTTCCACTTCCACTCAGGAATGGGGAGAGACTGTAATAATCATGGTGGTCTCATGTGCTCAGCCTTGACCATTTGATGGGTCAAGCATCTGCTGACATAATGTGCCACATCGTGCTTCATTCCGTCCTACCAGAATGTTGACGTAGATCCCAATACATTTGTGTTGCCAGGATGAATAGACAATCGTGAACTGTATGCCTCATCAAGAATATCTCTGCAAAGCTGCTCATTGTTGGGTACAACAAGCCGACCAGCTTTCCACAAAATGAACCTAGTCACCACAAAATCATAACCTTTGTTCTTGATGGTATGCATGTATCTGTCTCGAATTTAAGGACCGGTCCTCTATCCTTCTATTATGCGATCCCAAAGACCGCTGAATTGTGGAGGCACGATAGTAAATATAGACATATTCTTATGAGGATGCCAATCAGTTAAAGATATGAGCATATCCCACGTATATAGCTAGTTTGCCGTATGTGCATGAGCTTTCCTGTTGAGCGCATTTGCTACCACGTTTCCCTTATCGGGATGGAAAGAGATTGTACAGTCAAATCCTTTAGTAGTTCAAGCTTACCCGCATTGTCTCGTGTTCAGATCCTTGTGATCAAAGATGTACTTCAAATTCTTGTGATCTGTGAAAATCTTGAAATTCACCTCATAGAGATAGTGACGTCAGATATTCAAAGTGAGGACCACTACCATCAACTCCAAGTCATGGGTGGGGTAATTCCGCTCATGCAGCATCAACTGATGTGATGCATAAACAATCATGTAACCTCGTTGCATCAGAACTGCTCTTAAAACTTCACTTGAAGCATTTGTATATACTGCATAATCCTGAGTGTCTGAAGAATATGCAAGAATAGTTGCAGTCGTAAATCTTTCCTTCAGTGTCCTGAAGGCTTGTTTGCATAAATCATCCTAAATGAAAGGAACTCTCTTCTATGTCAATCGTGTCAAGGAGAACAACTTGAAAAAAACTACTATTAAGCGTCTGTAATAGCCCGCTAGTCCAAGGAAGCTCCGAATCTAATGGCTGTCTTGGGCTGCTTTCAAGACATGACTGCCTCAATATTCGCAGGGTCAACTGAGATACATGCTCCAAAAATGACATGCTCAAGGATTGAGACCTGGGATAACCAGAACTCACACTTGCTCATCTTGGCATGCAACTTGTGCTCTTGAAGTGTGTCCAGGACTCTCTTTAGATCATTCGCATGATCTTATCCATTTTGAGAATATATCAATAAATCATCAATGTCTACAGTCACAAACTTGTCCAAGTATGGACGAAAAATCCTGTTCATCATGTCCACGAATGCTGCAAGGGCGTTTGTGAGCCCAAATGATATCACAACAAACTTGTAGTGTCCATATCAAGTCTTGAATGTTGTTTTCGGAATATTCAACTCTCGAATCCTCATTTAATGGTAGCCAGATCGGAGATCGATCTTTGAAAACACTGAAGATCCCTGTAGCTGATCGAATGAGTCATCAATACATGGCAAAGGACAATGGTTCTTCACCGTTTTCTTGTTCAGCTGTTGGTAATCAAAGCATAATCTTATCGATCCATCCTTCTTCTTGACAAAAGAACGTGAGCACTTCAAGGTGTAGTGCTTGGCCTCACGAAATCCACGTCAAGTAACTCCTGCGATTGCACCTTCATCTTTCTCAACTCAACTAATGCTATGCGATAAGGAGCCATCGAGATCGGCTGTATATTTGACAATAATGTGATCTCGAACTCAATCTCTCTCTCTGGCGGTAAGCCTATCAAATCATTAGAAAATGCATTAGGATAATCTGACACTACACTGATGTCCTGATCTATCGACTCTCCATCAGATGTCCCTAGGGCAATTACTAGAATGCGTAACATCCCTGATCTACCCGTCTTTGAGCTCTAAACGTTGAAATGTACTCTATTTTGGAGTCATTCAATGTACCCTCTAAGGTAAACTCAGGTAAATTCGGAATCCTTAAGACAACCTTCTTCCTAAAGCAATTAACCAGGGCATGATGAGTTGACAACCAAATCCATGCCCAAAATCAGGTCAAACTCGTTGAGTTGTAGTAGCAGACAGTCTGTTATCGTCTCATGTCTACCAATCAATAATGGTAACCTTCTGACTATCAATCTTATGATGAACAACTGGCCACCTGGTTCATGGATGTGACAGAGGGGATCTAGAACCTCTGTAATTCTACCTATCGAAGTTAGAAATCTCGAAGCTCATTGATAGCTCCAGAATCAATTAGAAAGGTCGGCTCTAAATGCCATGGTTCTGTGTAAGAACTGATATCATTGCTAGTTGATATTCGTGGATATTTCTAATTGTGCTTTTTCTCTTCTTGGGATATAAGATGGAAGCTAGTTGCAATGATGATATTTGTGGTTATTGAATTTTAATATCATACTTCCCTTTCAGACTCACGACAAATCAAAGGACTGCTGCTATCCGATTATTAATGCGATCGGGACTATAATACTAAGAATGTATGTAGAAGGGTACCCCTGCTCTGATACCAAATTGTGAGTCCCGCTCCTGCGGATTGGGGATACCCGTTTATATAACACTCGTAGTATCATGTTCGCTAGAGATCGCATTAGATTATTGAAATTTAGGAAAATATTTTCGCGTCTAGTTTTCGAATGACATTCACATTTAGCTAACAAGCCACAAAACTAATAACGTGTCACTAATTTATATTGCATAAATTTCTATATAATTTATCATGTATTAACAGAAACTGCATTATGTATATGAATCCCAAATTTTAGCAGAAGAAAAAGAAAAGCATTTATAATATCCTGGACAAAAACCATAACATGCGTACCTGACAATAGTAACTGCGGAAGCTGAGGTTCAACTCTCCCAATACCATGATGCAGGTGTTTTGCTTGCAATGCATCCGATAGGAAGAACAGAACATCGACGAAATGTTGAATACATTTAATTAATTAAAAATAACAGGAATTTAGCGGCTCCAAAAGAAAGCAAGTAAATAGGCTTGACATTTGAATCTAATGAGCTACTTGCATTGAAACATGTTTTCAAGTTGTTTGTTATGTGAATCCCCTGACTTACTCACCCTATCTTAATTACCCATATTTATCATTTTTATACCTAGAGATCCATATTTAAGCTATCATCTTACTAATATTTAGTTATAAGTTATATCGATGGATCTTGGAGATTGGATAATGCGTCTCTGTTTTGATCTTTGTCTTCATTAAATGCTTAAAATAATCGAGGTAACCGGTAACCCAAATAGCTTGATTATTTAATGATTAATATGATCGAGGTGATCTAAATTTATTTCCGATGCTTATGAGTCATTTGGATAGATCATAAAGTGTAGATGACGAGTCTCGTGTTCTGATTCTTTTCTTGTTAAATTTCTCAAGCTCATTGGATAGTCTGTGGTCTCGGTCTGAATAAGAGCTCACCCTATGACTCTAAGACAGTAAGGAAGCCTTAGGATTGGGATGCCTCCATAGGCATGCAGTGGAGTAAAGTGCATCCTAACTAAGTTTCCAACATGTCCATTAGCTTCTCTGACATCCGTGGTAGTATCTCTTAGTCTGGTAAGGATGATTTTCATAATAGGATATTTTCTCTTTGCCAGGACCTACTGACGAAACAGAACTAGGTCAACGGAAACCAAGCTCAACTACAACCAATTCGATTGTAACCAAGCTCCAATGTAGTCAACTCAATTGTAACCAACTTAACTGTAATCGATCTCAATCTAGCCAAACTCAACTGTAATTCATCTCAACTTTAGCCAAACTCATTTATGATTTAATCCAAGCTCAATTGTAACTCCCTCAAATTCAACTGCTAGAGGATTCCGATGTAGCCATCGCCAAGCCTATTGGCAGAACGGTAACCAAAAACTCAAACGGTGAGGTAGTCTCCTAGAAGACCCTTCCGTCTCGCCCTCTAAGTGGAAGTGCGGTCCAATAAAGGGATAGGTGTATTCCTTTCTCAATCTCTGTTGTAGTTGACTGTACAGATCTAGATCTTTTGTCAATAATTCAGTCAATATTGGTCTATTGTCAGTATAATATGCTTAAAGAATTAATTTATAATGATGATCGAACTTTTGTAGTCATAGTTTATTATGTCTAAAATTTAGAGATCATCAGATACTCATTGGATCTTGATCTAAATTTGATTCGATGTAGAAATTCCTTCTTTTGTTATTTAACTCATAATTTAGTGGCGTAATTATTGATCTAAATTTTATAGGTCACTTATATAAAAATATTCGAATTCTCTCAGTTCGAGCATCTATCAAACATATGTATCAATTGGTTGTCAATGCCTTATCAACGATAATAGTCCTAGAGGCATATTAGGTTGTATTTCATAATGGCTATTTAAGGGAAATGATGCCGACTAAGATAGATGTATTAGTTTCTAAAGGCATATAGACTCTTATTAATACCTCTTAGGATGCACTTGCAAGTTGTAAATGAGACTTCATGATAAAGCCCAACAATAATGATGGCAATGTGTACTTGATCGTCAAATGCTCCATATTAGATATATATGATGGACTACTTTGGTGCAGTTTCTCATGTACCCACTAAGCTATTATGGATATCATGTCTGTTTTTTTTTGAGAAAATCGGGGAATTATGTTAGTCGTCATTGTAAAGGATTGGCCACTTAATAATTTGATATGAAGAAGCCTTCTTATATGAAGGTATATATGAAGCAAAGATTGAGAAATCTCAAAAGATTTAGGAGGCTATTTAATTTGTATATTGATCACTCCTAAATCTCTTAATTCATGTGTGAAAATTTCCATCAAATCATCACATCTTATCATGAAGTTAGATATTAAACAATGTTCTAATTGTCATATCTTAATATATGCAACTCGTCCAAGATTTGGCTATAATTTGATCTTAAATTCAGATCTAAGAATTGTAATTTAGTAACTCTTAGAGAGAAAAAAATCTTCATAGAAAACCCCCAAATTAGATCATAGTCCATACATGGAAATTTGTGGCTATTTGTTGTGAAATTTAAACCCAAGTTACACGTTAATTCATCCTCAAAACATCATATTTCATGTATAACATCTGTAACTATCCATGTTATGAAATTAGGCTCCAATCATATGCAATTCACTCTCAATCTTTAATATTTTCGACATTAAATCAGATAATAACAATGTTTTGAATTTGGGTAAAAATAAATGTAAATCATTAGCTTCTTATCTTTCAAGCATGGAAAACTGTAGTATATCATGGTCTGAAACTAGATCTTAATACAAAAAATTCATCCTCAACTCTTCACATTTTGAGCATGAAAACTGTAGCATGTATATGCCTGATTTTGGACTCAAATCATGCCATTTTATCCTCCAATTCTCTCCATTTCAAGGTTTGAACAGTGACTCATTAATGACCTTTAATTTGATCTTAGTTTCATGTTAAACACTCTAAGTTTTTCATATTTTTAACCTAAAATTTATGAATAACAATGATATGATTTCAGGTCTAAATACATGCTATTTACCCCATAATTTTCACATTTTTCATTATGGGATTAGTGTATAAACAGTGGTCTGTTTTTAGCAGGTCATTCTCCCTCAAATTTCTTTCTTTTAAGCATGAGAACTGTAGCAATATATATCTGAATTTATACTTGGTTTGCATACTCAACACCATAATTTTTTTATCCTAACTTAAGGATTTGGAGCATATATAATGGTTATAAAATTTTGATGATCTCCATGTAAAACTCATATTCTCATCTAATTTAAGAGGCAAATTAATAGATTGAAATATGCATGGAAGGCAACAAGAGGAGGGGGAAGATTGTACCTTTGATCCTCTAAGTTTGGCGGGTATGTGTGGATTGATTTAACATGCAGCAGTAGCTAAAATAGCTAATGTACAACAACATAAAAAGGGAAAAATTGAATTAAAGGCTCCAACATTGGCTTTAATGAGAGCAAAGAGGAGGGGGATTTGTAACTTCGGATATCTCCTTTTTGGAGATCCAAACTTGCATGCAGCAACCTCTTCTTGACATGAGCTTCAATTTATTCGTGTCCGGGTGTTACAAATCCCGCTAACCAAATTCCCAAATCAAGGTACCCTGCTTCTGATCCCCTCCAACTGCTACCAATAGAGACCCAAAAAAAGCTTCATTTTTAGACAGGTAATGCAACTTCTAGACCATGCCTTGACTCTGCCCAATTAAAGAGCAGATTGTTAATGTATTCAAGGTTTTTCCTGTAGTGCAGACATGCATCCCTCACATCCCCGAAAAAACTTGATTCTCTGAGCTCCCGTAAATATATCTTTAAGTGTCAGTTTTGTCACCTTTTTATCTCTATCTAAAGGAAAAACAATTGTTTTTTCCACCTCGAAGAGCTGAGTATTATTTCATTTTATAGACTTGTTACGGTGATGATTTTGTTTCTTTATTTTTTTTGAAAGAATACATGGTCTCAACCGTATATGTGTGTGTCCTGAAACTTTACCATTAATCACCAATAATGTACAAGCCTATTACAGGTTAAACATAAATAAAAAATTACACGTTCCGACTCTCAGCCATTACCCTAGCATGCGCCACAACATTTTCATCGTAAAAATGATCACGGTGAAACACCACTGCATTTCTGGCTAACAAAGTGCCCAAATCATTGCTTTCCACACTTTCCACTTTCAGATCCTTCTGCAGTCCGCCACAACCCTCCAGAGTCAAAATTCATTGGGCCTTTCAGAGCCTTGTCATCCTTTTTAATTGAAAATTTCCCTCACACCAGCTCCAGTAATCCCACCCCTCAATGGGCCCAACCACATTATCTAGCTCCTCTAGCATCACTAGAAGCTCCTCCAATCGCTAACCTGAGAGCTCGGATCTAAACTGAGGACAGAAAGATTGCCCGCCCTAGACATCCGTCATCGAAAACTCTGAATCTACAACCAACGCCATCAGATGCGAGAATATCATACTAAACGCCCACCCTTACTCCAATCGTCAACACAGAAACTGAAGGTGCCTCAGGAGTGATCGCTAGGGCCTCGAATACCCCGGTCATTATGTATGGGTGGGGGGAAGCTCTCTACGAAGAAGGTCTACGAAGAGTTGAGACACTAGGTGGAGGAGCATGATCTTGACCTTGCGCAGGACCTGAAGGTGGTATGGGCGGCCAAGATTCCGTGTAGAGTCATGGTCTTCCTCTGGTGCCTCAGGAGGGATCGCTTGTGTGACAAAGTGAGGCGGGCACACCTATTCGGAGCACAGTTTTGCGATAGATGCCGGTGCTATCAGGAGGACGCAACGCATATTTTCTTCAAGTGTCCACTTTTAGAGGTGATTTGGAGGGAGCTGGGGTTTTCATGGCTAGACTCGACGGACGCGGGGAGATTCTGGGCATCCGTTCGTGCGGTGGGCTGCAACTCCACGGACGATGTTTCCCCTGCTTTCGCGGCTCTCTGGGCAATCTGGTTGGGACAGAATGATCTCATTTTCAACAACCACAGATTCTACTCGGAAAATACTTTGTCGCATTGTAGAGCCTTATATCATTTCTGGGTTTCACATTAATGTATTAAACTAATTTCATTTAATATATTGGCGATGTCTCCCAACTTGGGAGATTACCCGTAACATTTCCATAAAAAAATCGTCAACACAGAGCCTAAAATCAGTGCCATCCCTAACGATCGACCTCAAGAAAGGACATATCTCTTGCGCCATGTTTTAGATTCCTCTTCAAAAATAAGGAGCGTGCTCAAGATTCTCGGGGTCAGGCAAAGAAGATCCGGATCCATATATTTTCCAAACCAAGTTACAAACTGAACTGCTACAATTTCCCCAGATACAAGTGATCCACTTGCTAAGCAGTAAAACGTTATTTGTTTTGTGGTAAAAATTTCCTCTCACTCATATGATGTGTTCACATTGTATAAAACCTTTTGAATGTGATGTTTATTTTGCAGCTTTAATTCGGGGAAACATACTTTGTCTGCCTTTTTAGGTAATAGAGGGAGATGCCCATAATTGTGTATACCCAGAAGTTATGTTAATAATAAGGTTCGAAATCTCGATTTCGATTTCGTTTGGGTCACCTCCAATACTAAAATTTCGCCGAAATTTCGATAATTTCGGTGGAAAAGTCGGAAATGGCTCGAAAAACCATTTTTTCAATTTTATTGTAAATTTTGATTTTCCAAGTTATTAGAACAATAAATAACATATAAATACACAATTATTTCACACATATTGCTCATCTATACCCCTTATATTATACATATCGGTCATATCAGCCATATCGGTCGTATTGTCAGATATTGCAAATGGAGTTAATCTAAGTATTTCAAACAATGAAACAATAGATATACACTTATAGGCTTATAGCATACATATCAATCATCTTATCATCTATGACTATGACAGTATGTCACACACCATATCGAATATCGTTGTTAAACCGAGTAATAATCTTACAAGTTACAACAAGTGAACATACATATATTTCATGTAGAGTAATAAGAACATGCACATTAATGATCAATGCAATAGAAGATTAAAATATATTACCTGGTGATATGTTTGGTTCAGAATCAAGAGTTCCGCTGTGGATCTGAATCGCCCCCTTACTTGTTGTCTCTCATAACACATCGCAGATTCAATGAACTCACAATAGTTCTCCCATGTCATGTACGAGTACATGGCCTTGTAATCCATCACATACTGCCTGTATTGGTAGTCATCGATGCCTATGAGTATCCTGAGACGAGGATAAGTAGCACTAGATCCGGTATCACGAGTGGCACGATGAGGCTGCGAATTACTGGCCTGAGATCCTCAGGACGACGACGACGGAGTAGGAGAAGATCTCTGCGGAGGAGGAGGAGGAACTGACGTGTACTCAGGGAAGAAACCATAACTGTCACCCCCAAATAAGCTGCCTTGGCTCTGCTCAGGTTGGCTACCTTGGTAGTTCTCACTGCTGTAGCTATTGTATCCCCCATACCTACTGTAATCATATGAATATGATGGAGGTGCATACGCTTGAGGAGGAGGAGGTCCTGGAGGAGGAGCATGAAAGTATTCCGGAAAGACGCCAAATGATCTCTCATCGTGCGACGATCCATATCCGCCTAAAGAACTTGGTGTTCCTTCGCGATACATGGCCTCAAATTTCAACGAAATTCCACTGAAATTCTCCGAAATTTCCATTTCTTTAGGTCACCGAAATCGAAATGCTCTCTTATTTCTTTTTACAGGATTTCAATAAAATATTAACGAGATGTCAACGAAATTTCATCGAAATTACACGTCGTTTCGAAAAAACAACAAAAATAAGGGAATCTACCTTGCGCTTTCATCAAAATTTACATATATTAATGAATTTTCATTTATTTATCCATTAATGTGTTGAGTTGTTAGACTTGAGATTTAAGAGTTAAATTAAAGTTCTAACTGAAGATCTGTATATTTTTATTTTTCTTTATTTTGATATATATGTTTTAATTAGTAGTTATCATATGTGTCACTCATTCTTACTGAAGGTGAGCTCGCATGTAACTATTCTCTTCATGTTCTGGAGGAGAAACCAATGACTTCTAATTATGGTTCCAAATATGGTTCTGATTTTGAGCAGCATACTACTTTTTGACTGTTGGGACAATTGGATGTAAATTTAATGTAATATATCATTAATATCTTACTATTAGCAAAATAACTATCTTTCTATCGCATTTATTGAGTTAAAGAATATTAGAATTTTTTATTTTTGAAAATGAGTTTTCATGTAATTTCCCCAATTTCCGACCATTTCACTGAAATTCCATCGAAATTCCACCGAATTTCTCTTTCCAGGATTATCAAAACGAAATCGAAATCCGACATTTAAAGCCTTGCCGCTATATGGGATGTCAATGTCCATGCAGCTCAAGGAACCTACATATAATATCAAATCGTCCATGTAGCTGTCGGTTGGACGATGGCCATGACCGTACTCGTAATCCATAGGTCTTGGACTCGAACTTAGAACAAACTGTCCATGTGTGTTCCTCTGTCGTTCCATATATTCACATCATGCATATAGCCCTTCCTCAAATCTTGTATCTTGTGGTCCACGACCACCCCCTCCTGACCCACCTGAGTATGTTTCCCCACCATCACCAGGTCCACCATGACCAACATCATCATCATCATCATCATCATCATCTCCACTGTCATCCTTTACTTCAATTTGGATTTGGAGCTAGTGGAGAGAATTTCATCAACAACCGCATCAATCTCGGCCTCCAACCCTCCAACAACGTCTGTAATCTGCCCGGATCTTGCCAAATAGTCACCTACGTCTGCTCCCATTTGTTGGCTTATATTCTCCTTTGGTCTTCCACCTGGTTGATCGAGAACGGGAGCACCATTGGAATCCATCCACCTCTGGAGAACGTCTTCATCAACATCGTCATCGTGCATCTTGAAAATGTATGCAAGATCAATAGGGTCTGTGTAGTCCTCTTTGTCTTGTCCCTCCCTTGTATGTTTCAATTTCAGCCTCAAGTTGTAATGCACGTAGATAAGATCATTGAGCTTCTGTTCTCCCAACCTATTCCGTCTCTTCGAATGGATCAAGTTGAATGTGCTCCAGTTCCTCTCACAACCACCAGTAGATGCGGTTTGAGACAACACTTTCACTGCCACATTTCGTAGGTTGGGAGCTTCCATCTCGTATAATAACCACCATTCGGCTGCAAAAAACGAAAATGAGATAAATCAATAGTAGGAATAAATGAACACACAATCAATGATTTTATTTGTCTTCGTCCCTACCAGGAAGAGTATTGCCCCGTCCATTTACCGCGGTAATTCGACCAAAGGAACCAAAGGCATCCCGGAAATACTTAACCTGCACACATAGGTTTAAGTCATAATATTACATAGTACTCTTAAAGAATATTTTTGTGACTCCTAATTTAGCTTCAAATTGAGGATTACCTCGTTCATGCACAAGATCTGTAACTTCTCGTCCTTGACGAGCTTCTTCACCACAATTTGTACAACTGCTAGAAGGTCAGCATTTGTACCAAGTCCATTCTTATACTGGTACTTTGGATTGAAGTAATAAGCTGGACACAAAGTCACGAACAAGCACAATACTTATATTCTAAAGATCTATAAAAATTTAAAAAATGAAAAACACATTAGATTTTTACATAATACATACCGGCCTTGTGAAGAGGATGTAAGAGCATCTTGGACCAACACTCGTCTATGGTGTCCAACCATGCTTTGGATCCTTTTCCAACCGCTTCTCTGATCTTCTCTCTAATGCAGCGCATTGCCTCATAGATCACTCCCATGGTGGGCTTCTTTTTTTTGGAAAGTCTGCTGGTCAGGGGGCAGTGCTCGGTGGCACCCTCCCCATCAAAAATTCATTTCAAATAGAGAGCGAAACTAAGGAAATTACAGAGTTAAAAAGTAGATTAACCCATCCTTACAAAAAGTTAACAAAAACCTCTCAAAAATAGCAAAAACGCTATAGCAACCAGTCATCGACTAGCCTCTTCGCAAGGAAAGCCACGTTCTCCTCATAAAATCTTTGACCGGAGAATAGGAGGTCGTTTCTGCCACGCCAAATTGCCCAAAGGTAAGCCATCGGAAGAAGGCGATCCGCTCTTGGTCTGTCCTTGTTCAGGTGGATCGAATTCCAGATAGAATGAAAGTCATCTAAACGGCACCAAGGAATCTCCGAGTTCAGCCAGATCTGAGATACCACAGGACATGCAAAGAAAAGGTGATCAATTGTCTCGATCGCATTGTCACAGATCAAACATCTGTCCGCAATTATTCCCAAAATTTTGACGCACCGGTCGCGAGTCAAAAGCCCATGGTGGGCTTCTTATCGCCATCCACGATTCGCAATGCAGAAAACTACTGGATCCATGATCCTTGTGACCCGAGTCACGTCATCCCAAAAGTTGATATCATTGATCAGTGTCTCCACTTTCCGTCCTCCTTCAGTCCGAGCTTCAGGTATCTCGAAACATTCACTTTGGCAACACATGATTTTCAACACTGTCTTTTGTTGTTTGAGGCTTTGCAATGCTATAAAATTGGTTGCAAAGCGTGTGATGATAGGCCTCACCAGCTCACCATTACACATCCGCATCATCAATGCCAGCACTTTGCCGTGGTTGTAAATAAATGTGGCGATCGTTCGTGCTTTCTCCACCACCCTTGAGACGAGCTTCCTCTTGCTGAAATCCTTTAGAATTAAATCAATGCAATGTGCAGCACACGGTGTCCAAAAAATTCCGTAGCTGCTGGACTTCATTATTGTTTCACCCGCTTTCTTGAAGTTGCTGTCATTATCCATCACAATCTGGACAATGTGATCTTTCCCAACCTCTTTAATGACGTCCTTCATCAACTTTAGCAGATACTTGTGGTCCTTCACATGATCAGATGCATCAACAGATTTCAAAAAGATTGTCTTCCCATCGCAGTAAATAAGGAAGTTGATGATTTGCTTCCTCGTGTACCTCGTCCAACCATCGCACATCAATGTCACCCGTACTCTGGCCATCTCCTCCTCAACTCGGCGATGTACTCATTGATCTCCTCCTTCTCCATCCTCAGATATTTGATCATTATCTCGTAGGACGTAGGAGCCTTCACTCTCGTTCTCGCTGCATCGATCTCATCAATGGCATGCTGCAGAAATGGCCCGCTAGCAATGTTGGCAGGAATGCTCTCCCCAAAGAAGAGCTTGCTGATGGCCTTTCCTACCCTTTCTCGTGCATTGGTGAACATTCCCTTCACCGTTTTCTGCCTTGGATCCTTGCTTGCCTTGTATTGCATGGATCCGCTCCTCGTCAAGAGGGGCTCAATTCCCTTCCCCTTATGTTTTTGGTGGGTGGTGGTACTGGTGCACCTCCAGAACCACTCCCACTGCCACCTGCACCGTAGAAGCTGCCCCGTGCACCATCGAGTTCTCTCCTCTCTTACTCGCTCCTCATTGATTCTTTTGTTGCCCTTCTGTATGGCCTCCTCTCCGCTGTAGTCTGAATGTCAACGGGGTAGACGAAGTCATCGTCGTCTGAATCTGAAAGGACGTTGAATTCTTTCTCAAACATGAACTCTTTCAATTGTTCATCCCTTCTTACCCTGTCTATATCCCTTTCCTTCTTCCAGTCCAAGTTGGCCTTCACCTTGTTCCTCACATCTTTGGGACAACGCGTGCACTTGGCAACATTCTTGTTATTGCCAACAAGATGTTGCTTCATCCTCGTGATCCCGCCTCCTCCCAACTTCTTTCCACAGAAATTGCATTGTGGTTTCGCTTTATTTCCATCAGGAGCGGAGGCATACCTCCAACCAATGTCCCCACTGAAATCGCCCCTCTGATCCTCAGAACTGTCAGATCCTGGTCCGGAACCGGAATGTGCCATGATGATGATCACCGAAATCTGCGAGGAAATTGAAGAACAGTCATTAAAGAGGCATACAATGCGGCCGATTATGAATTTGCTAATTAATTTATGTTTTAATTTTCGGATTTGTTATATTTTTAATTTTTCTAACACCTAATACACACAAAATCATAAACACTTGGTGTTTGAAATTGAAAGAATACTCTTAATATTCCGATTTTCAGAAAAAACACCTTAGATCTATATATTAGGGTCTTAGATCTAGTAATTAGGGGACCATTTTCAAGAAAGACTACCTAAGTGACACTTGCAATAGATGTAACATATGATTTCCGGATTTACTCAATTTTTAAATTTCACTTACAAAAAAAATCGGAAACATGTTTTCTACTTCCATAACTTAAGATCCGAATTTATCATTGAAGAACTCATCATCGTTCCACATTAATACACAAAAGCCTCAATTTCCTCTTCCATAGATCTTGCGAAATGTTCTCAAAGTATGTTTTACTTCATGTTATACACAAGATCCGAGATAATACATTCATAACTATTATTATTGTGCAATTAAAACACAAAACCCCTATTTTCGTCTCCAAATTTAAAGCTATATATTCGAAATCTAAAAAAAAAACACCATACTAAGCTATATCAACATTCTAAGAGTAAAATCCCTAAAAAAGTTTAAGAATTTGATAAAGATTTGGCCAAATTTGGCTTTCCTTGAAGCAAGATGGCCTTGAAGAAAGTTTGAGAAGTTTCTGCTAGAAGTCGGTTGAAATGGGAGAGTTTCGACCGAAATTTCGGTCGATATTGCCATATGGGTAGGTTTTTTAATGAGAGATTCCCTTTTGTCGGACGAGATATCGATATGACCCGAAATCTCGCCGATATCTCGCAAGATTTCGGTCGAAACTCAGGATATTGATATTCATATGGGTTTCGATACCCTCCACCTGTCGAAACCGAAATTTCGTTGAAATTTCGCGAAATTTAGTTCTATGGTTAATAATCAGAACGAATGAATACGAGGTCTAGGAATCCAAGATAGGCTTAACATTCTCAACTACATTTTTCCCCTGAAATCTCTCTTGATCGGAAACAACCCCATTACAAACCAACTACATGGTCTAAACGAGGGCAACTGACTTGTGCTGATCAAATCAAGAATGATGTTGCATCGCCCCAAGAGATGTCCAGAAGCTTGCTGCATAAGTACTGTCAATCTACCCCATATAGACGATAAGGCAAATCTCTTTGAATCGATTACAAGAGAATAATAGATTTACATTTTTAGAGGCATCATAACACAATGGGCAATACTCATCTGTAAGAGTAGACCCATAGTTCAAGGAGTTCCGTCATCACCTGTACTCACCTTTAAAGTCCGAAATATCTGGGACATTGCAGGGCCTTGCGTTCGACCTGGACGCATGGAATGCAATATAGATGTAATGTAAGTGTTTTTCTTCAATAAATTTTAAGGCCGGTCCAAATTCGGGATGCCACCCTTCTTCCTTCAAAAAAAGTCAGAAAAGTCTTCATTTACAAGAGAACTTTCAAACTCCAAGTTAGTTGACATGCCAAGTCTCTAGGATTAAAGATTGAGGGGCATGGGATGTCACCAAGCATGCCTTAGTGACAAAGAAACCTCCATCAAACCAGCTTTAATAATCACGACTATTGGAATGACCCTCAATCATGCTAAGAGACTTTGCTATCCTTATAAATTCTTACAATCTCGATTCCTAGAAAATTGAATGAAATGCGAGAATCTATGATCTAGTAGACCAAGCCTCTGAAACATGCAACTTTCATTTTTCTTCTAAAGCGAAGGGCCTTCATAACCTGTGACATAAAGGCCGTCCTCACTGTCCAAAATCTGAACTGTTAGTATTATTACATTTACATTTATGTTTGTAACCCTTCAGGTTCCGTAACCCTCGGTGACCCTTCGGGTTCCGTAACCCTCTGTGACCCTTCGAGTTCCATAACCCCCTGTGACCCTTCGGGTTCTGTAACCTTTGTACTCTTTAGGGTTTTCTCTCTATATAAGAGACCAGAGCTTTATGGAATAAACATCTCATTAGTTCCTCTTCTCAATATGATATCAGAGCAATGATCCTAAACCGAAGTCTAATACCCTAAATCTGCCACCACCACCGGCCCTCTCTCCGCCGACAAGGAGAGAGGTCTGGACCTCCTGCATCGCTCATGGATTCCATGGTCTCGTGCAAGACAATCCAAGTCCCCAGCAGCACTAGTTGTCACCTCCAGCAGCACCTAAAGTGTCGCCCGAGGCTCCAGCAACACCTAAAGTGCCGCCCGAGGCTCCAGCAGCTCTAGCCGCACCTCTTGCGTCGTCGGCACCGCCTTGAGCGCCCCCTTCCAACAACCCTTGCTTCACCATGACTTATTTCTCCCAATGTTTGTTTCTCCCAACTTGATGTTCCATACTCTTTATTCTATCAAGTATGGGAGAAAGGTGGAGATAGAGATGATTCTTCAGGACGTCTGTTGCCCTACCACGACTGACAAACCGACGCTCCAGACTACTACTCATATCATCTGTCTTCATCGAGAATCGACTTCGTCAGGGCGTATACTTCTTCTTTTACGACCCGACCACTACTCTGCGTTGGAGTTCTTCTACAACGATTCTTTTCCAGACATGACCGAGATATGTTCTGATGACCTGCAGGCATGACAACGATACATTTTGGTGACCTGAAAGCCACATACCCGTCCTCGAGCGATGTCTTCTACCAGTAACGGACATATGTTCTTATTATGCATCGTGTGAAGATGTGGTGTATACTTTTTCTTTTTGTTACAAGCTGCAGCTTTCTCAGATCCAGCTTGAGGGGGAGTATTAGAATTATTATATTTACATTTATGTTTGTAATCCTTCGGGTTCCGTAACCCTCGGTGACCTTTCGGGTTTCGTAACCCTTTGTGACCATTCGAGTTCCATAACCCCCTGTGACCCTTCGGGTTCTGTAACCCTTGTACTCTTTAAGGTTTTCTCCCTATACAAGAGACCCTAGCTTTGTGGAATAAATATCCCATTCGTCTCTCTTCTCAACATGAACCATGTTGTTGTCCCCCATTAATTGCCTTAGAAAATCATGACCTCAAACAGCATGGAGCAGGTCCTTGTCTATGAGTTTGTTAGAGCATGAGTTGAGTTCATCTTGCTGGTTAAACTGGAAGTAACATCATAAATGTTACGCACCACCCAACATGGTATGTATTCATGTTTCCCCCATATTCTCAACACCCACTTCATGGAGAATGTTTATTTCCTTCAACATCTACATCCCAACTAGACTCCAAATGTGATCACACCCCAACTAGAACCATGCAAGTAGAGAGAAAGATCACTGATAAGGCATACAAGACTGCATTGAGGAGGTTGTCGTTTGAATTAGAGATATTTCTAAGGCTTTATGCCTTCTTGCTATGCAGAAGGGTGTTGAATTCTCCCAGTTGGATGGCATGGTGATTGGTGAAGGCCGAAAGGCGGATCGTGATTATCTGAAAGCGGCCGTCAATTGGGCTTTAGCAAATTGGGTCGATGTGGATGTTGTATGGTTTCCAGGGTGGTTGCCAGGCGACATGGTTGGTTTGTGTGAGCTCTCGGCTAGTGGTGTGGTTTCTATATTGGCCAATGTTGGAGTATTTGGTTGTGCGCTACTTGAATTGTAGATGGGTAAATGGATCTCTCCAGGATCCATTTACCTCATCCAGAGTTTAGTCCCATATCTACCAGTTTGGAGATGTGGAGACTTAGTGGGGGCTATATATAGACCCCCACATCCATTGTATTCAGATGAGAAAAAGGAATGAAGCATATGACCCTTTGAGGCCTTTTCCTGTGGTTTCATCCCGCTCCTTAGGAAGTATGATTCCACGTAAAAATTCCGTGTGTTCTTCAAAGTTTTTATTCTTTTTATTGATATGCTTCCGCATTCCTATTTTCTAACATGATATCAGAGCGGGTCGATTCTCAAGAATTTTTTAAGTTCTTTATTTTTATGTTATTCGAGTGCATGTCCGATTATTATTTGAAGATTATTTTGTTCGAGATTATGTTTAGGGTTTCTTTTGAAATCCTAGTTTATTCCATCCATCCATTGGCAACGACATCACGGTCTCTCCAGATTCAGATGACAGTCTCTCCATCCATCCTTCTTCGTTAGGAAGCGACAAACTATCGCACCCTCCAGGCGGAACCTTACTCCAAGCGGTGGTTAGGCACCACCCTTTCCAGACCAACAACACTCCCGTCGTCATCGGAAAAAATTGAGATGATGCAGATCCAGATCTCGCTTCCCAGGCACACACATCATCCAAAGCCCATGGCTTTAACGGGGTAGAACATGCGGAGGTCCCCGCACCTCCAGGTCGGGTCTGGCGCTACATCGCAGGCCCAAACACAAGTTTCGCTAGGCCCGCCTTCCCTCGTGCGTGACTCCAGACTCAAGTCTCGCTAGGTAGCACCTCCTCCAGCACCCTTTCCTCCTCGGTGCATCCCAGTTCGACAGTGACATGCTCGGTAGCGGCGGACCTCCAGCCGCCCTCCTTCCATCAGCAGGTCCGCTCCTAAGCACAGGCGGCAACTCAAAACTGCCATCTCCATCTCTTCCGTGTACATGCGGCAACAACCCAGTCTGCGGCGACATCTTTTCCTTCGTGCGGGCTCCAAGCTTCTGCGCGGTGCCGTTCGAGGTTCCAGGAGGAGCATCTCCATTTGGCCAATGGCGGCTTGCCGCATCTAGCCCTAGCTTCTCCAGGCGGAGGCGATCTGCCTCATTCCTCTCCAACATGCCATGTCGATGGAAAGAGGGGTTCCCATCGGGGAACCCTTAAAGCGGTGACAACTTGAGGAAATGGTTCCCACAATTGGGAACCCTAAATACCTGTACGACCCAAATGAAAAAAATGGGGTGCAACGTTTAAAAAAAGGTTGAGAAAAAAATAAAAAATTAGGGCCATAAATATTTTTAAAAAAGGAAAAGAGTGGGCTAAAAAAATATTGCTTTTGTAAGGACCGAAGAGGGGCCGTATGTATTAAAAAAAGGGTTGCCGCAGGTTGGGCCCACTGTGGGCCGAGATATTTTGAAAAAAAGAGGTACGTACAATTAAAAAGCGGTACACAAAAGAAAAAAATATATTTGCAAAAAAGGAGAGTGAAAAGCTGAAAAAATGATACAACTTATTTAAAAAAATTGATGACATCTATTAAAAAATTGTGAATGAAACATCAGAAAAAAATTGATGAATGATAGTTTATTTGATTTTTCTCCCCATCTTTGTTGTCTTCTCCCAACTCGATCGATGCCTTATTTTCTGACAAATATGGGAGAAAGGGGGAGTATTGTGTAGGGTCACAGGTCTGTTGCAGATTCAGATGTCAGATTCCAGACCAACCAGATTTTCCAGACTCTACCGATGATCAGATATTCAAACTCGACGTCAGATTGGTTCCGAGTCTTCAGTTTCAGACACACACATGTATGCGGTCTTTTCGGATGTGCACATTTATGCCATCATTTGTCGTGGTTCCGTCATTCTTATTGTTTCGACCAGAGTTTCTATGTGAGCCATAGGGACTCCAGAGTAGAGGACCATTCCCTATGCCATGTGGGCATGGGTTTTCATGTGGTTTCGTAGGGACTCTAGAGTAGAGTACTATTCTCTGTGCCAGTTGGGAGAGACCAAGTTCTCCGACGAGGAGATTATTTCTGACTCCATTCTCCAACGATCGTGGACTCCGACGAGGATTGCACTCCACGACCTTTTCAATTCGACCTTTTTTCAGAGATGGAGCAGTTGTCCACATGTTCTGGTAGGCCAGAGTACTCCGACGAGGAGATTCATTTCGGTTGTAGTGACTCTGAGAAGTGCAGTACAAAGCACATTCTCTCCGACGAGGAGATTCAGTTGACTCACACTCCAGCTCGTTTGTCCTCCTCATCTGTACGACATGAGAAGCAACATTCTCGGCAATATCCAACAATTGTATGTGTTGAGTTGATATTGTCTGTAGTGTCATGTATCGTGAGTTGAGTTTTTTTCTTTCTGTTTGTTCAAGCTGAGCATTGCATGCTCCAGCTTGAGGGGAGTGTTGGAGTATTTGGTTGTGCGCCACTTGAGTTGTAGATGGGTAAATGGATCTCTCCAGGATCCATTTACCTCATCCAGAGTTTAGTCCCACATCTATCAGTTTGGAGATGTGGAGACTCAGTGGGGGTTATATATAAACCCCCACACCCATTGTATTCAGATGAGAAAAATCAATGAAGCATATTGTCGAGCCCACCCGCGCGGATCTGGAATACCCGTTTACACATCACTCGTAGTATCACGTTCGCTAAAGATCGCATTAAGTTATTGATATTCAGGGAAAACTTTCCGCGTTTAGTTTTTGAATGACATTAACATTTAACTAACAAGCCACATAACTACAATATGTCACCAATTGCATAAATTTCCACAGCATTAACATGTAGTAAAAGAAACTGCATTATGTACATGTATCCCAATTTTAGCAGTCGAGGCATTTATAATATCTTGAACAAAAACTATAACATGCATACCTGATATGTTTTATTGCAGAAACTTTTTTTTTTGAAATCCGTAATGAGGGGGATACACTCGATGATGCACGCCCCAAGCCTTTATTGAAGAGTAACAGAAGAAAAAAAGAAGAAAGGGGAGATCACAACCAGACGCCTTTACAATGGCCCATTACAACACCCAATCCTCCACCAATCGCTTAGCAAGCAAATCATTCCTACCCCTCCAGATCGCCCACAGAATGGCCACTGGATAAAGAATCTCCACATTCGGCCTATCCTTGTTTGAACGGAGCGCGCTCCAGAAGGTCTGGAAATCGTCCGTGCAGCACCAGTCCAAGCCAGCCCCCTGCCATACTTGAATCACCACGGGACATAGGAAGAAGAGGTGTTCCACGGATTCAATCGATTCATTGCAAAGCAAGCACCTGTCCGAGATGGAGCGCAAAAGCCTGGCACATCGGTCCTTCGTCATCAGCATCTGTCTCCTAAGAAGCCAAAGAAAGAAATCAATTCTCTTCGGAAGCCTGAGAGCCCAAAGAAAGGCACAATCCCGGATAAGCATCTCCGAATGCGACAACGCCGACCGAGAGATAGCCCCGAAGGCCTTCTTGATCGAGAAAGGGCCCCCCTCCAAGACCAGTGGTCCTAGCCCCCCGAAGGGCGCCCCACCTCCCTCACAGCATCGAGCAAAACCAAGAAATCCTCCAACCTCTGGTCCGAGAAGTTCGCCGAGAAGGTGGGGCACCAATTACCATCAACCCAGCAGTCTGCAACCGAACAAAATTTGTCATCAGCCAAGGCATACAACCGAAGGAAGCGCGAGCAAAGGCCCCCCCCTCCGTCCCCCGTCCAATCGTCCGTCCAAAAGGAGAAAGAATCTCCCCCACAAAGGGCCGGCCTAAAAAGCGCAATATTCTTCAAGAAGACCTCCACAACCCTCTCCAAAAACGCGTGGGGTGAGGCAATACGGGAAACCTGCAAAGGCAGTGTCCCCCCCACGCCATAGATCCGTCGAATCACATCACAGCAGAGATCCTCCCCCGGCCCCCATATCCTGCTAGCCCACTTAAGGAGCAAGGCGTCGTTCATTTGGTCTAGCGACTTCACCCCCAACCCTCCCTGATCTTTCCTGCACGTAATATTCTCCCACCCAACCAGGTGGATCCCTCTCGACCCACCCTTCTGCTTCCCCCCATAAAAAGGCATGCATCCTTTTCTCAATCTGGGCTCTGATCCCCTTAGGCATTCGCCGATTAGATAGAAAATAGATCGGGATGGACGCAATGACCGCCTTTAGAAGAACCAGCCGGCCCCCTCTCGACAAGATCGCGGACTTCCACCCAGCCAACCTCTCCTCCACCTTCTCCGCCACCCTCAGCCAGTCTCTCGTCCGTGTTCTGCCCAAGGTCAAGGGCATCCCTAAATATTCCATCGGTAATGAAGAGCAAGCCGAACCCAACGCCACTGCACACGCGTCGGCCTCCACATCCGCAAGGCCGAAAGGAGCAATCTTTGATTTGCTATTGTTCTTAATCATTCCCGACAATTCACCAAAAATCTCCAGGGCCACTGCCATGCCCCTAGCCTCCTCCGGGCCCCCCTCAATGAAAAAAAGCGTATCGTCGGCGTATTGCAGGATCGGGATCAACATTCCCTCCCTGGAAAACCCCTTCGAAAGGCCACTGTTGACCACCTGAATGGCAATATCAGATAGGACATCCGCCGCAAGGATAAAAAGCATGGGAGCAAGAGGGCACCCCTGGCGCACCCCCCTCCCGGACTGCTGGACCAATCCCCCCTCCGGACAGCCATTAACCATGATCGAGAAGGAGGGAGTGGTGATACACCTCATCCAAGAAATCCATAACTCCGGGAATCCCTTTCTCCTAAGCACATACCATAAAAATCTCCAATCCAGGCTATCGTAAGCCTTTGTAAAGTCCACCTTCCACAGGATTCCACTTGTGCCCCTCATCTGCCAATCCGCAATGATTTCAGACGCAAGTGTAAGGCAATCCGCAATTTGCCTCCCAGGAATGAAAGCCGATTGTAACAGCGAGATAATAGTGCCAAGAACGCCGCTCAGCCGGGAAGCGAGAACCTTAGCGGTAATAAGATATAGTGCGTTTGAGACCGCAATTGGTTGAAAGTCATCAATGGAATCCGGCGCCGACGTCTTGGGCAATAAAATGATGAGAGCACGGTTGACCTTATCAAACCCAACGTTCCCCCGACAAAACTCGGATACCACATCCGACACCTCCAGCCCCATCAGATCCCAAAAATCCTTGTAGAAAGACACCGGAAACCCATCAGGGCCAGGTGCAGCATCAGCGTTCAGATCCCACACAACATCCCTAATCTCCTCCAAGGTCACATCACGAACTAGCACGTCATGATAGGAGTCCGCCACCATGCGAGTGTCGAGGCCCAACCACCTCCACACTCTCGGAATAGTTCTAGAAGACATGTTCTTGAAATGGGCCGCAATAGCCCTCCCCATCTCCTTGTTCCCCTCCACGCGAATCCCATCAATGGAGATGTAGCAACACGATGGAAGAAGGAGGTATTCGCGTCCCCCTCCCGGAGCCACACATTTCTCGAACGCTGCCTCTACTCTGCGACGTGCTTCCTATCCTCCAACGATACCTTCATCTGAGCAGCAGCACGGTCAGCCAATTCCACCACCGTGAGGTCCCTTTGGTCCTCCACTGTATCGAGATACCGAATGACCTCCTTCGCCTCCTTCCTGGCAGCGCACCTAGCTGCCCTGGACTCCCGCTTGAAAGCCAAAAGCCTAGCCCGCAACGAAGATAATTTTTGGACGAAGCGAGCCACCGCGGAGCCTGAAACAACCAAGGCCGTCCATTGCGAAGATACCACCTCCCTAAAGTTTTCCTCCAACATCCAGCATTTTTCATATCTAAAAAGCCCCGTCTGCATTGGGGCATCCCCATAGCACCAAATGATTGGATTGTGATCCGAACAAGCCCGCGGCTTAGTCTCCACCGACGCCAGATCAAAGGCCTCTATAAGCTCGTTGGAAGCCAGAAAACGGTCAATACGCGACCTAGAGTTGGAGTTCCTCCAGGTATAAGCCGTGCCTACCGCATCCATCACCTCAAGGCCCAGGGATTCCACCGCGTCCGCGTAGGCAAGCGACCCCGGATCCTGCCCCCTGCCCCCAGGCCTGTCAGAGGAGAGAAGAGTAACATTGAAATCCCCCCCAACGAGCCAGGGGACGCCGTCGATAGCACTGCCAACCGCCATGAGGTCATCCCACAGTTCACCCCGCAAAACATTACAACACGGTCCATACATGCACGAAACAACCATCCGAAAGGAGGATGACGTACATACTAGAAACACCGTCAGCACATGCCTTCCAAAAATCACCGATTCAAATGTCATGGACGAAGATCGCCATGCCACCAGCAGCCCCCCCGACGAACCCGCCACATCCAAAGAACGGAATTGGTCAATGCCCCCCGCGCTGAAAGAATGCCAAAGGTCTTCCGACATTGCCTGAAGCTTCATCTCCTGTATCATAATGACGTCGCATCCCCATTCATTAAATCTGGACCCCGCGTTCCTTCTCTTATCCGGGTCCCCGAGACCACGAACATTCCAAGATAGAATTTTCATTTGCAACCGTCGAAGCACCCATGGGACTTGACCACCCCCGCGGCCTCCGCCACAAGGTCCTTCAAAGCTGAGCTGGATATCTCCTCCACCTTCGCCGACCTAGATCTGTTCCTTCTTCTATATCTCTTCCCGCTTCTCCTGTCGGCCGCTTCCGCATCTGAAGATTTCCCCGGCAGGACCTCAGCAACAGTGGCCGCGCCCCCCCAAGAAGGGTCACCAAAGGCGGCCGGAGAAGGCGCCCCCTACCGCCGGGGCCATAAAGGGCCGTGCCCGCGCCCCCTACCTCCGCGGCAGGGGGGAAGACCGAGAACGAAACACCCTGCACCATACCCAACCCCCAGTGAGGGAAGAACCAAGTCGGTGAGGCCGAGGAAGGCATGGCAGGCAACACCACCGCGGGATCCGTGGATCACCAATGACCACCCGCGTCCGTGAAGCTTCCCCGACCCGACATCGTCCGATAGACCGCTTCATAATCCGATACTGGAGAAAAGGCCGCACCAGGATCCGCCACAGTAAGAGAAGGCCCACGAGGATCGTTCATAGTGAAAGAAACCGCACTTGAGTCCGCACAAGGATCCGCATCCGGGTCTGCTTCAGAAGCCCGAACATATGGGCCCGCATCCATACCCATCTCCAACGCTGACGTCGATGATTCCAACAACCAAATGGCCATGTCACTATGCAAAGGGAATATAGATGGTGGCGAGTACAGAGTCTGGGAGGAGTTCTCCAAGCGCCGCGTGCATAGAAAAGACCGCGCCCATCCACCGAAGGGTCCCCTCTGAAACCCAACCGCCATCACGGTACCTGAAACATCCCCCGACCCTCCACCGGCCTCCTCCCTCGAAAGCTCCGGTAGAGGCGGAGGGTCCTCGATCAACAACTCAATATTGAAAGACAAACATCCGATCTTCAGTTCTGCAAACAAACTTCGACCGCTGAACTTGTCGAGGAAGCTCTTGTTGCACTCAAACAGGACCCTTATGTCCTTCAAATTCGATCCAGGCCTGAGCCCGTCCTCCAGCACCGCTAGGACCTTCCCCCACCTCCGAAGAACCTCCCTCAAGCACCCAACCGACCGTGACAGCAGGGGGACGCCTTTCACCTGGGCCACGCAGACCTCCATCTCCGAGCATGCTCCATCCGCAAAACGGAGACCTCTCCAGCAAACGTTGGCGACATCACCGTTGCGAAGCAAACTATCTCTCTGCTCTGCCGATAAGCCACAAACACATCACCTCCCCGGACCCACCTTCACCACGTCGCTAACGAAACGCTGGCCCAAGAAGCCATGAAGGTGCGAAGACAACGTCCAACTCGATATCTCCCCGCAGCGCAAAACCGATTAGCGCATGCAGCTTTGTAGCGTGCTCGAACTTCTTAGCTTCCGGCGAGACCACGACGACGCCTTCCCCAACGTTAGGATTAGGAACATCTGCAGGCTTTGTTGTATACGTTCCCTGATACGTGTTACCCACCACCTCCGCGAAAGATGGCCCTCCACGACGAACAGGAGCTGCATGCATGTTGTAATGACCATGAAGGAACGCACGCTCCTTCGCAGCGTCCGACCCCCTAATCGATCCGCGAACCGCCATGCAGCTCGCTTGACGGTGACCCGCCATCCCGAAAGCGAAACACCTCGGTGGGCATGGACAGAAGTTGACAACGTGCCCCCTGACTCCGCAACGAAAACACTTGCGCTCCGGCTTCTTGTGGGTCACCTCCATCCACCCACCGCCGCCTCGTCCTTGAGGCTCTCCATCAATGCTGACTGCCGGCTTCCCACCGTTGCTTGAGCCGAGCACCACCTTCCCTTTGCCCGCACCGACATTCTCACCCCCAGTCTCACCCCCAGTCGCACTCGCAGTCGCACCCCCACTCCATTCCCTTTGGTCCCGACATTCTCACCGCCAGTCTGACCTGTTCTTTACTGCAGAAACTTACATTCAACTCTCCTAATACCATAATGCAGGTGTTTTTCCTGCAATCCATGCATTATGAAGAACAAAACATCAACAAATTTTGAGTAAGTCTAATTAATTAGCAATAAATGAAATTTAGTGGCTCCAAAAGAAAGCAAGTAAATAGGACTTGACATTTGAATCTAATGAGATACTTGCATTGAAACATGTTTTCAAGTTGTTTGTTATGTGAATCCCCTAACTTACTCATCCTACCTTAATTTCCCATATTATCATTTATAACTAGATTACATGATTCATATTTAAGCGATCACTTTTTTTTTAATTCATGTTTGATGGATCTTAATAATATAGATGATGAATCTCTTATCTAATCGTTGTTTTTATTAAATGCTTGCAATGATCGAGGTGATCCAGATCTCTTTCCGGTGTTTATGAATCACGTGGGTGGATCATACTAAGTAAATATGATGGGTCTGGTATTTTGACTCTTTTATTGTTGAATTTCTCAAGCTTAGTGGATAGTCTGTGGTCTTGGCCTTGGTAAGACGTCACACTATGACTCTAAGGCAGTAAGGAAAGCCTTAAGGTTGGGGTGCCTCTGTAGGCATGCGATGGAATAAAATGCATCCTAACTAAGTTCCCAACACGTCCACTAGCTATGTCTAACAATCGCAGTAGTAACTCGTAGTCTGAGAAGGATAATTTTCATATATGATTTTTTCTCTTTGTCAGGAACTACTGACGGAACAGTAACTAGTTTAACTGAAACCGAGCTCAACTCTAACCAAACTAAACTGTACTCACTTCAACTGAAATCAAGCTTCACTGTAACAAACTCAACTGTAGCAGATCTCAATCTCAACTGTAATTCATCTCAACTCTAGCCCAACTTATTTATGACTCATTCCAAGCTCAATATTAACTTCTCCAGATTCAACCGTAACCGATTTAGATATAACCATGGAGGATTCATATGTAACCATTGCCAAGCTTATTGGCGGAATGGTAACCAAAACTCAAGCGGTGAGGTAGTCCCCTAACAGACCCTTTCGTCTTGCCCTCTAAGTGGAAGTGCGGTCCAGTAGAGGGATATGTCTACTCTAGAACTACGCCATTGAGACGGGTGAGAGAGACTTTCCGGAAAAGTCACTCTAGAAAAAATCGGCCCGACTGGTACGGGCAAACGAGCTCGAAAAAAACTAAAACCAAAGACCCTCCGGCCTACGTACCCTAAAGAACAAGGGTCAGCGGAACTGGTCTTTAAAAGAAAACCTGTGGATCCCAAAGAGGCGTAAAAATTGCGAGCGCTCGCAAAAAACCGAGAAGGGAATGGGATCTTAGACCCGCGCACTAAGCGGCTGCTGCCCTAACTGGGCTTCCTATCTTCCGCCCAACTGAGGGTCACCGCACCCATGCACAGTCAGGCGTAAATGTTACCATCACTGGCATTCATAATTATCAGTCATTGTTGAATCATCACCACTGACTTGATTCCTCAACCTTTCTCAATCTCTGTTGTGGTTGTCTGTATAGATCTAGGTCTTTTGTCAATAATTCTGTCAATAGTGATTTATAGTCAATAGATTATTATTAAAGAATTAATTTATGAAGATGATCGACCTTTTTGGTCATAGTTTATCATTTCTAGATTTTTGAGATCATTAGATATTCATTGGATGTAATATTTACAGGATTGTTTTATAAGTATATGGGCAAAATTATAACTCATTACAATTGAATTCTACATCTCAGTTCTACGGATTATCTAAATGTCATGCTCAAGATCTTCACGTAGATTAGTTTACATATTTGCATTTGATCAATATTGGATTATCAATCAGATACATTGTCTCTGCAAGAGGAAATTGAGTGCTATATTAAAACTTGACATTAATCTTCTTCGACACTCATATCAAATTTCACGACATTCGTATCATTTGTACTGGTTCTTAGAATAAATTTTCATCCAAGTGAACCTACTTAGCTACACATGTTCACATACTTTTATATGTTGCTTTTACTCTCTTTATGGATTGTTGTTATTGCTTTATTACTATTCCAAAAGAAGCCATTATGAAGGCTAGAATCAATTCTTATAAGATCATCATATTTGCTCTTATATAAGTAAGATATTAAATCCGATCAATGTTTGTACAGAGGAAAATTAACCAGTGGCATCAAGGAGATTGCCTATGATGATTAAGCCCTCTTATTCAAGCAGTGCCTCATAGGTAGATAGAAGTCGATCATAATAAGGCCATCCATAGTCTTTTATTAAAAAATGTGGCAGCATGGTCATATGTTGCAAGGCTTACAATGTTCATCTGTGAAGCAAGAGTTTCACTAATTGAACAATCCTCAACAGATTTTGATCTCCAGCGATTGTAGCCAATGGACATATGCATCTAATTTCGAACTTCTATCTAAAAATCTATTCAGAAGGTATCACTCCCCTAACCTAGTTTACACAAAGTTACAATGGTATAGATAAAAGTAACTACGATTTCTACAGGTGGTGGGAATGTGAACTTTCAATAGTGCAGCATAATCATAATTCATGAACAATAGCAATAATTAATAAGCACATTCCATTTTGCAACAAAGACAGGGAAAATTGCTTTGTCATTTAACCTATTTAATTTTCCCATACTGTTTCTGATTAATTAGTCATGATTTTATGGTTTAATAAGAATTCATTTGCTTCTTGCTCACTTGGTTATGTTGCTACAATAGGTTGCTCTACATTGCATAAGTAAAATACCTTCCTGATGTTGCCCATACTCTTTTTATTCATCTAGTTCATGATACTCCCTTGAAGATGCCACATCCACTTCATGTCAAAGTATTTACATTAAACAGACATAATCCATACTTTTTCCCTATTCCTCTTGACGTGCAGGTTCATGAACAATCCAAATCTAGCCCTTCAAACACTGCTCAAGATTCTTCTTTACCTCAGTTGGTTTCCTTATGTGAAGGGGTGAGATCATGCGTTCACCATTCTACCTCTAATTATTACGAGTAATGACTTATTTGCTCCCGAATGCCATCCATTGATGTACTATTATCTGTGTTGATTCTAAGAGATTATATTGATGTATTACAAAACTCTAACTAAAGTCAGGTCATGAATGATAAGAAGAATGCTCCTCTAACCTCATGCTCTTTATTTTGAATGTCACTTGATGGTAAGGTTGAGTGACTTAAACATGGACTTTCAGTAAAAGGATTCTCTTATACGTATGGAGTTGATTACATCAAAGCCTTTTCTCTAGTAACCAGTATGGAGTCCAGGTGTACTAAAAGCTGGCTTATTTGTGAGTTTGATATGACCAATACTTTCTTATAAGATAATTTCAAGTAGGAGGTTTTTATGTCCCAACCCTAGATATCTAGAAGACTTTTGTAATAAAAATTTTATAGGCTAAGTCATGCATGGAAGGCAGCAAGAGGAGGGAGAAATATTGTACCTTTGATCCTCTAAGTTTGGAGGGTATTTGTGGCTTCATTTAACATGCAACACTAGCTAAATTTATCTGTTGGACACCAGCATAAAAAGGGAAAAAAATCTGAACTAGAAACTTCAACATTGACTTTAATGAGAGCAAAGAGGAGAGGGATTTGTACCTTTAGATATCTCCAATTTGGAGATCCAAACTTGCATGCAACAACCTGTTCTTGACAGGAACTTCAGTTTATTCAGATCTGGATGTTATACATATGGCCCTTTGAGGCCTTCTCCCGTGATTTCATCCCGCTCCTTAGGGAGTAGGGTTCCACGTAAAAATCCCGTGTGTTTTTCAAAGTTTTTATTCTTTTTATTTGATACGCTTCCGCATTCCTATTTTCTAACAGCCAGAGATTTAGACAATGCTCCATAATCAATCCGGTGGTGTTGCCCTAGGTACCTAGATGGTGTTTTGTCTCACCCACCACACTGGAAAATCATGATATTTGGTTTTCGTTTGCACGGTAGGTTGTGGTAGTGGTATAGGAGGTACTGAATCCTATTCGGTCGGTGGTGGAAATTTTGAGCAGTGGGCTATGACCAAAGGAGGATCTAGGTTTTGTGGCACTGGTTGAAGGTCAAGTTTAACCACACCTACTAGAGATCTGAATCGGGCATGTGGTGGTGATGCTTTGGATTTTTCCTCCTGCCGATGATGATTTGAACAAGTTGATAGAAAACAGTTGTGGATCTACATGCAACTTGTCAGAGTGATCCTACTCTTTCAAAGCCATACCTTCAAGCTCTTTTGGGGGGTTCCTCCAACGTAGCGTCTGGCTCGTCTGGAGCTAATGTGGTGCATGACGTTTGTATCCCAGATCGTATTGCATCATCTTTTTTTCCTACGCAACCAAACCTCTCGAGATGGGGGGTGGGTTGTAGTGGGTATCCTTGGCAGTTGCTTTTAATGTGGGCTCTGGAATTCTAGAGACCTTGAAGTTGATCTCAATGGCTGCTGGGCACAGTAAAGATATGCTATTAAGATGGTTTTTTCTCGTAAGAGATGGAGAATGGACGCCTTAAACTAGGAAAGTTGCTTGTTAGAATAGGGTTCCAGGGAGGAACCCAGTTTGTCCAGTCAGGATAGAATTGGTGATGGTGTTGATTCGACTCCCGTTGGATGATCTTGTGGGATGGTGGGCTCCTCGATTGTGATAAAAAGGAGTCAGTCTAACACTTCAGCCCTTATGTGTAAGATGGCTACGTGTGTTGGAATACATCTGCTAGGTCTTAGTCGAATCGAAAGGAGCCTAACGCCTAGTTAGGTGAAGTCTGTTGGCCTCGACATGGTGGTATGCAATGTTCTTGCAGGAGATTCAATCTGTGGCGCATGTTGTAAAGCATGCATTTTTTTATATAGTCCTCAAAGTAATTGCTAATGGCTGCCCACATGTCTAGCTTTATACAAGGTTCAAAATATCGATATCGTATCAATCAACCCGGAAAGGATATATCGAGATGTATCGGCAATATCAGTGGAAATCTCAGAAATGGCACAAAAACGATTTCACATTGGTAACAACAACTTTCACCCCATTCGCCTTTCATCGTAATAGAATAGTTATTGAGTACTAACTCGACAGTTCCTCCTCCATGATGAACTTATCACAGTTCCATCCAGTCATCAATCCTACGGAAGCCCTCTCTACACTCTAGCTACATGTTTCCCCCAATATCTTTCCATACAATGTCAGCATTCCGAGGAATCTTAGTTTCCTGTAACAATACTAAATCAGGTCCACGCTTCATCACCACATCTCGTAATACTACCCTTTTCTCAAGTCACAGACTCGTTCCACACACCATCTTCACGGCCTCTGCAAGCTCCTCCTGCCTAAGCTCCATCCCCCCGCAATGCTGTTTCCGCTTATGCTCGCCACCTCCACAAAAGTCTATACACGAAAATAGATCCACGATCATGCTCGGCGGCTCGGCCTCAACTAGATCATTCACCTCCCCTGCAACAGGAGCCCTTCGCTCCACAACACCGCTCTAGCCCCCTTCTGCCAACTCCGGTCGCCTGTAAATCTCAAATCGCATGTGCCTCCTCTTCTTCAAACTATGACAAAATTACCTCCTACTATAGCATCCCACCACAACAACTCTGATCGATCGAGCCTCCTTTTTTTTTGAGGCCAAAAACTGGGGGATACACTCATTGATGTTCGCCCCAAAATTTATTTATTTATTTAAAGGACGAAAAAACGGGGAAAGACAAAAGAAAACAGGAACAAAGACAAATAACTACAGATCCCACTCAACAACCAACCTCACGGACTGTATCCCCACATTTTCCTTGTAGAATCTTTGCCCAGAGAGGACCGCATTCCTGCCCAGCCACAGGGCCCACAGAATGGCAACGGGAATGAGGAGATCCCGCCGTGCTCTGCTCCTGCTGACAACCAACGAGCTGCAAAAGACGCCAAGTCCGCCGTGCACAACCAAGCCATCCTTGCCTTACCCCAAACCAGAATCGTTTTAGGTCATTTGAAGAACAGGTGTTCAAGGGACTGAACTGCCTCCTCGCACAAGAGGCACCTATCAGAGACGGAGCACAGAAGTCTAGCACACCGGTCCCTCGTCATCAACCTTTGCCTACGGAACAACCACAGGAAGAAGCTAATCCGCTCTGGGAGGCCTAGACTCCAAAAAAGGCGCAATCACGAACCAAAACCTCCGAGCGTGACGGGGGAGGCCTGCAAATCGCCCCAAATGCCTTCCTAACTGAGAAAGGGCCCATACGCCATCCCCAATGATCCCTTCCCACCGATGGACGATCCATCTACTTGATAGAATCCAGCATCGAAAGAAATTCCTCGAGCCTCTGGTCCGAGAAATTAGAGGAGAAGGCGGGGAACCAGTTACCATCCGACGAGCAAGACGCAACCAACGCATTCTTATCAGCCGCTAGAGCATATAGGCGAGGGAACCTCATGCACAATGGCCCCCCGTCCAATCATCAGTCCAGAAGGCGAAGGATTCACCATTGCCAAGCACCGGCCTAAACAGAGAGATATGCCGGGAGAAGATCTCCATTATTTCAGAACGGCGTGGGAGACCCCACACGAGTAACAGGGCTCGGCGGCGCACCGCCGACACCGTATATTTTGTGTAGAACGTTGCTACAGAAATCCTTCCCAGGGCCCCATATTCTGCTTGCCCATTTAAGAAGCAAAGCCTCGTTCATTTGATCCAACCTGCGGACCCCCAACCCCCCCCGCCTTCTTGGGGAGCGCAATTACATCCCACTCAACAAGGTGAATCCCCCTCGATTCTTCCCCATGCTTGCCCCATAAGAACCTACGCATTAGCTTCTCAAGACGGCTATGGATCCTCTTCGGCAAGCGGTGATTGGACAAGAAGTAAATAGGGATGGAGGAAAGAACCGCCTTTAAGAGGACCAATCGCCCCCCTCTGGAGAGAATGGCCGACTTCCAGCCCGCCGGCCTCGCCTCAAGCTTCTCAACAACCTTGAGCTAATCCCACAACTTCGTTCTTCCCAGTGTCAAGGGCATCCCAAGATAGTCAATCGGAAGGGAGCCGCAATCCGATCCTAAAGCTTGGCCACAATCATCAACCTCCTACACAGAAAGGCCGAACGGGATGACCTTTGATTTATAAGCATTCTTGAAGATACCAGAGGCCTCCGTAGCGTCCCCCCTCAATGAAGAAGATAATATCGTCTGCGTATTGCAATAGCGGGATCAACGAGCCATCCCTAGAGTAACCGGCCGAGAATCCGCAATCAACCATACGGTACACAATGTGCGCCAGGACATCCGCAACAATGACAAACAGCAGGGGAGCAAGGGGGCAGCCTTGACGCACGCCCCTACGCGGCTGGAAGAAGCCACCCTCCGGGCAGCCATTCACCATGAGCGAAAAAGAAGACGTTGTCACACAACGTTTCATCCAAGATATCCACAGTTCCGGGAATCCTCTCCTCCGCAAGACCGACCAAAGGAACTTCCAATCTAAACTATCGTAAGCTTTTGCAAAATCTACTTTCCATAAAACACCTTGTTTGTCCCTTCTCTTCCAGTCCGGAATGATTTCCGATGCAAGAGTAAGACAATCCGAGATTTACCTACCCTGTATAAAAGCAGACTGGTGCGGGGATGTAATAGTCTCAAGAACCCGGCTGAGCCGCACGGCGAACACCTTCGCCACAATCATGTAGAATGCGTTAGAGAGAGCAACGGGGCGGAAGTCCTCGATACGTTCCGCTGGCGTGGATTTAGGAAGGAGAACGCGCAGGGACTTATTTATCCTCTCAAAGCCAGCATTGCCCTCACAAAACTCGGAGATGACGTCCAGAACCTCGTTGCCCACAAGATCCCAAAAATCTATGTAGAAAGCCACCGGGAAGCCATCAGGGCTCGGAGCCCCATCCGCGTTTAAGTTCCAAACCGCATCCTTAACTTCCTCCAAGGAGACACCCCACGTCAGCTCAGCACATATCGAGGGCGGCAAAGATGTATCTCTGAGCCCCATCAACCTCTAAAGCCTGGGTATTGTCCTCGTCGAGAATTCCCTAAAGTAATCGACAATCGCTTTCCCCATTTTCTGTCACAATCCACGCACACTCCATTGACTGTAATCGATCTCAGAATTTGAACGACACCTCCCGCTGGCAATGCGATGGAAAAACGCCGTGTTAGCATCCCCCTCCCTAAGCCAAGCACTTCTAGATCTTTGTCTTTATTCAGTGACGCGCTTAAGGTCCTCCGACGCGATTATTTTTTGAGCAAGCGAGCGAGTGGCCAGCTCATCCCCCGATAGCTCCCTAAGATCCTCCTGAGCATCCTGTCTACTAACCACCTCCTCAGCCTCCAGCCTAGTAGCACATCTGGCAGCCCTGGAGTCCTTCTTGAAGGAGCTCAGCCTCGTGCGCAGGGACCCGAGCTTCTGAACAAACCTAGACGCAGTCGAACAAGATACCTCCACGTTGGACCAGTGTGAAACCACCATTTATCTAAAATTTTCCTCCAGCAACCAACTATTCTCATATCTAAAGAGTCCCCTCTACGTAGGGGGATCACCGGAATCCCATTGGATTGGTGTATGGTCGGACAATGCACGTGGGCGAGCCACCACAGAGGAGAGCGCGAAACAATCAAGAAGCTCGACCGAAGCCAAAAATCTATCAATTCGAGAGCGAGAGTTGGAACTCCTCCAAGTGTAGGCCAAATCCCCCGCATCCATAACCTCCAGGGCCAACGAGTCAACAACGTCAGCAAAATCATCAGAACCCGGGTCCTGACCACCCCTGAAATGTGGTATGTCCGTTGTTCGAAGAGTAACATTGAAATCACCCCCTATGAGCCAAGGGATAACCGCGAAGGCTCTACTCGCCTCGTGCATGTCCTCCCACCCTTCACAGAATATGACAACAAGGGCCGTAAACACACGAGACCGCAAATGGCATAGAGGAATCAACACATACCAAGAGAACCGAAAGAACGTGTCTACCGTGCATTACCGAGCTAAACACCAAGGCCGATGATCTCCATGCCACCAGCATCCCTCTAGATGCGCCTACGACATCCAGAGCTTCGAACTCATCAATTCCTCCAGCACCAAAAGACTTCCACACAACATCAGAGACGGATTGAAGCTTCGTCTCCTGCAGCATTACCACATCACAACACCACTTAATGAAGCGCAAACCGAGGATCCTCCTCTTGTCCAACTCCCCGAGCCCCCGAACGTTCCAAGAGAGAATCTTCATTTAGAACAAGATTGCTGTCCCTGAATGCGGATCACCCTAGAGGCCTCCGCAATGGATGTCTTTAGGGCTGAGCACGGCTGTGGCTCGGAGTGCGTAGGCCGAGATCTATTCCGGCGCCTGTATCTCTTACCGGATCTTTTGTCAGCAAACCCTTCAACAGGACGAGCACCACCCACTTCATGACGGGGCAAAAGTGAAGTAGTAGAAGGTAGAGCGCGTCGAGATTGCCCATCCAGGACGGCGGCCAAGGTCGGATGAGTACTTGCGGAAGGCGAAGCGGAATTGCGCGAAGAGCCCCCAACAGATGAGACGGGGGCGCTGGAGAAGCGCGGCGACTCGGGGGGGGATATCTGCAGCCGTGTTCCAGGACCCACGCAGCGGAAGCGCCCCACCACCCGTTGACGAATGAGTCAGGCACGGTGTCAGATCAGAGAGGCCCAACGCGGTTGAGAATAACTGATTAGGGATGGACTCCGAGAGGCCCATACCGCCCGACAAGAGAGCAGTAATTGGGCTTGAAACCCCCAGGGGCCGACCCGCTAAAGGATCCGAGTGAGCAGCCAGAAGTCCGGGATCTGAAGCTAAAGACAAAGAGAGAGGCGGTGAAGAGAGAGCATGTACCAACTTTGCCACCTCAACAGACAAAGAGAAGTTTTGGGTGACTAGGCACATGACTCGAGGAGAGACCCCCAAAGGTCGCACCGTATCGTCCTCGCGAGTCGATCCATGCAACGTGCCCCTCGGAAACCCCACCGCCAACGCAGAAGGCGAAGCGACATCGGGCAGCATCAGGACCTCCGCGAAGGAGGGGGCTCGACGATCTGCATCTCCACCTTGAAGCTGAACCGGCCAACATCCAAGGACACGAAGAAGACTAGACCATTTGGACCAGCCAACAATGCTTTGTTGCACTCCAACAGCACAAACGTGACATCCGGATCCGAGCCGGGAGTCAATCCATCCTCGACCACCGCGAGAACCGTACCCCACCGCCGGAGGGCCCGCCCCAAGCAGTGAACCGACCGGGACAAGAAAGGAACACCACGAACCTTCGCCATGCAAACCTCCACTTCCGTAACCGCTCCATCCGCAAAACGAAGAGGTCGCCAAATAATATCGTCCACCCCGCCGTTTTGGAGTAGGTGCTCTCTCTGCACCGAGGAAAGGCCACGAACACAACACCGACGAACATCAAGAGACACCACGTCTCCCGTAAATCGCGAACCAAGGAATCCCAATAGGTGTGCCTTTAGTGCCTCTACAGAGATGCAGCTTCGCAACGCGTATCCGACCACTGCATGGGTATCGACATCCTGCATGTCAACCTTCACACCACCCGCAACCTTCGTATCACCCACAACTACTGCCACGAAACTACGATGCCCCCGGCGACCATCGACCGCAGAGGACAAACGTTGCATGGGTTTCGCTTCAGAGCCATGCACTACAGCACCAACGGCATGACGATCGGAACCAAACTAGCAGGTGGCACGACGATGACCCACCCTCCTGCAGGAAAAACACCTCGGAGGGACAGAATAGAATGACGCAACGTGGCCCCTAACCCCACAACGGAAGCATCTTTTCTCCGCTTCTTGTGGGAAACATGCACCCGCCGTCGCCATCCCCATCTCCATGCACCGCGCCGCTATCGCCACCCCGCAGCCCCCCATCCCCATCCTCCCTGCACACCACCCTCTTCCCCTTCCCGACTTCAATGCATCGACCCCCATCGTACAAGCCACTGCCAACTCCCTCCGAGACCCCACGCTCCACGAGCACACCATGCCCCTCCGCAACGAAGGATCCCACACCTTCGTGTCCCGACGAATCAGAATCCTCCCCCGCCGCAGCGATGAAGCCCCCTCAGCGAAGAACCACCCGGCTGTGACGAACCCCCCTGCACTCCCGAACTTCGGACTCTCCACTACCGCTCCATCCCCCCGAACCAAATTCTTGTTGTTTCAACTGTCTGATCTTAGAACAATGTTGTATATCTCGATCGAGCCTCCTTTCTGAAGCCTTCCTCGAATTTTCCTTCAGACACCCCAACCCCAATCATCTCTCTTTGTCCTTCCATCCTCTTGCACTTCGATTCGGTTCGAAACATAGATCACCGTCGAAAAGGCACCCTCAATCAGTGGGGACCCCGTCGAGCATGCCATTTCAAATCCCCTTGCCTGATCCGACATCTCTTTAAGGGCCATCACCCTCCAAGTGCTCTCACCCGATTCAATAATCATATCTACTGCAAGATCCAAGTTCAACTTAGGGCCCACTGATTCACCATAGGCATCCGCTCACACAAGACTATTTGTAGTCGGATCTTGTAAACCCGAGTCTACCTGCCCGGAAGGGATCGTCGCATACATAAGTCTACCACACTAGTAAATCCCCCAATAAACTCTAGGGGATGAGCTCTTGCTCCTTCTGGATCCTTTGCCAACGGTTCCCGCTCCGTTCGACGGTGATTCAAATTCCGGAAACAATTTAACTTCCATGTTTGACGACTCTATCTCCATGATGCTTTCGATTGTAACAGCTGCAGGATCTCGGCATTGGTCGTCGATGAGACAACACCATTTTGTACGTCCATGCCCAACGAACAACCCTTAAAACTGGCATTAAACGAGAACGATAGTGGTTGGCATACACTCCGACGCCATCACAACCACATCGAGCTGCCGTCCACGGTGGAGCCCATCCGAAACAATACTTCTAACTTACATCATTGGTGCCAACATCACTCGAACTACCTCAAGGCTTCTTCCAATCATTGACAGACCTTTTATCGAAATAGTCTTCATGACACGCACACCAACCACATCATCTCGTACTCATGGTTTCATCCAGTAAACCCATCAATCCGCGTTCCGGGTATTGGCAAGCAACATCATAGCGTCTTCCTCAGAGAGGCCGCTGACACAAATTAAGTGGCCTTCCATCTTGATCACGTCACTTGCAAACTTGCAACCAATGGCAGGCCCAATGTCTTCCATTAAGACACCTATCCTCCCTTATGCAAACCCCAATAAGCACCAAGTTATCGACTCCCCCTTTCGCATCAACAACTGTAGCTATTGAGATATTTATATCTCATTATCTTTATTGTGTAGTTTCTTATTTCCTCTGTCTACTTTATGTAATTTTCCTTTAGAACTTTTCTCCGATATAAGAGAGCTCTAAGTCTACGATGAAATCCAACTTTTCGTTTCATGCCTTTCCACATGGTATCAGAGCAACAATCCTAGACCAGAGCATTTGCCCTAGATAATCCCACCCCACAAAAAACCCTAGCGCATCCCGAGCGCCCAGTCGTCGTCGCCCGTCGTTTCCGTGGAACCATTGCCAACAGTGGCGACAACCGGTCGTCCCACACAACAACGACACCAACCGCCGCATGACAACGACAATAGCTGCCAACGGCAACCAAGGATGCAAAAAAGGGTCTAAACGGTCGTTTAAACGTATGTGGTGCTCGACCGCATCGTTTAATCAAAGGAGGGTCCATAAACAGCCTTAAATAGTCGTTTAAACGGCCTTAATCGGTCTTTTCAACTGCCTTAAGCGGCCTTAAACAACCTTAAGCGGTCTTTTTTTCTTTCGAAAAAAATAAACATCCTTAAACGACCTTTTAAGAACATGGATCTATTTTCTTCAAAAGATCACCTTTATACATGACTTTTTGGATTCAACCCATTAATTGTAATTGTTTATGTTGTCTATTTTGACATTTGGCTATGAATTCTAGTTGTTTTTGTTGTCTATTTTAACATTTGGATGAAACATTCCTTGAATTTGACAATATTTGATCTATATCGTGATATGTGATTATATTTTTCTAATTTATATTTTTTTATTAATTGTATATACGTAATAATTTTTTATTTATTAAAAATGCAAAATCGCATAACAAGTTTAATTTTTGTTTAAACTCCTGCATATCGTTTAATCATTAATCAATGACCCTACCGACTGAATACCGGATACCACTTTTTGCAACCCTGGCGGCATCAGCCGCCGAACTGGTGCTGCCGCCGGTAGCAGCAGTTCGGGATGCCGCCTCCGGTGCCCTGCGGTGGTGCCCTAAGGCCTTCGACTCCTCTCTCGCGGTCCTTTATTGTCTTTGTTGTGCTCCGTCTCCTGTTAGGCCTATTTCTGGGCTTCTAGGGTGTAACTTGATCATCTAAAACACCCTAGTTACCTAAAGAGGCCTCCAACAGATGGAAGAGGTTGTTGTATGAGTCTACATCGACAACCATCTTCTCGTATGTCTGTATAGATGCAAGTATTTTTGTTTGCAGACCCATTCTTGTAGGTTGTTGTCAACTTGTCATCATATCAGACAACAAGGCGGATGCTTCATCTTTGGGTGCCTTCAAAGGTCCAGCACCCATCATCAAGATGGATGGAACAAATTATGAACTATGGGCCATGCAATTCATGAGCCTAATGCAGTGTAATAGCAAGAAGCACATCCTCAAAAGGAAGGGCCAAGCGACAAAACTGGGGTTAACGCCTCATGGGAGGCAGATGATGCATATACGCGTGTGCGGCTATTTGGAACCGTATCAATGAAGATAACCAACGACATATTGAGTCAGACTATTGCGAAGGCTATGTGGGACATTCTCGCCAGACGTAGGCACAAAACGAGTTGAAGATAATGCAACTTCAACACGATATCTTA